>PVKZ01001408.1:13404-403345 GCA_004027375.1 Macroglossus sobrinus | reverse complement strand
ACAGGATATATTCAACACTTTAATTTGAAAAAGGCTTTGTGGTACATGATTTTGCCCTCCTGAAAGCTAAGGTAAATGTTCTGAGCACATTTAAGGTAGGCTAGACTAAGCTATGACGTTTGATAGATTAGGTGTATTAAATACATTTCGATTTACAGTATTTTCAACTCAAGATAAGTTTTTCAGAGTGTAACCTTATCATAAGCCAAGGAGCATTTGTATAGTGACTACTGTTTATATTATATATACCTATTTTATATATATATATATATATATATATATATAATATGTAAAATACATATATATTTATAAACACACGAGTATTCTTTGACTAGTTTTTTGTGGGTAGCTTTAACCCAGAATTCAAGGGTCTTTTTATCCAGACACAATTACTCTAAACATCTACCCCATCAAAGTCTTCAGTGTAAGGAAAGAGGGAATAAAGAAAAGATGGATCAGATATTGAGCTATCCTGTCCATTTTATTCACTACATCTTCTTACATACAGTTAATTGGCCAGAAAATATCAAATATCCCCAAGGGAGGCCAGAGAGCTGGTAAATATGATAAAAATTGTGATTTTCCTCTTCATGATTTATATTTAAAATGTATTGTTTAGCTTTCCTCATGATACTTAAAAATATTCATTGTCCTGCCAAAATTTTTCACAAAATTATAAATTTTATACTACTTTCTATAAGTTTTTAAGATTTAAACAGTAGCTCAATAGCTCAAGAATAATGGAAATTATCAAAATATAATGTTACAGAAAATTTAGCATTAAAATGCATTGCTGTAAATTATCTTCTATAAAATATGTATTAAATTTACAGTAAAATTAATTCCTGTAGTGGACTGAGTAGAAGCACTTGGTTATAAGTGGGATAGTATGGTGGCAGTTATGGACTTTATTATGATAATCATACAGAAGCCAATATTTTATCAGTAATTAATTCCTGTGCTATATTAGCCAAGTCATTCAATTTCCCCTTGAGGTCAATATTACTTCCCTGTTACCTCTCTTAGAATTTTATATACCTTTGTCTTTTTATTAGATTATTAGTGTATGTACCAAAATTTGGATATAATATTATACTTTATTAAAAAGTATATTAAATTGATAACATTTGTTCTAATAAAACCCAAAATATATGAAGTACAGCTTGGCATAATTTGAAGTAAATTATTAACTTGATAGTTACATTACATTAATTGTTTAATATTAAAATTCTGTATGCTAACTCATTAGAACCAAAAAGAGTGGGAATGATACTGTACATAGCTTTGAGAAAATTATTTTACTCCAGATATATTTTATAATATGTAGTTCTAGGCACCTCTTTGAAATGAGTTATTTTATTCCAGGTATGTTTAAAGTATGCAGTCTTATGCATCTATTTGAAGCTAACTTAGTATTAACCTAAGTTAGTTAGTTAGTTGGTTTCCCAGAAAATAAAACAACAGAGCCCATATTTATTGTTTTATGTCCTCTGTCTATGTGTCAGAGAAAGTCAGCAATCATGCTTGGGCATGGCTTAATGCATTTTATGTACCATAAAGAAAAATGGCAAAAAGCTCTTAAGTGTTTTCTCCCTCGTTCAGAAACACAAAACAATTTATAATCTATTATCTCTATGAGGAGAAGTGAATGAAGTGTTTGCTCTATCTCGCTTTTAGCTGATTTTAGCTTAAGTGTGTATTATGCTGCTGATGTTGAACAGAAGACACTTTGTAACTGCTCTAACTTGGATCATCTCCAAAAAAGAGTGCAAATATTTTACAAGATTATTCCAGGAAAAAAGAGAAAATCTAAAAGAAGGAAATAAAAGGCATGTGATTTTCTCTTTTGTGAGAGACCCCTCTGCCTCTGGGAGACTGCACTAGCCTGCTCATGGCAAAGTTGCGGTGGCCACCAGCTCTCCTGAAGTATGATGTCATGTAGCTGTTAAGACAATGCTAACCTCTGCTGCCTTTTTAGAAGAGTGAGACCTTCACTTGGTTCGTGGTATAGATATTTGTTCTTCTGAAGCAGCCATAGCCAGAGTGAAAAAAAAAGAGAAGATATTCTGACTCTTAGTACATGTGTGAAGAATATTCTTGGAGTGTCTCTCTCCATAGTATCTGCATTGATACAGATATAGATGTATAGATGGTACAGATACATATTGATGATAAAGAAATTGTTTAAAAATTAAAATGCATCGTGCACATTTTCAAATTCATTCTTCACAGCATCCTGCTGAATTGGGCAACATAATTACCCCTATTAACTAATGAGAAGAGTAACTAATCAGATACCCAAGGGTAACTAATCAGATACCCAAGATTACAGAATTTCTAAGTGTAGAAATGAGGTTAGACCTTAGGCCAGCTGTATCTGCACCACAGACACTGCATTATTCTTTCGGCCTGAATATGATTCAGTGGTGCTACTTTCTAAGTTGTGCCAGATTGGGAAGTCACAGGTAGGAGCTACATGTACTTAGAAGTATGACATTTCTAGAGGCATGCCTGTTCATGATGAATCTCTTATGGGTGGGCAAAAGTGATACTTGATGGTAGCACTGATTTTTATATTCTTTTCTCTAAAACAAAACACACAAAGAAATTTTAAAAGTTGTAGCATTTCAGTGTTGCTTCTAAAATTACTTCTTCCAGAGGCAATACATCTATAAAGAACAAAAATATAATAGTGTTGCCCAGCAGGAATGCTAGTAAAAACATTTGACTTTGCAGATCTGAATCTCTTTTATAGTTGAAACGACCACCTCCAAGACGTGGGTGTAACAAATGCAACCAAATAGTTAATAAAAAATGGGTGTAATGGATATAACCAAATAACTCAACAGTTATATTCTCTATTCAACTTGTTTTAAATACACACATATACATTATATATTATAATCATTAAAGAAATATTTTTCAGCCATTTTATTAGTGTTTTAGAGATTGGAAGATAAAACCTTCAATAGAAATTAATATATAATAGATGAGCTGTGAACAGCATCTATTGGTTTTCAGTTGTCATATTGTTAGGACAAGCTAGAGACTCAGGGAACAAAACTCATGGTTATGATGTGTCTCTATCCTTGAAGTGTACAGGTGTTTATCCGCTTTGAACTAGAGGGTGGAAAGAGGAAAGGGAGATTTTATGTAGCATGTTCTTGTTTCTTGTTCTCACATAATATGAGTTTATTTACCATGTGTTTATTCTCTTGTCTGAGTAAGTTATAGCACCAGAGGATTTATCATGTTATTCTTTTGAAAAGCATGTAGTGTCAAGTTATCTGATTTTGGTATATATCTCTAGAAGAGCATTCAGGCCACCGGATATGTCAGAAATCCAGGGAGTCATTGAGACTGAAGTCATATTATCTTATAAAGTGAAATAAACTTCTGTAGGAAGGCAAAGACTATGGAGGATAAATGCTTCTGCCATGGAGGCAAAATGATTCGGTTGTCATGAAGTATATGCAAATGAAGTAAGACCTCATAAAGGAGCATATTGTCCTTTATTTCTGTTTTTATAGTATTCAAAGATATTACTACTCAAATAATGTCCTGGATCTATCATAAATTATTATAAAACATGTATTCTATAAATATCAGAACTATAATTTAGTATCCTCTTCCAAGAAAAGTCTATAATTTGGTCAACGATGCCTATTTAAAAAATTCTTAAATTGCTTATATAGTTCATTTTGACAAAGCATGAAAAGAACAGCTGTATGTTTGGGTGGCAGAGTTGCCTAAGGTCTTTTGAGCAGAGAGATGTAGGTTTTATTCATTAAAGCTTGATTTAAGACTGAAATCAGAATGAGGACACAGTGAGGACATAATCTGAGTTATTCATGGAAACTATGTGGAATATTTATCAAAATGTAAATTCCTAGGCTTTGAATCAGTCCTATTAAATCAAAGCTTCTGTGGATGGAGTTCTGAAATCTGAATTTAAAAGAACATGTCCATATAATTATTTTTTAATTGTTTTGAGACTTCTTGAAAAGCTTTTTTAAAAAAATTAAATTCATATAATTCTTATTAATATTAAAGCCTAAGAACCTATAGATCATCCTGTCTATTGAATAAAGTTATAAAATATTTTATGAGATATTGGGGAAATGTTATATATCTAAATATATTATATAAAACATATGTGATATGTATATCATACACATGTGATATATACATATATATAGTTTTTAACAGTGGCCAATAAATATTATTTGAATTAATATATCAACAATGTATAACATTTCAGAAATAATTATGCTTACTATAAAGTTAATTAACTTTAATCTAAGGCTAAATTATAATTTCAGAGACTGGTATTTCAGGTTAGAATTATTTGAAAGTTACCTAAGTATCTACCTCAAGGGCAAATTTAATCTTTATAAAGCAGGTTTTAATAAACATTTGTTGAATAAACAAATAGAACAGACTTGGACGTTGTATTTTGCATTGTAACATGCTAAGCCCAAAACATTTTCATGCATTTCTAATAAAATTTAATTACTTGTGCTTTATTCTATTCCATAGTAAATTTTCTTGTTGTTCATTGAACAATTTGTGTCTATCATGGTTTCTACTAGGAAGATTATTGTTTAACATCTCATACTGAATTAGTAGAAGATTACTGAGTAGTAGATTACTGAGTCTGTAATCTAGAATATTAAATTGAATTTTTGGGTATCAAAGCCTTATGTTTAATTGGGAAAGTGCCTCTAACTTCAAAATGAAGTAGTCTTAGGTAGAATGTGAGGATTTGCCAGAGGGATGAGATATTCTTTGTTGCTGGTAAAGTTTTTATGAGGAAAGTGATGCTTATAAACCTGGAAGAGAAGAGCGTCCACTGGTTGCAGGTTGGATCCCGGTGCCTGCTAGCTAACGAGAAAAAATGCACAAAAGGCAATCGTGTTTGAAAAGGGTCACATTGGAACTGTTACAGGTGATTTTGAAAGCAGGAGAAAACGCTTTGAAGCTTTTTCTAAAGAAATGTCTGTTAAGCACTTATGAGCAGATCGTTTTTATAGACTAAGATTCTTATCTGTGGTGTGACTTAAATAGGAATAGGTATACTTATCCTCAGAGTTTTTCTGAAAAAATTTAAACATCAGTAACCTGTGGCTCAAAGAGCTAACACCAGAAGACAAAATACTTAAGAAATTGTGTTGCAGTGTTGAGTTCAACAGGAAAAACACAGTTTGACTTCCCTCTGTACTAACATCATTCTTTTCAAACTATTTTTCAGACATAGCCATTTACCTACCTGAGCACCAGATTGCTTAAATAATTATAATTCATAATGTGGCCAGGAGCTCTTTTAATCTTTTAATTGACTACCTTAGGAATTATATGTACATCAAAGGGTAACATTATAGGACATAAAAATGCATCTTAACAGAGATTGCATTTTAAAAGATTGTTTTTCCTCCCTTAGTACTTTCCCATTCTGTCATCTAAAATTGCTTTTCTCAAATATGTTGACAAGTTCACATACAACATAGTTAAATGAGTTTTCAAGCATTTGAGAAAACTATGAAGTTCATTTTGAAATGAGTTACAACTTTAAAGAAAAAAAAAAAGCCAAGAGTCCTACATTTCGCATTTTTGCTTGAGAATTTTTTTAAATGAAGTTCAATCTCAAAAGTTCCCATTTAAATGAAAATAGAGTAAAAATGATTTTTGTCTTTGCTTTTATTCTGTGAACATATGAAATCATTAAAAAAATGGAAATTTGGAGAATTGCTATTTGGGTATAGTGCTTCACACTACCTGCGTTAACTTCTAAAATTTTTTGTTCCAGGAAAAGCACTTGTTTACAGCTGAAGAGTCAAGCTGCTCCTGCTTTTCAAGACCTTTCCAGTGAGTAAAAAATGCTACTCTTCTACAAATGTGAGTTCTTCAAATATAGTTAATTCCAAAATTAATTTTGTTATCTGAATAAATGACCGAGTCATACGATTTTAAATCTTAACCCGTTAGAAACAATGTTCATAAAATTGTCAAAAAAACAATTAAAAAAAAAACTACCCACAAACATCTTGGTGTCTGAGTTAGGTTCATCAACCATCAAAGGATGAAATGTGATTGTCATGCCACCTTTTAGCTTTGTCGTTGAACAACAAGACAGGAATAGACTTCTGATCTCTAGGAAAAGGGTAGTTTACTTGCCTTTGATAGTGACTATTCTTCCTTAGTACTGGTACTTGAATTTCACCAAGTATTCTTGATTCATTGTCAAAGTATAAAATTAAATAGAAAAATAATATTTTACTCTCATTATATACAATTTAAGATCATAGATATACACATGTTATACGTAACTTTTCTTTAAATTTATATTCATGAGGACAGAATTACTTTTAAAGACTAGAACTCAAGATTTATATGACAAAAACTTCTTCACCAAATGTACATTCTCATCTTTTTGATTTCATTAAACTCATTGTCCATGGTTATACAAATTTCACTACAAGCAGAATCAGAACTAGCACTGAATACTGACAAAGAAGATATAACATTTTATAGTTTGGGTAGAACCATTGTTATCAAATGCAAGGTTTGATTTTTAAAATTTAACTCACTATATTTATTATATTTTTATGAAATTATACATTTCTCCAGCCTATAGACATTCATTTTATTTATTTTCTTTTACATTCATGTTTTGATTGAAAATTTAAAATTAGGATAGCAATACTAGACACAAACATCTAAATTTTGGTTTTTGGCTGAGGTGAGAAGTAAAATTTTGTTTATTTATGTTTTCCCCTGGTATTTTGTTACATAACATTTTAAAATAATCTGTAGGGGAAAAAAAAGTTAAGAGATTTAAAATATATATATAACTTCATTTCCAAGTCACTGACTCTTCAGTTTAAAGCATCAGCTTTGAGGTTTATCAAAGGATTGTAGCCTTTGACATGTCTTTGAAGAACCTGTAGTGAAGTACACTATAAAAACACTTCATCAGTATCAACAGTAAAGCTTGAAAGGTGAGAACTTAGATGTGAAATACTTAATACCTTAAAAACTCATAGTTTTAACTACCGACTGTAGTCTATGAAGAGAATGGCACCTGTCCTGCTCACTCTTCTCTCTCCTGTGCTTCTGATACTCTCTGTCATCTCATAGACATGAAATCAGGTATTTCTTGAATAAATGTTGAACGCAACAGGTAAGGTGTTCACCAGGTGGACCTTTAAATGGTACCCTACTGGCATGACATATGGAATGAGGCCAATTTGCCCCACAAACATGTGACGTTCTGAATGTGATAGTAGGCAATGCCATTGGTATTGTTTTATAGCAAACATTTTTAACAGCCTTTTTTTTTTTTTTGCTGTTTTACATCAGGGAAGAGTTTTGAAAAAAAAGCACAGTGAAATGGAGGAAGCCCTGTTTAGAATACTGAATTTTATCAAGTCTATTATACCACAGAGAAATCAAAGAGAAAATTACTTTAAGACAAAAAAGGTCACAGATGGTTTAATTTTTACATTTTAGCACATCTCATTCTTGAAAGGATATGAGATGAAAAATGGAAAAATCTGAAATTAAGGACTCATCACAGAAAGAATTATAAATTTGAAATGTTGATATCTGTCAGGTTAAAATTTCACAGTTCCAGGGACTTTTCTTTCTTTTTAAAAAAATTCTGGCAGCATGAAGTACGGTCTATTCCTAATTTTTACATAAGAACAGATGCAAAGCTTGCTGTTTCAGTGTCTTAGGGTTCAATTCTTACTTGAAGAATGTGCATTGGTATCTAAGCAATACACACGGTGATGTTTCTTCAGGGCATATTGAAAGTCTAGGGCAAAGGAAGCCAACTCAAAACGCCCCAAAGGCCAGCTGGTTTTTTTCCTTTTAAAAGGCAGAATTTTTTGGAAAAGTTAATAATGCTGAGAAAGAAAGAGGCAGCAAGAAAAGAGGGAGACCAGATAGGAGATGGATTGACTCTAAAAGAAGCCATCAGCATGAGCTGAGCAGGAAGGGCTGGTGAGGACAGAGTACTGTGGACATCACTTTTAGGGTTACCAGGCATTGAAGCTGGCTCAACTGCACATAACACACATACAGTTAATTATTGTTACTAAGAATGAGGGCACGATGTCACAAAATTTGCTTAACAAAGTGGGAAATCAGAATTGTCCGTGAAGTTTCTTATCTTTTTAAATGTCAGAAATAAATTTCTAAAATTTATAAATTGTTTCAGGCCCAAACCAAAACCAAACCAACACAGCAGGTCTGTGTGCTAGCTATAGCACGAATGCAAACGATTGTGAGCATCTGCCATAGCATTTGGATACGTGCACTTTGAGCAGAGACAGAAGCTTCCCATAGCTGTGTTATTTAACTAACTTGGTTTATATAGTATTAAGGTTTTAGAAAAAATTAAAAATAGGTAAATAAACTATATCTGAGTGTTTAACATCAGTGACTTTCATCTGGTGACACTTTTTAGTCTACCTTGCTATCGTTAGAAATGCAAGCCCCAAACTATAACTCCCACTACTTTTTATTGAGTTATAATTACTATCAGTTAATTTAATAGATTTAATGATGCAGTTTGATGAGTTTTAAAAAAATGAATATATATGTAACCACCACCACAAACAGGACATAAGCTATTTCCATTACTCAAAACACTTTTCTCATGCTCCTTATAGTAACTGCCCCCATGCAAGCAAACATTCTGATTTTAAACACTGTAGATTAATTTTGCCTATACTAGAATCATATCTATTGTTCGGTGTCTTGTTTATTTCACTGAATATCCTTTTGAGGTTTTTTCCTCTGGTACTATAGGTGCCTAATAAATTACCTCAAATGAAATGACATTTAACAATTACTGGGCTCACGAATTCTGTATGCTGGGAATTCAAAAGGATGCTAGGGAGGTGTCCTCCCTCTGCTTTGTGATTTCTGTAGCCTCAGTTAAAGGAAACAAGGCAGGTATCCAAATCATTTGGAGGCTCACTTACTCACATGTACTGTGGTCCAGGCCGTCAGCTGGGCCCCTTAATTCCTCTCCACGTGGTTTTCTCTATGCTCTTTCTTTATGTGGACTAGTTTGGACTTCTTTACATCATCTGAGTTTCAAGTATGTATTTTCTTCATGCTTAAATTGGTGTTATAAGTTTAGAATTACTCTAAAATTTCAAAAGAGAGACAAATCATGATGTAAATGCCGCTGAGAAGTCAGAAAAAATTATTGGGGGTAGAAGTATAAGTGAAAAGTTTGCTAAAGCATAAATCTATAAAGTGAGAAAAATTCCTAAGAGTAATTATAAAATAAATTTTTTAATGTAAAATAAAACCATTTCAAATACTTAAATTTTAGAAAGAATCATGTGGCTTATTTTCTCTAAGGGAAATGTCTTTTCATTTACAGTTCATATTATACACATATGTAACTTCACACACAGATGAATTGCTCGCTGGATATGGGTTTTCACATCTCCTCAGTGTCTTTCTGAGGAGAAGTACACCCAGTGTGGCAGAAAGTTGTAGCACAAAACTTTCTAAATGGGGTGATGACAATGGTTGAGATGAGGCTCAAAAGTTAGGGACCTCAGAGACATTGAGCTGTTAACATTTAAAATAGTCACAATTTAAAAACTGGAGTTAGAAGTTATGCTTCCAGTTCAAGAATAATAAGTGAAAACAGGAAGCTGTGAGAAGACTCTTGTTTTTAAATAACATCTTGTGGAAACTATCACATGAGCTTTCGAAATATGTTTAAGCTCCCTTCAGTGAAAGCTGCCCCAGGCAACAAAATTTTCAGTCCCTGCTCTGGATTTTCTATACTTAATAATAATGGCTGGTGTGTTTTGGCAACTGGATCATTAACTGTCCCAGTTTCCCTGTGGCTGAGAAGTTTCCCAGTCAGGGGTCTTTCAGTGTTAAAAATGGAACAGTCACAAACAAACTGGGGCGACTGTCACTCTAATGGTCACTTACAATGTCTGAGGTGTTTGACACATTTAATTTAACACTCCCATAAACCCCATATGCAGATTCTATGAGGACTGTAATGGACACAGCTTACATCCAGGTCCTGAATTTTTCCTTGTGGTTGGTTGCCCATGACTTTGCAGTTCCTCAGAGTTTATGTTCTGAATAAGTGGGAGAGACATGATGCTCATTTGTGTCACTCTACTATCACTGTTCTATTTGTCTAGAAAGATGACTCAAAGGAAGCAAAATAGGTAGTGAGGGCCAAATACACAGGGAGGAGAGCTGTTGGGGGACTATCTACTGATATAGATGAACTGGGTTTATCATGAGTGGTGTACTTGGGAAGGAGCATTTGAGAGAGGTATAGTTCATGGGCCAAGATGGTCAAGAATAAAAACCTGTGTATAGGAGAGTAAGGAAACAGAAGAGGATCCTGGGAGATGTTGAGCTGCCCTAGAGTGACAGCCAGACCTCAGATGATCTCGCAGGCACTGTGAGACTAAAATGGCCTTCAATAATGGTCTATGATGGAGCTAGAGATTGGAAACTAGTCACCTGTGAAACTAGACTAATACTTGCATAGGACTATTATATATAGCATATGACTAGGCAGACACTGGACACAGACTGCCAAGGAGGCAATTTCAAGAAGGGAAATAAATCAAGGCTGTTTGCTGATGGCACTTCGAATAGCTGGGGAAATGAGACTTCATTTCTGATGGGGTATCTGCAGCATCTTGTTGTGTCTGCTACTGGTTTGAAGAGAACTGAGACTTGCCACAGAGATCAATTTCCCTTAGGACCAGCAAAATTTCAAAGAATATTATTAAAGATGATAAAGAGCAGCATTCCTCTTCGGTATCCCATTCTTAAGAAGTCACTTGATTTTTTTTTTTACATATGCAAGCGAATGAAGAATTAATAAATATTTGATTTCACATTTGCATCTTTGAAATTTTGATTTAGATACAAAAATAATGTCTCTGGTATGACAGGTTCTCAGACCAGAATTTCTACTATGAGAAGATGCTCGACTTCACTAGCTATTAGGGAAATATAAATCAAAATCACAATGAGATACCACCTCACGCTTGTTAGAATGGCTACCATCAACAGGATAAGTGACAAGTGTTGGAGAGGCTATGGAGAGAAGGAACCCTCATATTCTGTTGATGGGAATGTAAATTGGTACAGCTACTGTGGAAAATAATGGCCGTACCTCAAAAAACTAATAGAATTACCATATGAACCAGCAATCCCTCTGTGGGTGTCTACCCCCCAAATTTGAAAACATTTATCCATAAAGATATATGCACCCTGATGTTCACTGAAGCATTATGCACGATAGCTAAGACACGGAAACAACTGAAATGCTTTTTGATAGACTAGCTAAAGAAGAGGTAGTATGAATATATGATAGAATATTACTCAGCCACAAGACAAGATAAAATATTATTATTTGTGAGAACATGAATGGATCTTGAGATAATCAAGCTAAGTGAAATAGGTCACAGAAAAAATTGAGAAAGTTATGATTTCACTCATATGTGGGGTATAAAGCTGAAAACAACAAATGAACAAGACAAACAAAAACTCAAAAGGCAAAGACAAGTTTAGCGGTTACCAAAGGGAAGGGGGAAAGTGGGGAGATGAATAAGAGTAAAGGGGATCAAATATAGAGTGATGGAAGGAGATCTGATTTGGGGTGATGAACCTATAATGAAATATACAAATAATTTATTATTGAACTGTACACTTGAAACCTATATAATTTTACTAAACAATGTTACTCCAATAAATTTAATTTAAAAAATGACATGGCAAAGGTATAAAAAACAACAAAAAAGAAATCATAATATAAAACTGGTATATGCAGTTGAAGATGAGTTTTGACAGGGCAGTTTATCAGAGGTGTTTAGACAGAATTCTAGATTCTAAAAAAATTTCTGAGCATTTCTATATTAAACTTCCAAAGCAATCAGGCACATTTTTACTCTGAACATTTTTCTTGATTCAAATACTCTATTTATTTGCATACATGTACTGTAATTAATATACATGTATCTAAAACATTATTTTTGTAATGCTCTTCTTCTTCTTAGTTTTAAGTTGACCTTTTGTGATTTTGAAAATTTTATGCTTTTTTTATGCTTCTCTCCTGGTGGATAAGATGTAAGTACTTGTAAAATTTTCTTCATTCCATATAAAAATAAGTGCAAGTTGGACACGAGGGATAATATATATGTGGAATAATATATATGTGGGTGTTTATGTGTATATGTGTATGTGTATGTGGGCGTGTATGTGTATGTGTGTGTGTGTTATCAAATGTATTTCATTTAGTTAGAGAGATAGTAGTGGATACGTTGGTTGATATCATAAAGCTTTATTTTCACTCTATTATAATAGTTCTTATGCTTTGTTTTCCATTGTTTTAGGATGAATGTAAAAGCAGGTAATCTTGTATTTTCAAAATATAGGATATATTAACTTCTAATCCTGGACAACTTTGACAAACTAATATGTTCTTGTTTAGTTTACTTGATTCCTACTGAGCAAGAATATAAGGTTTATCTTGCTACCAAGCTGGAGAGTATTTTAAAATATTTTGTTTGCTTAATATGCTTTGGGTACTTTTGGTAAAATTTACATTTTAGTTGCACATGTCTCAATTGAAAGGAGAATGAGATATTGAATTGTCTTCTTAAGACCACAAATCACTTTCACAAGTCTTATTCCATTTGCTAGATTTTCTTAAATTTGATCCTTTTGTATCATTTTCCCTATGGACATCCATAAAAGCTTTGTATGTGTTCTTGTTTTATTGAATAGAAACAAACATATTCTTCTTTTACTATAGAAGTTACTATTGAAGGAAATTTGACTTTGAGTAGTGAAAACACAATACAATATACATTTGGTATATTACTGAATCGTACACTTGAAACCTATGTAGGTTTATCAACCAATGTTACCCCAATAAATATTAAAAAGCACATACACAAAAAAGTACACTTCCCCATATCAATGATCTCACATTTTACTGGTTTTATGGTATTCCTCATTATAATAGTACTCACTGAAACCAATTCAATAAAGACTAATTTCTCTCTGACCTTTAAAAAATAACATTTAGTAGCTATTTACATTTTGAAACATTTTGTTTTATTGACTGCTCACCATCCTAGGACTGATTTTTTTTCAGAATAAAAATATAATATTCCATCTTGTTTATAGATTTTCTCTGATAAAAATTTTCCTAATAGATTAGCTATTTATATTTTCAAAAACCATTCATGCAGCCTTTTGTTTTAACTTTGATTTTTAAAGGAAAAATATTAATATAATGACTGTTGAAAGTTGATGGGATATTAATGGTGGGAGGTGTCTGCCACCACACGTTTGGGGACTTAAGCCACTGTTATTGCCTCATGTGCAACTGACAACCTTACTACATTAATTAGATTATAAACATTTTCCCATCAGGATTAAGGTTACTTAGCTCACTTTCTTCTTTCATACCCTAATGATCTTTTAGAGGGAAAGTAGTTAAGTGTCAATTTCACGTAATTAATATCATGAGGCCTTATAATTAAGCACCATTATTTTTAGAGTGGCTTGCAGTGCATTGAAAATATGATAAATATAACTCACGATGCTATAATGACATCTTGTAAGTATTTTAGAGGTGGATAAGTTGAGACAAAAAAATATTTTATTTTGCCAGAATTTTATAACTGGGAGATACATTGAATGACTCAGAAATAAATCTAAAATAATTGTAATCTATAAAAAATAAAAGTGTTTTTTATATTTGAAATAGGTTCAAATTCTAGCATTAATCTTACAGGAAAAATATATCAATAAGTTGTGAATGTCTCTATTCCAATGTGTAATTCCTAAGAGTATTCTCTTTAAGCACATATGTGTAGGAGGTGTTTTATGATTTACATGCCCACCTTTTACATTTCCCCTTCAGTACTTGCAGACAACTTAAAACACCTCATTACCCACATGATTTTATTTCCCTCCTCAATAATTTTGGCTTTGTTGTCTGGATGCCCAATGATACATTCTTTTAAAATTTTTTTAAGGTTAGTTGTTTTATAAGAACACATCAGAGTTATTATTATGGGATGCTTTCCCTAAATACATAGTACGTATTCATTTTAAATATATAAGCTAAAACATATTTTTTAATTAAGAAAGTTTATTTTCATTATAGATTGTAGTCTTTGTTATTTTTTCATTGTTTCAGTTTTCTCTTTGTTGTCCATATTGTTGAATTTTCTCTGGTGATATCTTCTACATCCTTTGTTGTCTCTCAAATCTCTTTAATCTCTATTCACTTCTGCGTTACTTTTAGCTTAGTTTTCTTTCCCACATTTTTTCCTTCTCTTTCTAAATCTTTTCTACTGAATTCTAATTCTTCCCCTTTGTCAGTTTCTTTTTCGTGTTTTCATTTTTACCGAATAATTTATATTTGAGTTTCTCTAATTCTGATTATACTATTCTTTCATATTTTCTATTGTATTCTTGATTTTTATTAGCTTATTTTGAAGTATTATATTTTTGGTTTTTGTCTTTCTAGAGCCTTCATGTTTATTGGGATGTCACTCAACTAATCAATCTGTTTCTTCCTTTTTGATCTTTGGGTAAGCTTCAATTGTACCTTACTTGTATCTCGTGTTGGAACATAAGACTTTTCTCCACACTTGCAGGAGGTTTCTATGTAGGTGCCTGGGGGCTGGGCCAAGACAAATGTTGTAGTTTTATGATTCTAAAGTTCTCTATTTCATTGTCATCAAAGAGTGTTTTTAAAATATGCTTCTCTTTTCTGAGACCTTATTTTCTACTCCTCTTTCCATCATGTGTTTGAACCCCCTCTTACCTTTGCTCCGAAGCTTCCTGTCCTTCACCTTTGGATTCTCTCAATGTTTTGCCCTCATAGTTGATAATTTCTGCTCTACAACTGAGCTTAGGCTCTTAACTTTCATGAGTGAGCCCTTCCTAAGCTGTCCTCCAATCCTTCAACTTTTATCCACCTCTTCCCAATGTTAGCTCTTGTTCTAAAGTCATCCCACCAGGTTTCTATTGTGGATAAAGATTTCTCTTTTTGTTAGGAATTTTTGTGTTCCTTGGCTCTCAGGATGATCTGTGGTTTTGCTGACTTCTGTTTCATCCCACACAGCTGCTATCATGTTGGTGTTTTTGCCAAACGTGGCCTGGGTTCTTGGATTTTGAACTTTATGAGAATACTTGTCACTTTTTTTTTAAAGATATTATCTTGGGGTTTTCTGCTTTGTTATTATAGTTACTTAGTTCCTTTAACCTTTGATGAGGGTTTTGCTAAGATTGAGAATCTATTTTCATATTATGATCTTATTCATCTATCCACCAATTACACAACCCAATCCTACTGAGAATTTCGGTAAATATCAAGCAGTGTAAGAATTTTTTTAAAGAGAGGAAAGGTCTCATGCTTTATAAGAATAGATATATACATAGGTAGATGATGGTATAGGTATAGATATATAGATAGATATTACATAGGTATAGATATATAGATAGATATTACATATGTATACACATGTATACGTATAAAGAGTCATCTCAAAAACTTGGCTTCGTATATCTTTGATTTCAAATACTGTCCTGTCTAAAAGTTCTTTTCGTAACATAATTCTAAAACTTACTTCCCCCCCCCCTCACTTTCACATTTCTTTATCTCAAACTAATGGAAGACATCTAGAATCAATTGGAAAAAAAAATAGGTAGGAAGTTTTGTTTTAAATGTGATCTTTACCCTAAGTACCTATCCTTTTTTTTTTTTTTTTTTTTTTTTTTTTTTTTTTTTTTTTTTTTTTTTTTTTTTTTTTTTTTTTTTTTTTTTTTTTTTTTTACTGGGCCTTTATTATCTAAGTCTTTTTAAATCCAATACCTCACTGTCTGGGCTCTAAAAGCATTCCCCCTGCCTCCAATCCTACAAATCCTCACATTTCTGAACACTTTATTTTGTCTCATTTACACTGGCCAATTATTTCACTGGCTCTTTGCTCTTGCCATATTTCTAGGCTACTCCAGGTAAGAGTTTTACCAAAAATTTACTACCAAATCAAAAATAAAATTTTAAGGCTCTGAAATTAGCTTCCTCATTATTCCTCACATTTCAAGACTTTTTCTTTTTTTTTAATGCCAGTATTTCTCTTCAGGATACCTATTTCTGTACTGGACAGAGAGGAAAGTAGGTTCTATGCAAGTCACAAGTCACACTTGGAATATCAGTGGCTTAATACAGTAAAGGTATATGTTTCACTCACCTCCCTGTGTGATGCAAGGAAACCAGTTGTTGCCCACACCTCTCCTCCAGACAGTGCTCTAAGGTCTGAGTTCCTTCTATTGTCTACGTGCCCATGCCTGCTCTAATAAAAATGTAGCTTCTTTGGTTGCATGGCAGTAAAAAAGGGGATGGCCTCTTTTTGCATTCCATTGACCAGAACTCAGGAACATGGCTCCAAATCAAATAGTAGAGGAAACTTGGCAATGTAGTTTTCCTTTATGTTCGGGAAGTTACTAGAGCATGACGAGCATACAATGTCTATATATAGCTAGTAAGTACCCTTTGTCATAATGTAGTGAACCCATATTTTAGGTCCTTCTAAGTACAGGAAATTTCATCTCTTATCCTTGGTAATTTTAATAAAACATTTTCCTTAAGTCAGCTTACAAGTTAGTTTCATACCAATTTTTGAGAAAAGATTGGATGCTATAATAGAACCCAGGATGTTCAGAAAAACTTAACTTGAGGCCAGGAACAGTATGTGATAAAGAAAATTCAAAGTGCTGAGTTTGTAACAGTGTCCCCAGATAACCTGAATGAGAAGGCAATAACTAATGTTCAGAATAACATCTAAAAATTCTGAATGTGGGGAGAACCAGAGGTAAACTAAATATGGAATTTAAATTTTAATAAATATGTGCCTAAAATATATAGTTGTAAATATGGCTCAAAGCACAGAAATATTTGTTTGTAATATATATATATATATATATATATATATATATATATATATATGCATAAGAATATGAGCATATAAAATATATATTTGTAAATAGGGCTCCAAGCACAGGGAAGATGAAGTATAAGAAGATGCAAACTATATGTATAGATTTTAAGCTTATCTTAGAGCTTTTTCAACTTATAACAATTACATTCACAGCAAATTATATTTTAAGGATAAAATGTGATAATATTTCAGTAATATAAAGTATATCTTTTGGAGTACAGATGCAGAATTTGTAATGAATTAACTTAAAAAATTAAAGTCAAGAGAAATGCCACTGCTAACATTTTTGAGGGCAGAATATTTAGTGATAGATAAACTCAGTTTTCAAATAGCACATAGATATGCAAATGAAATATAGCACCTTGTTTTAAAACAGTTTGCATTTTATAAAATTTTATTTTGTGAAACATGTCATACACACACATATAAAAAAGTATAACAATGTGTTCACATTTTTCAGAATAACTGTTAAACAATAACTGTATGTATAATAACCACTCAGGTTAAATGCAGGACCTTTAAGAACGTGTGGGTCCGTGTTCAGATTCCCAACCACACAACTTCCTCTTTCCTACCCTCCAAACATTCTGAATTTTCTAATAATAACTACCCTTGCTAATCTTTTAATAAAGGCAGTGCATGTTTTAGATATATGTGCAAAGTAAATATCTCTTGACCCTACCATTAGACTCCCAGTCCACAACCCCAGGAATAATCACCGTTTGCATTTTCTTTGTAAACTTTCAGTAGACTACTTTTCAGTACGTGCTCTAAAAAGATTATAGATGCATTTTCTAATTATGCAAAAATGATTATACAGAGATCTGTACTTCTTGACTTAATATATTTTGTGATGCTCTTCATGTCAGCTCTGTGGATATGCTGTATTCCTTCTAAAAGTAAAATGTTTCATTGCACTTTTTGGAATGACAATTTATCAAACCCTTGTCTTTGACAGTTTGTTTGTTGTCAGGTTTTGTTTTAAACTGTTAAGAATACTGTAATAAATGTCCTTATACTCACATCTCTGGCATTCTTTATATATATATATATATATATATATATATATATATATATATATGTATGTGTATATATATGTATGTATATGTATGTATAATCTTTTACATTATTTCTAGCAGTGAAGGTTTATAAGCACAATTTTTTAAAGGTGGTTAGATGTGAACATGCCAGAATTTCTGGTGAGTTATGCTGTACATTTTTAAGCAAACACTATTTTCATGAGCATCTTCATTTTTAGTAAATGAAGAATTTCTTAATAGGACTGTGATAGGCACATATCTTAATGAAGATATATTATAATATAAACCTAAATAGAATTATATTTGCTTAAATTGACATGTACAATAACATCTTTGCTATCATAGAGATATAATTTAAAAAGGAGAGATTACTAGATGAATTGTTTTAATCTAAAATAACTATATTACTGAAAATAAAATCATAAAATTTCCTTTGGTTCTTAAAAATAATACTTTTTTTCTGCAATTGGTGGTTTACTTATAATTTGTATTACACTTTCTGTAATAATATGTAGCACATAAATCTTGATTTCAACAAATCATTTTTAGACATAGTAATCAAGACAAATTACTTTTGTGTAAATCTGCTGAGAAATCAGGATTTACTCAATAAGATTGCTTTTTATTTTTTTCATAATCATGTACTAAGAGTGAAAATAGTCTTCATTAATTTTTTTTTTGGGGGGGTAATATCTTTTTATAGTAGTTCTCTTTTATCTGTGGTTTCAGTTACCTGCAGTCAACCATGGTCTGAAAATTTTACATGGAGAATTCCAGAAATAAGCAATTCGTAAGTTATAAATTATGCTCTGTTCTTGAGTGGCATGAAGAAACCTTACACTTTCTTGTTTCATCCCACCAGGGTATTAATCACGTCTTTGTCCTAAGTATCCACATCAGGGAGGAAGTATTTTCCATCAAGGTGGCATTTGAGCAGATATTTGAATAAAAGAATATGATAAGCTATGCTTACATCTGGACATAGAATGTTCCAGGGTGAAGAAAAAAATAGGTACATAGGCTTTGAGGCAGAATCTGACTGGAAAATCTGGTGAACAGCAGGGAGAGAGCAGAAAGAGCAAGAAGATCAGGTAATGAGCTGTCTAAAACATTTTACATGTAAGGTGAATGTGTTGTGATGTGGAAGGCAGAATTTGCATGAAGACCTGAAATAAAGGAGAAAATGTCAAATAGTGGCCATGTTTGAAGGCTCACAGCTCATTTTGCCTCTAGACCATCCAGTGGGTAGCCATCCAGAAACAACACAGATAGCTGTCAGCGGTGTGTGTGTGTGTGTGTGTGTGTGTGTGTGTGTGTGTGTGTGTGTGTGTGTGTGTATTCCAATTTTATGTTGTTTCTGTGAAAAAAAAAACACACACCACAGATCTGTGACTTATCTTTCAAGACATGACTAGAAGTGTTTATAGTTTTCACTGCGTTCTTCTGTATTGGTGGGTTCTAAGCCTGTTCATTATTCTAGGGGTAAATCCATTTAGTGGTACTTATCATTATTGACCAAAATCTTCGTTCTCACTTCAGATTTCTATCGGTATGTACAATCTGTATTTGTCATATGATATCTCATAAACATTTGTTGACTTACTCAATACTTTCTATTTGGCTCAGCCTTCTACCTGGCCTTGAAATGAACACTAAGTGTTTGAAGACAAGTTGACATAGTTTATTGCATCAGGTAAATGAGTTTACCTAATATGTACTGAATAAAATTTCACAATTTAAATTTAGTATGTTGTCAACACAATGATATTTAGTGATAGATTATGTAAATTACATATAATTTACAAAAATTAAGATAGTAAAGTGTTCAACAAAACATTTTGGACCTCTTAAACTATTAATTTTTTGTAGAGCTCCAAAAGTTAAAATAGCTCCCTAAGTGCCAACTATTTTTAAAGAATAATTATAAAATTATCATCTCTCCATAACTTTCTCCCCTCAAATTTTATAATAATGTTTTTTTGTAGTAAATAGAAACAACATGTTCATACTTGAAATCTGGAAATATTTATTTCTCCATTCTTTTTCACTTCATATAGCTTATGAAATACCAAATATGTCTTACATTCCACTACTGAATATGTTCCTCATAAAATAAACTCAGAAACATTTATTTATGTTAACATTATTAAAATGACATCTGTGGACCAATCCATTGCAATATACCAAAAGTATACTCCTAATAAACCTAATATGATTTTCTTAGAGCACTCTTATAATATGTCTCACTATTGTCCATTCATTAATTTGTTCTTCCCCAAAATTATCATTAAAAATTATATTCTTAAACTATTTTATAAAATTCTTTGCATTTAGGCTAAAGTTCAGAAAATTTATTGTATCTTAAAAACCCCTGCATATGCTAACTTCTGTAAATCTTCCACCTGCCATTTATACTCTCTCTTTTTCTCCTCTGCAACCATCCTTCCTCTCAGGCTTCCCATAAACAGTTCATGGAGGATGCACTCTGCTCCCTCGGAATCCTTTTGTTTTTAGGTTTTAGCTTAAGTGCCTGGAGATGTTCTTACCTCCATCATCCTCTCATCACACAGACCAGACTAATATCCCCTTCCATATCACTCTGTGTGTCTTCATAGCACTTACTTGGCTTACTGTTCTGTCTTTCTTAACTACACTGTAAACAAATTGCCATAGTCTGGCCCATGGCTGCATCGCAGGGACATGCTAATTGCTGAGCACACAGTATTCCCACAGGGACAATTTGTTGGTGAATGAATGAAATGATTGCTTAAATAATAATTTAGGCTGTGGAGGATGTCTGTACAAAGCACAGGTATATTTAAACATTTTAACAATTTTGATACTCATTTGTGAAATCAATACAGCTACATCAATTGCTTAGCATGTGCAGTGGCACTAGTGATAATTGGGTGAGAACAATATGACACAGTGGTATGGTTGCATGGATCCAAGGCCCAAACAAGCCTGTTAGGTTTGAATATTTATATTTTTTCCATCTGCATTTTTCCATTTTGGCTTTCTTCCCAGGTAGCTCTTCTGCATCCACTGACCCCCTGGTATCATAACGTTAAGTCCTAGGCACTCTCATAAAATTCCTAAAAATTATTCTAATTGAACCAACTTAGGTTCCATCCCTGCAACAGTCTTTGTAAGACTAGAGGGATGCAATCATGATGACTAGTCACTTTAGGGACACATGCTTCTACTGTGCAGTGGGGTGCAACGTCATCCAAACCACATAGACTGAGGATAAGTAAATAGGCAATTCCTGGTGGAATTCTGGACTATGTCTCCCAGAAAACTGGAAATGAAAAAATTCAAAACCAGAAAATTGTCTACTAAAATGTAATTAGGCAAACAGGGTCAGGGAGAGTTTGATGCAATGAAAACAGCAAATGCCAACACTCTTATAACTTGAGCAAACATGCAGAGTAGTAAACAAACGAATGAGGGTCAGTAAAATTGAGCCCCACAGAGAGCACATAATAGGTACAAGGTAATCTGAAGTAGGGCTGGTTTGTATTGTGCAAAGATTTGCAGCTCAGGCAAAGATTTAGAAAATAACTGAAAGATTTTCAGAAGGTTGTGTGGCTCGTTCATCATATACTGGATACTTTTTTAATTGGAATACTTCACAAATCAAATTACGTCACTATATTAGAAAATAAATGTGTTAACTTTTGGAAATAAATCTGTTTCATCTTTAGAAAACAATTGACAGAAAAGTAGCATTTCTATTAATAGTAATTCTAAATTACTATGCGCTCAATTTTAAATATAGTTATCAGAGCAATGTTCTTCTTGTATAATTGGAGATAATGGAATGTGATTATATGTTTATAATGTTGATTATATTCCTTCTTTCCAAGATTTCTAAGAAAAGTATCTTATAAATGTATCCTTAGATTAAGAAAAATAGTAAGTGTTTTGCCAATTATGCTTCTAAAGAAAGAATTTGTACTCATATTATGCCGTTTCTAGAAATTGGTTTTGATGTTGGTGGATTATATTATGTATGATCATTCAAAGGAAGTTAATAATCATTCTGTGAGGAGAGCTGGAAAAAATGCTAGGAATCAAAGAAAAGTATTTTTCAGAAAGTAATGAAGATGCTTGATTTTTCTTTTCATGAGAAAATTTACATTGTAAGAACAATAGAAATGGTTCATTTGATTTATTTAATGTGTTGCAGGTTGAACCTTGGAAATTTTTTGTTTAATTATTCAACTGGAGAGCCAATGCGGTAGCTGCAAAGTTCACTTTAATGCAAGTTTTCTTGAGAGGCTTAATTATTTAAGATTTAATATAGATAATGAATGATATAATTTTCTAATTTAAATGATATTAATTTATTCAATTAAATTGTTTATTCTCCTACATCTTAATGATATAGTTTATAATCTGTGTGAGAATTTACAAGTTACCCAATAAGTGGTTGAAACTTATAAACAACAGATGTTGCACAGCATCCAGCCATATCATTAGCAGAAATTACATAAATTTCACCTTGGTGCTTAAACAGGTAATTGTGAGCAAAGATTTTTATCTAATAATTTAAAATGAGGATTATAATGCATTAAGTTACATCATATTTTACATTAAGTTATCTAATAAATGTCCATTATACACTATAAGTTTTAGATGGTGATAATTATGCTGATAGTGTATATCTTCAAATTCACAAATGTTTGTATGAGCTTAATATGTAAAATTCCTTCCTCATCACTTCTCTGCCTTTCAGAATCAGTAGGATATATTTGCTTATCCTCTGAGGTACTCATTAAAGCCTTTTATCTAGTATTTTCAGCTGCCTCCTTTCTGGGCAAATGTTTCATGTACTCTTGGTTCTCGTGGGCTTTGGTGAGGCCATATTCCCAACTCAGGCTAATACTTGTGAACAGACTAGAGTATTTACTCACCCACTGGTGGGAGCTCTTACAGTGTCCCTTTGTTTTCTTGGCATGACAGCCAGTAATCTTGAAGATGGTGCTAACCTGAGTGTCTGAATGCCCACAATAAGCAAAGCTCCCTATTGACCTGTGATGGTGAACAGAAATAAAACATAATAAAGAAGTCCATGATTTGAGGAACTCAGTGGCTTGCAAAGAAAACTCTTTCTTAAGTCTAAGTAATAAGCATAAAGTTACAAATGAATGCTTTGAGTAACGAAGGCCAATTTAAAGTCAGTCTTGCATCAAGGAAGGGCATATGCTTTCCCATCACATGTGGCTGGAGGAGGGTATTAGAAAAGGAGAAGCCACAGCTCAGAGCCAATCATCATAAAGAACAAAAGGGACAGCAAGTACAGAAACACAACATTAAATGGGTCAAGAATATTGAAAAATTTAGAAATTTTCAACTTTTACAAAAGCATGTAATTTCCATTGAATAAAACCATGGGAGGGAGATGAAGGAAGCCATTCCCCTGTCCTCAAACATGTATGTAGTTCTTCTTGGGACCCTGGACATATTCTCACTAGATCAAGTTTTACTGTCAAAAGGTTTCTGTTTTCAGACTTCTGGGATTTTCACCATTATGGATCAAAGATGTGAACATAGAGTTCTCCCGAGCTAAGCAGTGCCTAAGAATTAAAAGCCCCAGATTTTTCAGAAATCCCAGACAGGTACAAGAATAAACCAAAAACTTGATCTCTTCTAACCCAGTCTTTGCCTGATACCAGGACTGTTGATGGGAGAGGCCTGAGGTGAGGATTATAAGTTTATGGTTCCCAGAGAGAGCTGGACTCTTCTGTGAGGAAAAAAGTGCAGCATCTTCTCTTGACATACATAATGGTCTTAGGAAGTCCTGTTGTGTCTTTTAAGTTCTGGTAATCCTCTGGGCTGAATTTTTCGCAATATCTGAGGGCAGAATTAAGTTCAGTAAAACGTGAGGACCGTTAGCGTAGAGAAGATGTCTTTGATAGCTCTAAACAAATGCTGAAAACCGGCAAGTTTGGCAGATCACTGTCCCATGGGAGCTCAACTCCTAACCCACAAGGAAATGTTGCCTTTCAATGAAGTACCAACTTGTTGCACTAAATTCCCAGAATGCTATGAGCAGAGAGTAGGTGAAGTACCAACTCACCTAAGACAATCCACTAACAAGGGAGAGAAGGATGAAGTACTAGCAGAAAGTAGAAAGAGCCAAGTGAAGTAGAATTGATAAGCAGATAGCTGAAGACAGAACAATCGACCGAGTCCACTAAATCAAGAGAACACATGGGGATATTTCCTTAGAAACAAATACACACTTTGTAACCCAATAATTATTTTCTAATTTTAAAATACACCAATAAATATACAAAGTTCATTGTAATGGATTTTTTTAAAATGTTGAAATGCAGTACAGTAAAAACAAATATCTCAAATCATCAAAAATAAAACAAAAGCAAGATGGAATTAATGAGGGATTACAGAAGTTCTTCAAGGAGAAAAGTGAACAAATGATATAGTGGCAATAATTAAATAGGTGAGAGAGGAAAAAATCCCTGGCAGATTCGAGTCTTCATTTCGCATAGGCTAACTGTTGATGACAAATAGAGCACATTTAAAATTATCCTAAAAAAATATTTGTGTTATTTTTGGTAAAGATTAGGTAAGCCATTCTCAAACATACTGGTTTTGGCAAACTAATAGCTCAGGATTCAGAAACTATTTACATTCTTAAACACAATTAATGAATTAAAAGAGCTTTTGTTTATGTGCTTTATATCTATTTACATTCATTGTACTAGAAAATAAAATGGAGATTAAAAATATATTTATTAGATCATTTAAAATAAACTAATAAAATTTGGTACACGTTGACATAAAAAAATATATTTTAATAAAAACATTTATATTTTTCCAAAAAAATAAGTCAGCAGGAGAGAGATGTTATTTCATATTTTTTCAGATCCCTTTAATGTTCGGCTTATCAAAAGATAGCTGATTTCATGTCTGCTTCTACATTCAATCTGTTGTAATACATTGTTTTGGTGGAAGCACATGAAAAGAAATCTGACTTCACACAGATATACATTTGGAAAAGTGAGAAGTTTTAAACCTTTTCAGATAACTGCTGATATTCTTTTTCTGTCACTGCATCAAAATTCTATGAGGGATGATTTTTTAAAGGTTAGCTGCTATGTTGAATCTAAATCTATATCAATAAACTTTTTGTACTCTTTTACATTAAAATCCATTGATCTGTCTTAGAATAGATCATTTATACATGCACAGACTTGGAACATCATGCATTGATCCTTTGGAAAATATTGCCTAACTGTGGATCTTCCAAACAGTTACACACTAACACACACACACACACACACACACACACACACACACACACATGCGCACGCGCACTCACACATCCATTTATCTTTGAAATATTTTTGACTATTGAGAAGCTATCAATTACACAGGGGACAAAAGTTTTCCAAAATTCTAATTTTTTCCTGAAAGCTCAAATTTTATTATCATCAATAAATACTGTCAGTTGTTTTCTCTTTGCTAAATATTTATGTTGAAATAACCATAGTTTGTCTTTCAGTCATTCTTCCAACTAAAAATCATGTTCTATGAAAAAAAGAGCTAGTGTAGCTTATAATCGTATAAGTATTTTTGCTGAAGATCACAATTATATCAATATGTAGTAGATATGTTTCATGCATATTTCCTATGTCTTCATAAAGAATATTTAAAAGACATATACATAAAGGTCAAAGTTTGATAGCATTAATAATTGTTATTATTTCCCCCAAAGACATTCTTGAGTGAAACTGACCCTTCTGTTTACCCTCATGAGTACATAGCAATGAACAATAAAATCACAACCTATAATGTCCGCTGACAACACTTTTAAACTCCATTGTTCAAGACAAGTGACATCTTAGTATTATTTTGAAAAGAGGCTTGACCTCACAAAAACCCTGAAAGTACCTTTGGGATCTTCAGTGGGCCACAGAACATCCTTTGAAGAAAAAGACATCCCACCCACCTCATCCAACCCCCAGCAACAAAGCAGAAAAGTTACATAATATAGAAGTTCATTCCTCTCCCATATACCAGTCTGACTAACGTAACCTGTAAGAGAAAGTCTGCTTCTTGAGATGCATCAGGAAGCCTGTTTCCTGCTGTATTGTGGTTATCAGCATCTTCAAGGAAGCTGTCCTCATCAGCATAACTGCCACCTTATCCGTGTTCCAGCTCATGGGAAGAAGGAAAACATCATGTGCAATGATTTTCTTCCTAAGCGTGTAAACCAAAGTTTTCTAAACATGTTCCATTGGCAGAAACTTGGTTCAGCCTATTTACCAGAAAAGCTAGAAAAGAAGTTCTAGGGAAAAAAAGAAAGAATAAAGTGTGTGTGTGTGTGTGTGTGTGTGTGTGTGTATCTTGGTGAAGGGAGGAGCTAGACTGACAATCTCTCATGATTTTTGAATTTTAAGCATTATTTTTAAATTAGAAGCTTCCAAAGAGATGAAATAATTTAGTTATATTTCAAATAAATATATTAAAATTGTTAGTTTAAATATGTCAGTAGATAGTTGAGCAAAAAGCAGCTTAGAATTTTATGAGTAGATACTATTTATCTGTTTACTTGAAAGAAAAATTAGACTCTCAATTTTAGTTACCTCATCTATAAAAAATACTTCAGAAAATGCTTTGAGCAACTGTAAGGGACTTGAAAATAGATATGTTAAGAGGAGAAAAAAATGAAAGAAGGAAAAGAAGTGACTGATGACACTATATGTAGTTAATATAGTGATAATGTGCTTGAAATTCTGTACTATTAAGGCTAAGCAAAATACATAAAATATTTATAAAGCAAAAAATGAACAAAAATAAACTATTATAAATAGTACAACATCATTTTTAGAAAAAATTAAGTGTGATAGGTGAGTTGGGGAACAGGGAAATGAAAATATTTTTCTAAGGTTAAAAGCTCTTAAAGTATTTTGTGTAATGATAAAAGATAATTTGTTTGAAAGACATATATCTCAAAAATATAAGCACCAAACCACTTAGCATTCCAAACATAAAGCTTAATCTATTAGAAATGCAAAGAGAACTTGATGAAAGTAGAATCATATTAAGGGAGTGTAATATATCTCTTTCAGAATTAGAAAGGTCTAGTAGAAGTAAATAAATGAGAACATATAGAAATTGGATACTGTAATAAACTTCCCTCACAGAAATATCTGACTTTGCATTGTGTTCATGTTGAATATGTTATATATATTACTGGTATCTGAGATACATTTACAAAATACATCATGTAATTAGCTCTAAGGGAAATCTTAAAGTTTTTTTAAAAGTACATATTTCAAAGCTATAACCATTGCCATAAATTCAGAAGTAAATTATAAAATTATGGTATAAAATTTTGAATTACTTCAATATAAGGAACACTCTCATAAATAATATTTACCTCCTGAATACAAAAAGAAAATACTTCTATAATTACAATCTTCACAAAAGTAAATGAACGAGAGTACACTTAATAACAACACGGATGGACCACTCACTTGAAAACGTTTTAAAGGCCTTCATATTCAAAACTGACTGAACGTAATTGGAGTAAATCCTCATCTTGTAATATCCAGCTTTGCTGGACTAACATTTAAGCCTAAAATCTTGGTGACTTCCATCAAAGATCTCTTTCTCACTTATATTATATGAGGACTGCATTGGCTGTGGCTCTTCTCCAGACGAGGTAGAGTGAGTCTGGTGGACTCAGGTTGAGATATCAGAAACTATGTGGAGAGAGCCATTTTCATAGCACTGGGGAAGCAACAACCACACAACTGCATTTAAAACATTTACTTGCACTTTCCCACTCAGCTGTTACTAGCCAAATAAATTGCATGGTCAGGCCTGATGATGTGGCCAGTGACATACACATTACTTATCTGGAGGTATTAAAATTCGCAGGACTAGGGCAGAAAATCTACATTCTCTGATAGGGATAGAAAGAAGGAGAATGATTCTGGAATATAGAACATTCTTTCATATATCTTACATTAAAAAACTCAACCTAAACCAAAATTAATTGGGGAAGGATGCATTAAGATAAAGCTAAACATAATGTAAAAGTGTATTACATTGAGAATGAGAAAGAATATATATCCATAAGTAGAGAAGTGATTGATTAAATCATACTGATATAGTTTATTACACGTGACTCTGTAGAAACAAACTTAAGAACTGGTGAAACAGGTGACACCATAGCCCAGCGAAAATGACCGGATTGTTAAATAAGTATAAGGCTTAAGATATGGAAGCAACTAAATGCCCATCAGCAGATGGTTGGATAAAGAAATTATTATGGTTCTCATCTACCTTGGAATATTACTCAGCCATAAACAACAAAAAAAATAAAATCCTATCATTTGCAAAAACATGGATGGACCTAGAAGTGATTATGCTGAGCTAAATAAGTCAGACAGAGAAAGAAAAATACCAAATAATTTCACTAATATGTTGAGTCTAAGGAACAGAAATAACAAATGAATCTAAAACAGATCCACGAATATAGAGGACAATTGGGAGATGGCCAGAGGGGAGTGGGATTGGGGGGCTGAGAGAAAGAGGTGAAGGGTTAAAGAAGTAGTTGATAGATGGTCACAGGGATGGGGCACATGGCATAGGGAATGCAGTCAGCAGTAATGTAATGGCTAGGCAGAGAGCCAGAGGGAAGCAGAGTATTCAGGGGGATCATTTCATAAATTATATAAATGTCTAACTAATGTACTGTATACTTGAAACTAATAAAAAATAAAAAATAAATTTTTAAAAAGAAATATAAGGCTCTACTAAACTAATTACTAGATAAATTAATACTAACTTATAAATCATGGTTTCACAACTGACAGCTACCTAATCTTTGAAAAGGCAATTTTACTTAACTACCCTCAGAAACATTCATTTTATATAGATTGAAGAACTTTATACCAAAACCTAATACATATCATTAAAATGAGAAGTGATAAATCATTTGAATTATAGATATATATTAAAATTAAAAATAAATTACTATCAAATGAAGTCGGGTAGAGTGTCAGAATTATTACAATCTATTTTTTTTAGATTGGAAGAATAGAATCAATATTAGAAAAATTCTCAACGTAAGTTATTATATTATTAAATTAATGATTTAAAAAAAGTAGTGATCCAATAAAGGCATGTAAAAGAAATGTCCAGGACCTATTCTTAATAATAGTTTTAAGTGGCACAGAGATAGAAGAAACACATTACATTTAATATTTCTAGACATTGTAATTAGGCTCCTCTTATAATACTAATGCTTTATTAAAATCCACTTCAAACCTCAGTGGCTTCCAACAACCACAATTATTTCCCTACTGTGGTAGTTAATTTTATGTATTAACGGGGCTAGACTATGGTTATGTGGTCGACACTAGTCTAGATCTACTGTAAAGGTATTTATAGATGTGATCAACATTTGCAATCAGTTGACTTTAGGTCAAGCAGATTACCCTCCACAATGCAGGTGGCCTCATTGAATCATTTGAGAGCTTAAAGAACAAAGACTGAAGTTTCCCAAAAAAGGATTTCTGCCTTAAAACTGCCATAGAAATCCTCTCTGAGTTCCTAGACCGCTGGCCTGCCCTACATATTTCAGACTTGCTGGCATAATCTCATCAACTAAATCTTCATCATATCTCTGTATTTCTTTCTCTGTCTTCATCCTTCACTCCTCTCTATATATCCTATATGTATGTATACATGTAATTATGTGTATACTATCTTAAATAATAATATATATAAAATATATCTGGGATATATATATATCTCATTGGTTCCATTTCTCTTGAGTTCAGGTCTACAACAAATGAATTCGGCCCAAGCTCAGTTTGAAGGGGCAGTGGATTCTTACTTACCAGCTTGCAAAAGGACAAGGCAAACTACCGCACAATCTCATTTAAAGCCTCTACTTCCATTGTGTCCACTCACTTCTCATTGTCCAAAGCACATCTCTTGGCTAAAACAAATCATAAGAACTAGAAAGTACATATCACTCGATAGAAAAGGGGAGAGGGTTTACTTTTAAAGCCTGCATGTGATAATTCCAGAATTTCAAATAACAAATTTTTCATAAATGAGAGAAAAAGGAATTCCTCATATCATAATTATTTATGATTACTTTAGAAATATTGATGGATAAAATAAAAGGCTAAAATCAAATAAGTGGTTTAAAAGCTTTAAAAAATAATAGATGAAATCAGTAATTATTGCTAAATTGAATTTGCTATTGAGGCAATCCATTTTTCTGATAAATTACACTAAAACACCAGAAAAATTGTTTGCATTTGGTAAGGTAGCTGAAAAATATAGATAGATGTACAAATATTACAATTTTTTTTGTGTTGAAAATGAACTCATATGAATTATAAAATGATCTCATTACAAAATTACAAAGAATTTCTAAAATATTTAGAGTTAAATTTAATAGTAAAGCTACTGGACTTTTAAAAAAGTATTGAATCTTACTGAAACTTTTAACAGAAGATCTGAACAAGAAAAAATCTATACCATAATGTTGGAACAGAAAATTTAATGTAAATAAAATATTCAATAGTCATTATATGAATTAGTAGTAGTAAATATTTTTGAAGCTATCCTATTGAGCACCTCAAATTTTAAATTTATTAATAATTTCAATTTCATATAGACAACCTATGCTGGAAAATTATCAAAAATACTTTAAAAGAAAATATGATGAAAAAAGATTTGTTTTGCTAGATAATAAATTTAGAATAATGAGGACTTTCAATGTTACTGTGGACCAAAGGCATTTAGGACAGAATAGAAATATTTATGGTGGGGGGTAAATCACATTATATTTTATTTATACTTATTGTTTCTCCCTATTGTCTTGTAGCTTTAGGGACAAGGTAGGCAGTGGTATAGTAGCAGTAGGAGTTAATTCCTATTGACTCTATTTATCAAGATCTTCAAGAAAAATAAGCACAGAAGAGAAATGACCAGTTTGCAAGAGTGAAAGGGGAGAGAATTTATGAATGAAATCTATTTTTAAATGAGAAAAGCAAGGTGTGGCGACGTACTCATGATATAATTAGTTATTGTTATACACTTTTGGTAAAACAGAAAATGTGAAGTCTGCACATTCATAAAATTAGTTGCATTGTGTCTATGTGAGTGTTGAGAAAAGATGCAGAATATGGAAGGATTTGATTGTGCTGGTTACTCAGATGGAGAAAGGGGCGTTGAGTGAAAAAGACAGTAACAACAGATCCCTATGTTCTAACTAGAAGTGGGAAGAGGTCGTGTCACAACCTCCCTAACGTGTTATATACAGGGGTGAAGGATAGTGAAAGTGAGGGCACTCCAAAAGGCAGGTAAGAACATACACCTCGGGATTCATTTCATTCTCTCCATTTAAAGGACAGGTTGAACAAAACAGAGAAATCTGGTCCTCCTTTAAGCTCCCTTACCCCCACCCCCCACACACACGACAATGAGCAGAAATAAAATTCCTCTACGTAGATTGCTCTTATCTAAAACTTTCTTAGCTACCACATCAAACAAATTTCATTCTTTTCAATGCAAGTCAGTTGCACCATTTTCACGGTGCAATCAGAGGGCTCGCAATAGCCCAGTCAATGTAGTAAGCCTGGGGGCTGGACTGTTGAACGGAACAAGCACAGCTCCTGTCATTTCAGCGTAATTCATATTATAGAATGATAGTAATCAAACAATTACAGTCAACTCTCAGGAAGGCTTTAATAGTGCAAAATGCACAGTGTTCAGAAGCACATTTTGGGGGCACATATCTCAATTTAACTGAGTCACTGAGGTTTTCACAAAAGAGTGAGTCAAATCTGAGACCTAAATTATAAATATCTGTGCTCTGTTATTCAATGTGACTCCACAAATATAGATCATGAACAAAAACTATACTTTGGGTGTTTCTGCTTTTAGAATGAAAAAGAAATACATTAATTTCAAGACATAGAACAAAAATAAAGCATAACAGTAAATTAAAATGAAGCATAATTCTCACTGCAGATAAAGATTATACTTTAAAGGATGATAATAGAACTTTCAAAGACTTTACTTGTATCTTATTATAAGAATCAGGTAAATGTATATTGCAAAAAAATGAGAGAAGAACATTGGAAGCATGAATTCATTTTCTGAGATTAAAGATATATGAATGAGGAGAATTTGTAATATAAAGTAAAATAAAGAAATAAAAGTTGCTATTAATATTTTTATTATATAAAAATTTAAATAACCATATTCAAACATTTTCAGATATATTAATTATTTAACGATCTCAAAGTCCTTGTGGTGTACAATATTTGTTAGAAAAGTCAAAACGCAACCTTGGAATTTAAATGTGTGTCAAAAGCACTAAAGAGACAAATTAATAGCAAGGTAAGCTGGCGTCATCTAGTTCAAACTCAGGAGCTCCCCTTCTATAAACAGAAGTGTGAGACAAAGAAGAAGATGATGAAATGAATAATTATAAGTGCGCAAAATGGAATAAAAGGTCTAGTAAATAGAAGCTAGGCAGACTGTACTGAAAAATAATCATACATTTCATAGAAAAATAAGTTAGAACCTTGAATTTGGAGATGAAAGGATTCATTGATACAGGAGAAAATACCCCAAAGCTACATAACAAATATTGTGAATTTTTAAAATCCAGAGATAAAGAGAGAGAACCCAACAAGCATCTAAGTAAAAACATACACATAGACAATTATACTTATATATTAGTAATATAGGAAGAGTAGTTATAATGCCTTATCTTTTCAGTTTTGAGAAGCACACAGAGGCTGGGACCGGTTCATCTCATTCCGAAGTTAAGAGCTGCTATCAACGGTACTGCAAGCAGCAGCACTGATCTCAAATACTCCCCTCCCCTGCCCTCAGGGTCTCCATCACTGTAATAAGTTCCAGGGGTACCAGTAGTTCTTACTTCAGACACTCAAGATAATGTGAGGTCAATCTATATTCAAGAGAGTTTGTGTGACCTGCTCATCTTTAGAATATTTGCGGATAATTACAGGGAAGAAAAAATGGCCCCCAAAGCAACTGGCATCCCCAGTGGAAACATTCCATGGCCCACTTGCTCCATATAAAAACATATAACCCAAAGGGGCACAGGTCTCTCCAGTTTGGGATTTGTTGTTAAACTTGATTTGATCTGTTGTGGTCAATTTGACAAGAGCGAGTGAGGACAATGCCCCAAGCGACGTGGCGTCTCTTGCCACAAGAAAAACCAGCCAGCTTGCTGCAAGAGTCACAAGTCTGGCTTAGAGCGGTGGCTTTGCATCAGAAACACGGAGTCCGTCTATGAGGGGGATGTGGTGCCTCGCGTGGTGTGATGACAGAATCAAAGAACAGTTGCAGCCGCGGCCCACACAGGCTTGATCAGCAAATGAGTTCCAGCTGGTCCCATGTGCATCACCGCTGAGTGACTCAGACTGTTGTGATCGTGACAAAGAAAAGTCTTCAGAACTGCTGATCTGTACTGTTCCAAAGGGCAGACCAGGTGGCTGTGCCCTTCCTTGGTCACAGTCCAAGTCTTAGTAAGGGAACCTGGCAGGTGCTTAGGATTGCCGTCTGAGGCCCGGGAGAGAAACGACCTTAGTGGTTGGCCTTCCAGGGTTCCCATTGAGGCTGGATTGCTGCTACCACCCAGATGACACCAGCAGCTTTTAACTTAACCGAGTCATCAGTCCACCAGGCCCAGCCGTCTAGGATAATCTCTATCTAAATCAAGGGCCTCATCGAACTAGTGGTTCTGCAGAGTGAGAGTTAAAGCTTCCCAAAAGACAAAGCTGTAAACTCAGTTTCCATGTAAACTGAGATGATGCTGGATCCAGGTTGGCTGTGCTCATGAATATATAGAATTTCCACGTCCTGCTGACCACGACTGGGCCCTTACCTTGTTAGCTGTTGAATCTGAGTTGACTCACTTCTAAATGGACTCGAAGAATCAGAGAGGTTCAGTTTCAATAAAGCAAGTAATAGCTGCCTTTTTAAAACATTTTTTTTTCATTGTATTGGGGCGCTTTATCAGGCAGGTGGCGCTATTCTCCTGGGAAATGGCTTCCCAGAGTTTCAGCAGCAATTAAATCTTTAAAGCCATGATTCTTTTCCTCTTTCTCCTCCAGAGTTTCAGCTGGAGCAGCGGGAGTGGTTGGGGGTTGGGAGGAGATCTCCACGTGTATGACTACAAGAATATTGGGAAAATTTAGGCTTACAATGAATGGATGGGAAGGGCAGCCGGGTAGAAAATAGGAAGATTACACCTTCAGTAATGGAGAAATACAACAATAATTCCTTAAATATGCCTCCGGGCCCCACAAGACCACTTGAACTTCTCATCACCACTGCAGATCCCCATTAATAGAATTCGAGCACTTACGGGCATGCAAGAACAGACACTGGATTTATAAAGATATTGGCTGTTTCTCTGGCAAACCATGACTGATACACAGGTAGATTGGGAGCCTGATTTTTATTATGCCTTCTCTCTCTCTTTCTTGCATAACACAATGCCTGATACATAGTATGTGTTCAAGTTCAATAAGCAGTTGCAGAGCACTGGATTGCTTTTTTTAAGAACTGGGAGAATTTATGATGTGGGAGATGCAAAAAGTCTTCAAGTTCTACATCGTTATGACTTCTAGACCCAAAATAATTCTTCATATCCATCAACCCCTAAGATAACGTCCAGAACATAGTGTACACCTAATATGTATTTTTGAATGCTAAATATTTTATTTGGTAAGTTAGTAAGTAAATGATGAGCAATGATTTTCATTGATGTTTTTCTCTAGAATACGGCACATCAAAGTAGGGATGAAAGCAAGATGGTACATCTAAAATCCTGGCATAGATTCAAGACCATACAACTACTGATGTGAGCAACAACAGGTATAAGATTCTTTACAATGTGTTTTCACAAGTAATGAGTGATGCTATTTGCACGATTTATTAAATAAATTAATTAATAAAGTGAAATGTTACTTGAAAATGGCAAATCTTTGTGAACATGTAACAGGTTTTATTGTGATAAGAGAATATAAACTTGTATATTTTCTATTTGGAAACTGTGGATTGGATTGGATTTTACATAACATGGGATACTTGATTAAGCTATACCTTTGGTGAAATTTATACCTGATGTGGCTGCTCTATTTTGAAAGCAAACAGCTGTTTTCCTAATGTTCCTGTGGTTTTATGAACACAATGTTTCCTTTATGAGACAAAGTGGATTCAAATGAGCTCTCTCAACTCCCTCCAGAAACAAATTTCTCAAATGTTTTGTAACTTACTATTGCTTGATAAATGTTATATTGCAGATTATTCTAGGTGTTATGCCTAGGGCTCCTTAAGTGCTGCCATTTGCTTGTTTATTTTCTTCTACAGCGAGGGAATTGCTTTATGAACTCCAAGTCATAAAGGAGAGCAACAGAGTGGGAAGAAACACATTTGATGTAATACTTTGTTGACTGGAAAGGAAATTGGATTTTACCTATTGCAAAGGAGGTCACAAATTTTGTTGTTAAATGGGCTAAAGTATACTTATTTAATAAGATGTGAGCCTAAAATAAAAGGTGTTTTTTTTTCTTTGCTTATTTTTAAGTCCCAGGCCCCCAGCAAGTATGGAATAACGTATTTTTCTTAGAATTTCCACATTTGGTAACCTTAAATGTTTACTATAACTTTGATATATTGTTTTTTAATATTCATTTTCCACCTTGCTATATGGATAACGTACACATATTTAAACACAGAAATTTTTATGTGGAAAGTAGAGTAATTTATATTTGATGTAAATTTCTGGAAGTGATTTATAAAAGGCCATTAAAATGTATTAAGCCAACGTTGAAATGAGAATGTTGTTAAATATACATGCACAATGTTTATGCTGACAAGAATTCCAGCTTAGTCATTGTCTGAACTGCTTTGAGAATCGTTCTCTATTCTTTAAAGAAACTGCATAGAAAGTCTAAAAGAAAATGAATTAAATTTAGAATTCTATATTAAGCTACATGCATTCTGAATCCACATCCCAAAATATAATAAAATAGTAAACCTATTTCATTTAATAGCTATAGATCTCTTATTGTATATGAATTATTTATATATTTTATGTATATTTATCATCTTCATTATTTACTCTAAATTTTCTAATATATTTAAAGACACAGGATGGAAAAAAGATTTATCAGGAAAATGTAGATGTGGGAATTTCAGCGTCAATCAATGAGATTAGTATATACGCCTAAAATTGAAAAACATGGTAAACATAGAATGAATAACAGTGCCTAGTTCTTAGTAATTTTGTGATAAATCATTATAAATACTAGTTTTCTCTTTTAAGAGACTGTGAAGAAGTACAAGTGAGAAAAAAAAACACAAATGTTTGAAGGTCTAAAATTTCAAAACAAAACAATGGTGAGTGTAAACACTTTTCTTAATGAAACTTCCATGCTGGATGATATGACATTATCTGTCCTGTGAAGGTCTATATAATTGAAAGTTACCTATATTATATTTCTCACCTTATGCTTTTAACCGATGAGTTGCCAATTACTTGTATCATCCTTTATTTCAATAACCACATTACAAGTTCTAGAAACTCACACACCTGAGAAGTCAGACAGACTTCTCCTCTGTCTTCATCAATCTTCAAACTCATATTTCAGCTTGAGAAATTTCCAACCAATCTAGGAGCTCTTGGAAGAGAATTTGCCTGATATGTGCTTCCATCAAAACCCATCCCACAACTTGTTTACCTCTTATCTCTTGGACTCAAATTGTTCTCTGCTACAATAGCTGCTGTCCTACTCACTGGTAAAGCCACTACCTATTTAGCTCCAATGTGTAATGAGGCATAACCATAGCACAAGCTGTTGTGTGTAACACAGTTTTATTGAAGGGTCATATTTATCCAGTGGTAGTTCTGCACAGCCTAGCAAAGCACACTATTCAAAATTGGATTTTCTATCACATATATCAGTTCATTTCCTACTGACCTACATGACATTGCTTAGTTCCCCTCTCTTTACCCAAACTCTCTTTCCATAAATTCCTCTTCTCTCTGGTTGCGTGTCTTGAAACTGTTTTTTGAAGCCCGCCTTGAGAAAACACCAAATTCCTACTAATTTCTTTGTTTAAAGTTTCCCCACTTACACAATGCTTAGAAAAGTCTGCATATTATCAGCACTTACTAAGAGCAATATCTTCTTCCCACAGACAATTAAGGTAATCTATGTTCCTATTATACTTTTTTATGAATTCATAATTACATTTAAAAAAATCAACTGTTAGAGCCAACATATGTGATATGCTTCTTTACAAGTGAAAAAGCAACTACAAAATGTTTTTAAGAATCTCATTCTGATAGCATTCATAAAAGCAGCGACAGCAATACCTATTAGCTGATGTACACAATTATAACTTTAATTTAAATAAGGTATTTTGTACAATAACTTACCTAAGTATATCTTTTGTCGACATCAGCCATAATATTACTTTCGGTAAACAGAATTTTTGGGTTGAAAGGTATAGCAAATTCTTTGGTATTATATTTTTTATGGATCTAGATGTCAATATCAATTGCCAAGATTTTTTTAAACCTTTAAAAAAAAGCTGTCTTTAATTCAGAAAATGACACTTAGAAGTGCTTTGCTACACTTTTTTTTGGTGGTGTGGGGGGGGACTTTTATTCCCTCTCTTTGATCTCAGGCCAAATATTCTTGGAAGGCATACCTACACTTTCAAATCATTTAAAGATCTTTCCATGTTCCAGATACCACCCGTTTCAGTGTGGGACAGTACATAATGGGAAGTGACTAATAGCTGAACTCCCCACGTATTACATGTTTTAAAAGGTCTTTAATTGGTTGACTTCATGGGGCAATGACCTCTAATGGTATTTTTAAAATAAGTTTTATTTTAGATTTACAGAAAAAGTGTGCAGGCAGCATAAAGGGTTTCCACACACCACACACCAAGTTTAGGCTATTATTAACATTTCCATTAGCGTGCTGCATATCTTCTGATTAAAAAAACCAATACTGATATATTCACATTAGCCAAAGTCCATTCTTTATTCAGATTTCCACTTCCAGTAGTATTTTTCCTTTATAAAATACAATTGAATTTTCAAGGAATTAAATTGATTTAAGTTGTAATAATGCTATTAATTTCTAAATAAGGAGTTGCCTATATTTTATTTTATTTCTTCAAAGTAAAAGCATTTTAACCATATGGATGTTCTCAGAAATTGGGCTATTATGGTAACATAGCATTAATATTTTATATTTAAATATGATTTAGAAATTACCAAAATAATTCTTTAGAATGTGACAGAAAATTTGAAGGACATTTTAAAAACTGATACTGAAGTTTTTAATTCTTTTAAAAAATCATTTTAAAGTGCTTTTATCAAAAATGACCAGTCTAAGAAATATTATGTTGTATAAAGATCCTATTTTGATTCCCCTAAAACCAGGAGATATATATTAATTGAGTACTATATAGGAGGTAAATATAGTTAATTGTGAAAAATACCTGCATTAGCTGATTTTTCAAAAATGCATTTTTAATTTCAAATGTTTTCAATTCTTTCCTGAAACTACAACAGAGATTACTATGTGCTGTGGACTCTATGTTTGTTTCCCACCCAAAATCCATATGTCGAAGCCCTAACCCCCAATAAGATATATGTGGACGTGGGGCCTTTGAAAAGTTATAAGGACAAGGGGGTGCAGCCCTCATTAAGAGAATAAGAGACATGAGCGAGAATAATCCCTTAACCCTGTGAGGATACAGCAAAAAAGCATCTTCCTGCAGAACAGGAAGTGGGTTTTCACCAGGAATGGACTCAATGGCACCTTGATCTTGGAGTTCACAGCTTCAGGACTATGAAAAATAAACGTCCATTGTTTAAGCTACATAGTCTGTGGTTATAGCAGCCCAAGGCGTCTAAAACAGTAAAAAACGAGTTATTTCTCAAGTAGTACTGTCTTGATTTATTCCTCCATTAGTTATGCGACAAAATTCAAGACAATGTGTTGTCATCGAAATTAATTTACAATCAAGAGAAAAAGGCTATAGCCTCCTAGAAAAATTTTAAAAGCAAAATGAGCACACCACTGTGATGTGCTGGGCAAACTGTTTTTCAATGTAATTAAAATTTAACTTATTAAAACTTGTTGAAGTGAATGTGATTAACTTCACATTGTTAAACAGTCATAAGTCTACTGATCAGAGAAGATATGTTTTTTAATCCATGGTTGAATATACTATATTATGAAATTAATGATATGCTTGAACTGTCAGATTCCACACTGCATTTATAATTTTGGTTTATTAAAATGAGAAAAAATATAAAGGAAATTTTCAGAAGGGCTAGAAGAAAACAAACCCTTGTATAGTTGTCAAAGATAATGTCAAATCCAACTCTTGTAACCTCATTAGTTGTCTCACTTTTGGCAGTTACTAGTACCATTTAACATTATGAACTTGGTGCAACTGTTATTTTAAGACATAGGATAATTTTTAAAAACTGGAAATGCATAAGACATATTTAGACATTTCTTTTTGCCATTTAAAAAAAAGTTCACTTAAAAGAACATTAAGTTCAGAAATGTAGAGTGTTGAAGGAAAACCATAATAGCAATGTCAAATTCCAAGAAAATTGTTGATGGAAGATGTGGGGAATAAACACCCCATGTTTTAAGTCTTGTTGTTTTGTTTGTAATTTTGTTTTACTTCAATATGAGACCAAGCCCACAGAAAGTGCAAAAGCATGTACGTGTTGGATAAAAATAACTCTAAACCACGCTGTTAAATAGTATTATCTATCGATAGATAAAATGTGGCCAATCTCCCAGAAAGCTCTGTGTTCCCACATCCAATCTCTTTATATATTTTCTTTTCAGAAGTAACCATAAAGCTAACTTTGGTGGTATCCATTTCCTTACTCTTGTTTATAGTTCTGTTTCCTCTGTTTTGAAACTTATTTAATTTAGTAATAGTAGTTTTCTTCAATGTCTTACTTTGTGTGTTTAAAATTTTCTGAGAGACTTAAATATGTGATTGCATGCAAAATGTCTTCATTTTCAATGGCTAAATACTTTCATAATTAAAAATACAGCTGATAAATTCTGCTATTGATGAAGATATGTATATAAATATATATGTAGTAAGGTTGGAAAGCAGATGTCTTGCAAACTCTTTCTCTCCAAGAAAGAAAGAAGGTGGATGCCATAGTCTTATCTTCATGTAAATATGCTGATAATAGAAGTTGTGATACATAAACGAATGATTTTGCACAGAGATGAATTCTTATGCAAAGGATACTTTTGTCCACATGTGTCTGGGTTACAATTGCTTATGGTAAATGAACTTAGAATCTGTGGATTTATAAGGAATATTTCCAGGGAAAATGTTAGATGAACTATATAAACATCTGGATATAAAATAAAATTGGTTCATAACCTAAAGCAATTTCTTCTGAAAGGCGCCTGTTATCCTCATTGAGTGACTCATTCTCATTGTCAGCAATCAACATGTGTCTGATAGAGAAATGATCTGGGGAGCTGTGTGGATTCTCCTGGCTGATGGGTACCACTTTGCCTGGAAATATCTGTGTGAAATATCATCACATAGCCCCATTAGAGCTTCTCACTCAGCATATTCTCTTGAAACTCTACTTCATACTGAGCCTTATAAACTCTCTTCCTTCTGCTCTCCCCCTAATTATTAGGTAGATTAAAAGATCTTTCCTATGTCCTTTCTTCATCCCCCTTTAATCCAGCTTCTCAGAACTGTTTCTCGTCATAAGTCTTGCTCATGTTTTTAAAGCTGATTCATGAGTAGTGGATATTAATTAGGTAATTAAGAGTAGTTGGTAATTGCACTGATAGTAGTTGGTAATAGTAATTGGTAATTAATTTTTATCTTTTTCATCCTAAGTGTAATACTGTTGTGCATAAATTATTCATGCATTTTGCTACTTTTTTTATCAAGACCTTCGTGTTTTTATCATTTGGTAAGAAACTTGCGTTTAATAAAGACTTCAATTATTATGCCATATATTTTAGAGATAGCCCTTCATTCTCTACCCTCCAATGTCTGATTTTTAATCTGTTCTCTGTGTCTTTTTTCTTCTTTTTGTTTTTAAGATACGTAAGCATATTAAAGCTTGGATTTTCATAGGAAGTGGCCCACCAATTTCCTTGTGTTCCCCTATATTTTCAACCTTCCTTGCAGTTAGGCTGACGATGGTTTCATTCTTGTTTATGGAATGAACCAAACAGCATTTATCACTTTCAGATGCTTCACTGGAAGGAAGTTCTCTAAGAGGGCGGAAGCCCACAAAGAAGCAGCTCAGAGAGCATCCCAGGAGAGCCCGACTTTCATTCGAGTGTTACCTGAGTGAGAAACAAGCAAGCACGCAAACAAAAACCTTTCACTGTGCTGAGAATAAGATAGGGATTAAGAATTGAACATGAGATACAATAGTGCGGAGATTATTGGCAAGACTGACAAAAGCACTTTTGATTGAAGTGAATTCAAGAAAATGTAAAAGAGAAGAAATGTACACAACGGTTATTTAGAACTGTTGCACGCAATTTGGTTGGGCATGGAGCAGCTGGCCTTGCCAAGAGTGAAGGTGTCTGACCTCTGGACTCCATCACCTCTTACTTAAGGAACCACTTTTCAGATTTGGTGCTTAAGGCTGCTTCCTCTAACTTGAATTGTCTTCCACTGAACTAGCAGTCAGGGGAGATTGAGAACTAGAATGATGGATCCTTATACTCAAATCGGTTCATTTCCTATGCTGTGGTGAAGTTTCTGTACTAGGGGGCCGCCATCAGTGTCCATATTTCTCTTTGGAGGTGCTCATAAATTTTGTTTTATATGTGGTCTATGTGGCCTGGTGTGGTTGGCAGGCCTGTCCAGCAGATTAAGGGCTTCATTTTGTAATTTCCAGAATTCGACTAAAAAATATAGATTCAAATGAATAGTTATTTGGATACTATTAAATGACTGATTCTAATAGGAAAAGCAGCAAAGTTGTTACTGAGATTATCACCAATTGGTGTGAGTTTCACATTCGTTGTCAAAACAAAAACAAAAACAAAACAAACATTTTTTCTGGGCCTTACTTCTGTTCACTTTTCTTAGCAGAAGTTTATCATAATGCTAATAAATAAATATAAATTCATGAAGAAAACAGTCAATACATTTTAAATAAATTAGCAAGTTGTGCTTTATAATACTCAAGTATCCAAATGTGCAAAAAATTTTGCTTAGTTGTTAACATTTTTTTTTTTTGCAAATGAGAGCACAGAGTATATCAAAGTCACCAACAATTCCTACCAGACCACAATAATGTGAAATAGCACACAGACAGAAGAGTTTGTATAATTCCTCTCTTTGAATTGATATTAATTTTCCTTAACATTCTTTAAAATCTTAAAAGAAAATAGACTACAAGTTTAGGAAGATAGGAACTACATTTTTAGATAATTTACATGTGTGGAATTATTTCTTTGAGAAGAGAAAATTGATGTTACATACTTGCTGTTTTAGTTTAGAGAGACACAGATAATTATTTCACTAATAGGTCTTAGTTTTTTAATCACTGTTGTGTAATTAATATAAAACCTTTATAAAACTTAATAGTGCATTTCTACTCACTACATCAATTGTCCTTTATTAGACTTCAGTGTTTTAAGGATGTTGTAGCTTAATTATGTCAATGTTTCAATTTAAGAATTATAATCCATACAACCCTTTGCTATCTCTGTGAGCACAGGTGTTCCTAGATACACAACTGAAATACTGTCACTAGTTTTATAATTGAGAAACAAACTTCATAACAATAAAATGGACAGAACCTCTGAATCGAATAGCAATTACTTTGTGAAAAATATAATAGCACAGAGAGGATGAAGAGACTGTTGCAACAATTGTTGAATCTAATATATGATACATGTTTCAGTTGAATTGAATTTAGGTAGATGTAAGAATATTAAAGAAAGAAATATCTGTAAAAACTTTTACTTCACAAAATATAGTAAAAATAATAAAGTGAATCTTAGTTGAATGATATGCAGTTCAAAATGAAGAAAAGTACAATAAAGGGAATATAGCAACTGTGCAATTTATTGTTTAATATGAGTGTTGATGTATGGTGTTGCCCCATACATCAGCTCTTGATGAAAGGTTAAACATTCTTGTTTATATACCTCAAAAATTCAGAAAATCAGGAACTTCTTAAAGAAATGTGATTTCAACATAGGCTGGAAGGAAGGACTTCTAAAACAGACTTCATGAAAATATAACCTCTACGTAAAATCATTCTCATGTTTCAAAAACAGCTAGAAACTTTTTCTAAGGAGTCTTTTTGCTTGTATGTTGGTGGTGGAGAGGTGGAGGCTTAATTTTTCCTTTAACCTTATTCATATATCTATGGTTAACCTAGAAAAATTTTCACACACACACATACACACACACACACACACAATATTTGGACTACAAAATAAAAGCTTACCTCCAATAATAAAATAAGCTATATTGGCAACACTACTTCAGAAAATCCATGATACTAGATGCTTATTGATCTTTTGCTGAAGTTCTGTAAGCCAGGTCGCTTTTATTATTTTTATTTTTATTTTTTTTTAGCTGACAGATGGCTGATTCGCACACATTTTTTTTTTCCACCCATACTTACGCTCTGAGAGGGAAGATGTTTTTCTATAACACTCTGCTAATAATTGGAGAATTGGTGAATGGGAGCATTCTGATCTTAGCTAAGATCTGCAGAGGTGTGAGCCAGCTCTCAGCATCCTTCCTCAATTTGTTGATGTGTCCCTGTATTGGCACGCTACATTTCATAGTTTTTGCCTTGGATTCACAGAGCTTTTAATCAAAGGGAGGATTATTGTGTTTGTGAGAATATTAAAGGAAAACGACAAAGTTCAGTGTACCATTTGCTGTAACGTAGATTCCTAGTCAGTATCTCAGGGTAGTTTTTGGAACATAGCAGATCCTAAAAAACAAAAACAAACTAACAACCTTCCACATAAACTAAATAATAATGAGAGTGGGGGCAGTATGAGACCTCTAGCAAGTGCCAACACATAATGAAATATATTAATTGGACTAGAAAACAAAAGGCAGGAAATAAAAGACACTTGACAAAGTACTACAAAATGGAATAGAAGAAAAGTTTGAAAAATATATTTAAGAGATGATCACAAAGAAGTTATTAAAATAAGGCACCCCAAACTGAATCTCAAAAAAGGCACTTGTCTCTAAAAACCAAGACTAAAATCGAGCAGTCTTTCAAAGGGGGATGGCACATCATGTCCAGCGATAGTCTTTCCAGAGTCAGATAATTTTAATGTACTAAATTTTCTTTTCCTCAGTTTTCATGTATACTGCTTCCTGAATCCCTCTCTTCCTCACCCTTTCTCTTCCAAACTCTTTGGATGTAGGTGCTTTTACATATTTTTCTTTTGTTTTTATTTATGAGTTTGCAAGGTCAATTTTGAAAGTATGGGTTAGATAGGCAGTATATTATGAAGCTCAGATCTGGGGATTTTTCCCTTTCTCTTCAGTAAAGTACAACTCACCAGGCAGCTGTCATCTCGTTTGCCTAGTTAGCATTGAGGGTCTTCGGGAACCTATCACGTAAATATCTTTACATGAACCTGTTCTTTCCAAGGCATCCCGAGATACCTTCATGTTGAAATATGATTGTTTCATGCAAATGTAGTCTGCTCAGTTTATTAGATTTTTCAGAATATTTTATTGCAAAACTGAAGTGTGATTATCACTACTGTTATAGTTGAAAGTGGCTTTGTTTATGTGTCTCTTCTGTTCTCTGGATGTTATATATTTATACAGTGTTTTGTATCCTTTAAGAAAACAACAGCATTTTCTTGAAATAAATTTAACCAGACTTTGTTGTATTTGGAAAAGAAAACAGGGTATCATTTGTGATTCTTTCAATGTGAAAGATCAGAAAATGCAATGCTAATTTTTTGTTTGATATGTAGTATGAGAATAATTGCTTTTCCGAAAGAAAACAAAATGTTTAGATCTGCTCAGAAACTCTTCAAAAGTAAGAATAAATTTGTTAATGCTTTTAAAAATAACAAATAAAAACAATTCTTTAAACAATGTTACAAACTTGCTTTGGAAAAAAGCAAACCTGGGCTAACAGTTCAAAAGCTACTGAATATTTCTATTAAAATATAATGACCCAAGGAATTGGTGCATATATGTTGGAAATTTTGTGTAATAATAAAGACGAGGAGAAAAGACTGCTAAGTTAAAGAACAAAACTATTAAGACTGAAATATAGCTGTCAGAAATCCTTGCCTAACTTAACTTAGAAAATAAAGAGTATCTCCAGGCATACAGATTCACATAAATATTATTTCACCTTAGCAGAGACTATCTAGACTATTAACGGAAGATAACTGTTAGACTATATAAACTGTCAAAGCAAAAATCATATACAGAACATTTGTACAAGGTTTTATTGAAAAATTGAACTGAAAGTGTGCAGCAATATCTCTTTAAGAGATGGTTCCTCTCTTCTGTTATATAGATGATCAGTGTCATTACAGATACTTTACATATGTCTGGCCATGGTAGTTTTTAAGTCAGCAGAGAGGACAGAGTCTAAATGTTTTAACTGTATTTATTTATATTCACGAACTGATCACCTTTGCCTTGTCAGAGACTTTATGAAATTCCAGAGAAGTGAATTTACACACACACACACACACACACACACACACACACACACACACACATCCATATCTACACAAACACACAGAATATGCACATAGCTTTAGAAAAAAAAAAGAATTTTCAATGGGATAAAAGGCAATCTAAATTCCACAAAATAGCACAAGTTAAATTAAATTAAATATATTAGAAGCCGTACTCTTATTTCTCTTCTCTGTTTCCTCCTCATGTGTATATTCATGCATGCTTGTGTGCTTATGCATAATTATTTCAAACAATATGAGAGTAGAACTTGAAAACTCAAAGTCTGTTTCACTGTTATCTCAGACCATTTTTTTCTCCTGTGATTCAATGAGTGAATATCTTTGCTTCTTAAGTCACCAACTTTAAGCATTATCTATTGGTGACCTTTGCTGAAAGAGAAAAAATTTATCTCAAAATCTAATACCTCAGAAGTATGTTCCACTTCATTGCCAACAATGGCAAGTGACATTATTATTTTTAGCTGTTTTATTAGTTATCTCAATAATTTTAAATTATATATGTAAAGTTGTTTTTACTAATCCATCAATTTTAAACAATGTTTTATTTGTTCCCATTATGAAAGATGAAGAAATTTATGCCTTTACTTTTATTTTATTGGTTTCTGCAGCATTATCTTCCAGCCTCTGTACATCAATTTTTTTCAAGTTTTAAAGTTTTAAATCATTAAGAATTATTGCATTTACATTCTCTTCTAAAATGCTTTGACAAATGGCTAATGCTATAATTGAAAAAGCAAAAATTAATCTTTGTAATAATATGATTATATATCTATTATACAAGGCACAATTGAGCAGCACAATTGGAATTGAATAGAAAAAATATAAATTTATGTACTTAAGTCTGTGTCATTTGATGGAGAATGTCAAAAATAAAAATGAAGAGTAAGTGGGAGATAGAAAATGAAGATATGTTGTCATAAGAGGCAAAAAAGGAGACATTGCAGTTAGTTCAAAATATAATTTTAGCTATAGGTTATTTATAGATTTCCTTTCTCAAGTTAAGCCTGTCTGCTTATATTCTTATTTTGTTATTACTTTTATCATGAATGGGTGTTGAATTTATTCAAATGTCTATTTTTCTGCATCTATTTTGAAGGTCATATGGTTTTCCATTTTTAGTCTATTGATTGGGTGACTTACATTAACTGATTTTTTGGAATGATAAGCCAACACTGCATGCTGGAAATTAAACCAACTTGTTAATGTATATATTTACATGCATCTACTGATGAATTTTATTTACCAATACTTTGATAAAGATGTCATATTCTTATTTGTTTATCTGTTTATATTTATTAGGGATGCCGATGAATCATTTTCTCAATTGACAATGTCTTATTTGATCTTGGTTCCATGGGAATACTTCACAAAATGAGTAGAGAAAGGTTGCTTCCTCTTCTAATTTCTTAATCAGTTTGTGTAGCACTAGTATTATTTATTCATTCAATTTTGGTAACATTCATCAGAGAAGCTATTTGGCCAGAGATTTTTCTGTTGTTGGAAACTTTCTTTTAACTTTTTATCTTGAATTAAGCTCCTGTACTTTCCCCCTCAGCTCCTCCTGAAGCGAACATCTTACAACTATGGTGCGATTCTCAAAACTAAGACATTAACTTTGTTGCACTGCTATTAACTCTACTACAAACTTTATTCCGATTCTACCTGCTTTGCTTCTAATATTCTTTTTTGATTCCAGGATCCAATCCAGGATACTTCATTTCTTTTAGAGTGTATTACATTCTGAGGGTGTTCCTTGGTCTTTGTCTGTCTTGACCTTGACATTTTTGAAGAGTACTACAGCTCAGTCTTCAAAAAAATATGAGTAAATGATATATATATTTTTAACTCACTCAGAATTCAGTATTTTTCATCAGATGGAATCTGTGTTAACTGATAAGTTTTATTCCAGACATCTTTTTCTATTATACATAAATGTAAAGACATGTTGTGCATAGATATCTTTTTTATATTTATTTCTTATATTCTATCACACTGAAAGTATTTATTTATTACTAAAATATTTGTTAAATGCTTATTACATGCCAGGCACTATTCTAGGAAATGGAATACACCAGTAAATGTTCACGTACACACATACACATAAAGTTATTCTTATAGAGCTAACATTTCAATAGTGAAATATAGAAATAAACCCAAATATAAAAAAATTAAATATATGTAATTGTTGAAATGTGAAAAATACTATAAAAATAAATCAGGTAAAGAGGAGCACAGGACTGAGAAAGTAATTTTTGTTTTGAACATTGTGGTTTATCTAGATTACATATATTTTTAAATAATGTTTATTTCTTTTTAATTATATGAATTTCTGAATTTAACTTTATTATCTATCTTGTACTTTATTTTGTTTCAATTTATTGTTTTTTAGTTCTTTATGTAAATCTAGGTGATTTATTTTATATTTTCTAAAATAATACATTTAATATTATAGATTATTATAATTATTATTAACTCATCTGATGTTCAAATTTGGCCTTTTGCACATTGAGCTTGTATTGTGTTATTACTAAAAATTAACATCTCTTAAACCTTATTAATGAAGTGTAAAGCTTTATGATGAAGTCACTTTCTCCCTTTCATGTCAGTTGTGTTGAATTATACTTTATTTTACATCTGTATTAATACAAGTACTTCTTTTGCCAGTTACAAACCTTGCCATTTGTTTTAAGAAATCTTGAAGGTGTTTTATTTAAACTATTAACTTTTCTTGGTGATTATGAGTGTGTTTGCTTTGCTACATGACATTTGGAACTACTGGCTCCATTTAGGGCACACGTGACCCCAGGCAAGGTTATGAGCTTGTATGCCTCAGCTTCTCCACAGGGATCTATGGGAAGTACATAATTTAATATATGTAAAGCTGTAATAATATTGCTTGATAGGCTAAAATTCCAAATTATGAATTATGTTTTTCAATATTTAAAAACTATTTGTCATCAGATTTTAATTGGCTGCTATTCCATCATTCAATTTCTAAAAGTGATGTTATTTACATTTAAAATTTCTATTCTTCTTGAAGCTAAAACCCAAGTTTATAATGCAAAAATTTAAAGTTCTACTTGCTTTCTTTTGTTTAGCAAAGTGTATTAGTTGTCTTCATTTGAAAAAGAGGGAACATCATACTGAGATATCAGTTTTGTGAAGTAGAGAAAATATGTCACTACATAAGTTTTTTTTATCCTGAGAACTCTGCTTGTTCCTTAGCATTGTTACAGGTTTATTCTTAACATTGTTACAGGTTTATTCTTAACATAAAAATTCTTAAAGTAAGTCTGCCTTTTATGTAATGTCTTAGAATCTTGGGCTTGAAAGTAGCTTAGAAAGAGGCTAGATTCCCTGCTCTGTAGGCATTGAGCTCATACTTAAATCAATAGTTTGTGATTACTGTCCTGCTTTAGGTGGGCCGCACCTGTTGCGTTGTCGTTTTCATTCTGTCTACAGCCTCTAACGTTGCAATCTTTTACTTGCCATCTCCAATGATAACTCCCTGAGGCAAATACTTAAAAGCTTGGTATGCATTGGTCAAAATGTTATGCTCTTATAAATGTGTCACTGAAACATGCATTCACAGAGAAACCATTTCTAAATTTAAAAATTAGAATATAGTAATCATGTTAGTCTAAAATGTGTTTCATTTGTCCTGAAAATATTTTGAAATTCTTCCAAGGTCAATCTTCCTTGATGGAGAAACCATCACATTCCTATAATTCTTAAGATGGCTGCATGGTATTCAATAGCATTTTAAACATCCTTCCATAATTATAGTTTCTATCTCTCATTGCAATCACAATACTGCTTTAATTAATACTCATGTGTATTTCTCTTTAAATTCTGTGCCTTGTACAATAGGTACAGAATCTTCAGAATGTAATTGGGAGCCTATGAATGGGTATGTTTCTTGTCAGATTATTTCCTAAATGTACTGTGGTAGTTTATATCCTCCAAGAGAATAATAAAATTTCTCCTTTTGTAAACTCTTTCAAGCACAGTAAGTACAGAGCATCTAAAAAAGGTCCAATGTTCTAGACAATGTTACTTAATAAAACTTGTTGGTCATGCTATTTAAAACTCCAACATGATTTTTCAATTAGATTTGTATCACTGATCACCTTTGAAAGCTGTATATCAAAATCACCCATTATGTTGCTATTTTGTAACCTTGTATCTATAGTTTAAAACTTTCTCTTTATGTACCTTATTACTATTATATTTGGTTCATTAAGATTTATAGCTGATCCAGCTTTCTCAGGGTATGGAAATTTGGTTAGTAAAAACCCTCCTGGGCTTTTCTTTAAAGGTAACTGTATCTTCCTCTTTATTGGATATTGGTTTTGCAAACCTCACAGATTTATTTGCATTTATCTGATATATATGCGACCAACCCACGCTCTTTCTTTTTTGCTTTACCTTTGAGTTGATGTATTTTTATTAGGAAATTTATAACTGATTTCTTTAATCTGTTTTACAAGTTTGTCATTTGACAGGCAAATTCAATCCAAATTTTATGCTGGACTTTATTCCTTTCCTCTGATGCTATGACCGATTAAAGTCCTTCTTTATCTCTGCTCCACTGAGAAGTCGAGGAAGCAGTCAATAATGCAAGCTACATGACTGCTAAGTGTAATCTTTGCCCTAATAATGATAAACCACTTTGCCCAGCTACTCCTTGGTAATGATCACAACCCACTATATCATACCTTTATATCTCAGCTACTTCCTGAAGTGTATTCATTCTTTATTATTTCTTATTCATTTTTTATTACTTAAGCTCTCCTTCTCATGGGTTTTGTCCTTTCTTTCACCATACATTTCTCTATACTTCTTTAATGAACTATGGGCTGTCTGCCTCAAATTCTCTCTGTTTGCTAAAAGTAGATCCTAAATAATTTTTAAATATGTTAATTTCACCTCCTTTCTCTAAGTGACATCTTGCTGCTACCTAAAAGAACCCATATATTCATATATATTATATATATATTATAATGTATATATGTATACATATACACATTATGATGTTCATGTGTATATCTACATATCTATATATACATATCTATATATCTCTATCTATCTATCTATCTATCTATCTATCTATCTATCTATCTATCTATCTATTGCTACCAACCCAAGAGGAGCTTGTCTCTCTTATATTCCATGTACCTTAAGGACAGAAGTTGGAACATGAGAGTAAAACTTCCTGCCCTTTGCAGCTTTTATTATTCAACGATAGTCTTCTCCCTATCTCAAAATTGTCACCTATGGAATTCCATTAATTCTCACTCATCCATGGATAATTTGAATATTGATTTGTCTTCCTATTCACTCCTATTTCTGTCAAAGCTCTCAAAGATTTGGAATCCATTGCATGATCCAAATATGTTGGAACCTCAATTTTTTTTTTCCAGCCTTACTTTTTTTCATTTATTCCCTTGGCCATGCCTTAGGCAACAGCTCACTTTCAGATGACTTCAGGAATATGTCAGGTAAGACATAATATAGATAAAATGGGCATATGGCCAAAAGAATTTATGGGAACTGTGACAAACAGAATAGTCTAAAAGAATTTAAATTCAAATTTCTTGTAGATTTGCTTAATCAAAGCAAATCAAAGCAACTATTTAGGTTAGTGTCATCCTTTATGTCATCAGCTTGTACATTTTGACTGAAGATAATTATTTCTGAAAACACTTATTTCAAATATCTTACTCATCAAATTCTGTCTTCTATTTTTCCAGCCTCCTAGCTCTTATATACTCATTGGTATAATTATTGGAACTTGTTGAGGTTTCTAATCAATTTACTGTCTTAATCCCACTGTTTACAAATACCTTATTCACTCACTTGCTTCTAATTTAAACTTACTTTTCTAGTTTAATATCCATACTCCATCTTTAAATTGCTCCTTTTAAATATATAGAATTCCTGTTTCTCTTCCTTTGGCCTAGATAACAGGTACCAGTTGATCATAAATATCTGACCTAAAAAAACAGAATGTGACCTAAGAGAACAGAATGTTGCATACTGGATCTGCTATAAGTTGAACACAAATTTCACATGACTATGACTCTAACTCTGCGGTTTTTAACTGGATGGTTTAGCAAGTTATGTTTTGATTTTCTGTGGTAACAAAATTGAATTTTCTCCTCTCTCCTCAAACTTTTTACTCCTCCCATGTAATTGTGTAGAAGTATCATTCAATTCACTATCTAGAAAACATTTTCCTTGATCTTGTAAATACTTTGAATCCTTCTAGTCTTCCTTTTCACCAACGTTACCAATTTCTTATTCAAACAGATAATTTCTATTCACCTTTTCCAAACTTTTCCCCAAGCATTCTCTTGTCTAGTAAGAGAATTATTAACTGTCTTGTCACCCAACACCATAATCTAGTGATCATATATAATTATAAGCATTTTCTGACTTCCAAAATAAAATATCAGTGAGTCTTGCAATATTATTCAAATATAATGTGAGGATAGTCAAGATCTCACTCTTTCATTGCTACCTACCTAGTTTAAGACATCACCATCTCTTTTGGAGAACTTCTACAGCTTCCTTACCAGATCTCACCAATCACTCTTATCTCCTACAATCCAATGTCAACAAAACAGAGTGGTATCTTAAAAAGATAAGTAATGATATAACATCCTCATTCTTAAAACCTGTGAATAGTTTCTCATTTAACTAGAATAACTTTTAAATTTCTATTTTCTAACAGAAACATTACAATTTATTCTAACCACTGTCTATCAGTCTAATGTCATCTCCTGCAATGATTCATTTCATTCTTTACATACCAGCTCAATGATCTTCTATGTTTTGGTTATATACTCAAATTTTTATGACCTGTCTTAATACTTTCAAAGTTATTGTTTATTTCTACTCTTTAAATGTTCTCTTAGTTCTTTTTGTAGATACTTGCTTCTCATGATTTTGATTTCAGATCAAATATTACCTCATTAATGAGACTTTTCAAAACTATTCCAGCTAAAGCAACCTCGGTCTTCTATCCTAGGAGTTATCTATCACATTGTAATGTTTTATTTTCCTCCATAGCACTTATAAAATTTTAATTGTTTTTATATATAAATATATTGCTTGTTCCACTTCCTAAAAGATGCTCCCTAATGTCAGAAACTTTCCCTCCAAGTATCCTCAGAACCTTGAGTCAATTAGAAAAATCAATAAATATATTAATCTCATTAGCTTGGAAGCATGCTACTAATTAACAGGCAGCCTACAAAGTGGAAAAAAAATCTAACAATCAAGCACTCCTGTTCCTTTGAACAGACTAATTTAGAATTAAACATATAGTGCAGATCTGGTCAATCAACATGAAGCAAAGTCTACCCTGAAGTGTCTAGGAAAAGTTACTTTGTTTTGTAAAAGAGCTGGGAGAGGCATGACTCCATAGAGATGCAATATACTTCGAGGTACCACAAGCTATCAGCAGATGGAGAGAAAGTAGCTTACCTTTGAGATTATCTGGGCAGACTTATAAAGAATTACAGTCTCAGATATTTGAATCACTAATTTACCACTCTGTAGATACCCTCTTTCTAGTTTTCTTGTCTCATAATCATGTTTCCCTGGATATTTAAGCTTCATTTAATTTTTCTTTAAATTTAAGCTTCTTTTAGTTGGCTTTTCTGTTACCAGCAGCCAAAAATCTCAAATATAAACTCATTTTTTTTTTTGTGGTCCCCTTCACAGCAAAACTTTTGAGTTTGCACTCTTGTGTTATCTCCACTTCCTCACTTTTAGTTCACGTTTGAACACATTGGAATCTGATTACCTCACTCCTCCAAAAGTCTACATATTACATGGTCATCAATGACCTCTATGTTACCACTTTTAATAAAGACTATTTTATTAGCATTACATTGAAAATTCTAGAAGTTTTAATCATGGATTTCTGTTTTCTCCTTTGCGTTCTTAGCTTCCTTGAGAATTCAGTGGGCATTTAGTCTCAGTTTCTTGTGCTGAATATTCTTTCCCTGTAAATTGACGGGTCCTCTATGGCTTGTTTTTGCATTTTGAAGACTATTTCTAACTCTTCCTGTTTATCTCTACCCATAATTTCAAATAATACTGTATGCTCCTGACTTCAAATTCATATCTGAAATCTCTACTGGGATATCTGTGTGAATAAAAAGGGGGCTGTGCAATAAACCTGACAAACTCAGGGGGCTGCATGGCAGGCCTGACAAACTCAGAGACCAAAGGTAACCACATAGGAGGGTCTGATCACAAAGTCCTAAGTGGGCAGATCATAGCAGGTAGTCATGTCCCAGGCTATCGCTTCCTGCGTGAAGGTCAGTCTGTACCTTAATTGAGCCCAGTTCATTGTTCTTATGCATTTAGGATAACATATCTCTGCAATGTCAGAGTGATTTTCTTTTCCTGCCTCTCGAAGGCACAACCTCTGGCACAGAGCACAAGACCACAGAACTTCTCATTGCTATCTTGATCCTCTCATATCATCTCTATGTGCTATGTTAATTATTAACTATCCTGTACCCATGAATATAAAAGCAGTATGTGTTTCTCCATTTCATCTTTTGTCCAATTCTAGAGAGTTCCCTGCTATGTGTTCTCCCACTTCTTTAATCTGCCTTCAGTGGATTTTATGTTGTCTTCCTCGTGTCTCCTCCTTTGATTCCAATGTATAAAATAAGCTGCAGAACTGTCATTCTCTGGAGCATTTTCTCACAATCCATTGAGAATGTGTCATCAGTTTGGTTCAAATAAACTCATAAAAATTCTCTACAGGTTTGAATGTTTTTGTTTTTGTTTTTGTTTTGTTTTGTTTTCTTTTGTTTTATTTTTACACTGACATCTATCTCCCAGGCAGGTCAATTTGCATGTCTAATAGAAGCACAAATTTTGCAAGTCTATAAATTATTTCAGCCTTCTAAACCAAATCTGTTATTTTGCCTGAGTTCCTAGTAAAAGCCACTTCCGTATGTTAGGTTATAAGAGAGAGAGAGGGAGAGAAAGAGCGAGGAAGAAAATTGTGGGTCATTATTGTATGATTAATCTTTCATATGCTCTCTATTTTCAAGCTAACAGCAAGGCTTGCCAGTGTTACATCATTACAACTGGTATCACTTCCACTTTGTTCCATCTATTCCGGCAAAATTTTAGTCCAACCCACCATAATCTGTTACCTGAGGAGTCGGATGCCATGATGAGTGTGAATATAGCTGATTTGACCATAGTTGAATTGTGGTTCATTAGCAAATTACATAGACTAATAAAATATATGATGTAACTGAGCATAAAAATTAATCTGGATAAATTATATTCTTGTGCTCATAAATTTAAACTGGAAAATGTGAGTTGAATGATACTTTCAACAATATACCTGGAAGTGAAAGAATGTATAGGAAAAAAAGGCAAATTCTTGAATCGATTTCATGAAAGGCCATGATAAGTTACATTTATAAGAAAGCATTATCAATAAGTAGATGCTAGATAATAAGAAAGATATACGGAACAGAATTAAAGACAAGCTAATCAACAGTAGAAAAGAAATGGGAAAAGTTATCGGAGAAATAACCTGTGGAAAAGAAACACTGTATGAGAGAGAGGATGGGGGGAAGGTGGAGAGAGAGAGAAAGAACGAGAAAGAGAGAAAGCTTTACCCAAAAGAGCTTCAATAACCACCTCTCACACACTTTTTTGTTTGATCAGTTAATTATTTTGCTTATAGGCAAAATATAATAATTATTACCTTATTTTTTTTGCAGTGTAACTGTCATAATGTTCAAGAAGTATGCTAAACAGATCAATATTTGCTATCACGTCTCTTCCTAGATGCTAATCCAACTTGCTTTACCCTTTGCACATCATCACATTTAGAATGTGCTATTACCTAATCATTTAATTAGAGACATTATAGGTAACATTAATTTGCTGGATATTTTAAATTACTAGCATTTAATTATGTAGCTGCGTTTAAAATTAAATAATGTGCATATGAATAAGTTTTGATTTATCATTTTAGAATCTCAATATCTTTAAACTAATGTCAACTTATGATAACCCAAGTTTAAAAGTTAACCATCAATGTGTGTGTTTGTGTACGTGTCAATGTTTGAGTGCTTGTGCAGTATAGCCAGCCAGAACAATTGCTGAATTAAGTTTAAGTGTATGGAAATTGTGAACACTTGGATTAAAATTGAGCCAAGGTGATAGTTTTAAATCTCAAGAATTATATTTTAAAAATACTTCCCTGCATCTATGCTTGTAGCAGAGTAAGATAGTAGCCCTTAAATAAGTTGTTAATGTATTAAGAAATATCAGTGTTTTGTTTTTTTGTGATATACCTTAATGAAGTGTTTTTTAACACACATTTTACCTAGGAATATGAGAGAACATATATTTTTTTAAAGACATACTTATCCACTTCTATACTGTGAAGCTTTAAAATATATATTTATGCTATAGAGATTCAGTTAGAAAAAAATAGACTGCCAGTTTCTTATCCAGAATGTAAAGATCTTGAGAGTCATCATTTCATCTTAACAACAGTAAAATCTGAACAAACTGAAAATCAACAACTGTTCTCAGATCTATCAAGAGAATTGAGGTCGCAGGGCAAACGATTGCCCAAAGAAGTAGAGAGATAGACAGGCAGATACAGAGAATCACAACATACTGGAGCACAAACTCATGAGCAGAAACTTCTGTGAGAACCAAGACTGGGTAGGTAAACCTCATCTGTAATAGTAGAATTGCTGTAAAACTCTGGACAAGTCTGAGAATTGAAACCCTTAAGGAAGCCCACTCTTACTAGGAGTTTCCCCTGCTTTTGTGAGTTTTACCTCCAGCAGCCAAGCCAGGTTCTCTCAGTGAAGATGAGAGGAAAAACCCTGGAGCATCTGACAAGGGGGAGAGAAAAAGCAGACATTTTCCAACATGTCCAGAGTAGGTTACTCCTAGCAAGTTTTGTCCTAAGAGCACCTATTTTTACCAGAGCCTGACCTAAAGGGTTTTATCAGAACTTGACTAGCCTGGGATAAAGGAAAAAACCCAACTTCAATCCCCTCTCACCATCCTGTCCCATCTGAAGGCGCTGAAGGTGGCGGGGAGAAGGAATTTTGAGGTTACATCCCAGGAGCACAGAAGCACTCAAAGAACTATGGAAAGCTTCCCTTCCTGAAGTACCTTAGAGCCACACCACGAAAAGCTTATTTACTGGAGTTCTTTTTGTCCAGTACATCATATACAGCTGTCCAGAAAAAAAAAAAGGAATACTGAAGTACAAACAACATAGTTTTAAGAGATGGAGCAAACATTAGAACTATACCTGAACATGACAGGGATACTGAAAGTATCAGACCAGGAACTTAAAATAACCATGTTCAATATGCTAAGAGCTCTAATGGGAAAATTAGACAACAGGCAAGAACATATGTGTAATATAAGCAGAGAGTTGGAAAATCTAAGAAAGAATCAAAGAGAAATGGTAGAATTAAAAAACAAAAGAAATGAAGAATCGTTATAAGACTGGACAATACTGAGGAAAGGATCTGAGTTTGAGGATTTGTCAATAGAAATTAACAAAACTTAAAGGCAAAGAGAAAAAAAAAACTTAAAAAAAACATGGAAATGTATATCCAAAAATTGTGACAGCTACAAAAAAGGTGTTACATATGCATAAAGGGACATTGAGGAGAAGAAAGAATGAAGAAATATTTGAAGCAATAAAAACAGAATTTCAAAATTTGATGATACCAGTGAAAAGACACAGAATGTCAGAATAGATCAATGAACAAGATCCAGCTATATGTTGTCTGCAAGAAACCCACTTTACATATGTATAAGTAAATGAATGGAGAAAGTTACACCATGCTAACTCTAATCAAAGGAAAGTTCGAAGTAACTATATTAATTTCATAGAGAGCAGATTTCAAAGCAAGGTAAATTATCATGGAAAAGAGGGTCTTAATTATAAAGAGATCAATTCTCTAAGAAAATATAGCAATCCACAATGTGTATGTGCCTACCAACAGTCTATATATATATATATATATATATATATATATATATATATATATATATATAGTTATATTTAAGGATTTCCCTTAAAAGAATTAGAATATAAAACACATAAATAAATAGATGAATAGGTAGATGCACATTAGAGATATTATACATGTTCTCTCATATCTGTAATAATATATATTTTTAAAATACATTTTACAAATTTGAGAATATATGCATTACATACATCTTGAAAATTATAAATAGAAGGACATTTTCTTAACATCATATAGAACAGTAATCTCTAACAAATATCTGACAATCTTGATGCATAAACATACATTTCCACTAAAATTAGGAATTCACAAGAATTGTCATTTTTATCACTTTCATTTAAGATTTTTTCTAAATTTTAAACACAGTGCAATCAGAATCTAACAAAAAATAATATGAAAAGACCCCACTGGATTGAAAAGAAACAGATTACATTTTTGAGCTTGCTTATTCGCAGGGAAAAAGCCAAAGAATTTAGTGAAGATTGGGCAATAATGAATATGCTTGTATAATGTTTATTGTATAGGACAGGAAATGAGTCTGGGAAGATAGCATGTCTGCCCAGGAATATGAGAAATGAATTCTGGTGAGCAGCATAAAATCTCTACTCCAATGGTAATAACGATTTAAAATATTTTATAGAAAAATATCACTTAAACTAAAAGCTTTTTGAAGAATGTGCAAGACCAAAGTTATTCTTAAAAACTGTAAATTTTTATTTAGGGATTAAAATGAAGATGCAAATAAATGGAATTGCATGCCTTTTTTCCTTAAAGAAAGAATTCACTTTTTTTTTAAGACTTTATTTTTTAGAGCAAATTTAGGTTCATGGCAAAATTAAGGGGAAGATACAACTATTGACCCCACACGTGATAGCTTTCCTCATTATCGACATCCCCCACCAGAGTATAGCTGTTAAATTGGTGAACCTATATTGACACATCATTATCGTCCAGAGTGCATAGTTTACCTAAGGGTTCACTCTTGCTGTACCTTCTCTGGGTTTAGAGGAAGGCATAATGACATGTGTCCATCACTGCACTATACGGAGTATTTTCACTGCTCTAAACACCTCTGTGCTCTGCATATTAATTCTGCATCTCCTCCTCTCCTGCCAAGGCCTGTGTGAACCACTTTTTAATGTCTCTATAATTTTGCCTTTTCCAGAATGTTACATATTCGAAATCGTACAGTGTGAAGACTTCTCAGATTGGCTTCTTTTACTTCGTAGTATGCACTTAAATTTCCTCCATGAATTTTCATGGCTCGATAGCTCATTTCTTTTTAGCACTGAATAATATTGCACAGTCTGGATGTAACACGGCTTATCTATTCATCTACTGAAGGACATTTTGGTTGCTTCTATGTTTTGGAAATTATGAATAAAGCTGTTATAAACATCTCTGTGCAGGTTTGTGTGTGAACATACGTTTTCGACTCCTGTAGATAATGCCAAGGAGCATGATTGCTTGATCATAGGTTAAGAGTATATTCATCTTGTAAGAAATTTCCAAACCATCTTCCAAAGTGGCCTTAATGTTTTGCAATCTTATCAGCGATGCATGAGAGCTCCTGCTGCCCCACATCCTCACCAGCATTTGGTATTGTCAGGTTTTTTAAAAAATATTATGTTAATGAAGTCCAGTATATCATTTATTTTGTTTATGGATTGTTTCTTTGGTATTCCTAAAAAGTCCTCACCATACCAAAGATCATCTGGATCTTCTCCTATGTTATTTTGCAGTAATTTCATAGTTTTTCATTTTACATTCAGATCTTTTATAAATAATGTTGATAAAGCAAGATCATAAAAGTTAACAACATGTACAACTGAAAATGCATGATGCAGTGCTTCTCTCCCCCTCTTTCTCGGGCATGATATGGTTTCTCATCTCTGATTTCCAAACATTTCTACTCCATATACCCTTCTGCATTAAAAAGCTTCTATCCCCCATAATTTTACTCCTTTGACACATTTGTTTAACCAATAATCTTACAGGCTACATGCTCTTTCCAGGCTTAGCACTACTTTAATTTGCAGGTTGCTTTACAAAATTTGTGGTTTCTTTTTGATTTGTTAAAAAATAGTTTGTTGAATTGATACAATTGTTCTTCCTCATATTAAATAGTATCTGACCTCCTAAAATAATGCTTTCTGCATTGTCTATTGCTGAAGTCTCCACAGTGAAGAGATTCTTGTTGAGAAATGTGACAAACACTGCTAATCTTCTAAACAACATCCTGTCTTCTCTTTTACTATAGTGAACAAATTCTAATATTGTTTGGGGTAGCAATGACCATAAATTTACCTTTCTAAAGTCCTTTGCAACGAGTGATGAGCACATGACACGTTAACTGCATATTACCAAGTAAAAGAGAAACAGAAGTGTACTACATGGTCCTTCTAGAACGTAAGTTTTTTTTTGTTGTTGTTAGTTTTTCTTTATTCCTGATGAAAAATATGACAGAGAATAAAGCTAGAAACCTAGACCTTTGATGATTTCTTGAATAGCTATATCATCTTGAAACTAGCTACCTCTGGACATTGGTTTCAAATAAATGTTATTTGTTTAAGCAAACTGCAAACTATATTTGGGTTTGATATATGTAGCCAAATGCAAACCTAACTAACATAAAATACCTTCAAATATATATACTATGTTTCACATTTTTCCCTCTGGGAACATATAACTTTATATTTATACATCCAGTCCCAAAAGTCCCTGTCCTCCTGACCAGCTCTGACATAGGTTGTCATTAGAGCAGTCAGACTTTCAAAATGGGACAGATCACACCATCTCATCTCTCTAGTGCATGTGGATTTGATGCCACGGGATCATTTCTTTCAGATTCCACAATACTTAGGAGAAACACTCTTATAATAAGAATCAAGCATACACAATTCTCACATCTTTATCTACTGATTAAATAATGTCAACATGATCTATGTGTAACAGTGATGAAAAATGGAACTACAGTAATAAGCAAGCAAATAAAAACGAAATGAATCAAAGTGGAATACACAGAATTCTCCAGACTGAGACAACTTTTCTTTCTAGAACAGAGAGATACCACTTCTGATCTAGCAACTTACAGATGTAGTTTTTCTGTTGAGGACAACCACTCATGAGTTGGCAGTTAAACTGTGAATCATCATACTAGAACACAGTTTTCACGTACTTACCAGTGAATAAACTGATTTCTATATTCTGAAATTCCTACCATGACAATTAATGACTGCTAAGAAGATATACCTTCTCAACAATTGTTTAACAGATCAGGGATTCACTCGCATGGGACTGATCTGTGCCATAAAGGATATTTAAGGTAAAGCACTGCTGACCTCCTTAGTCTGTGAGCAGATTTCTGGAGGGAGATTTCACACTATAGATGTTTAAATAGGCAGAGATATCCATCTTCAATAGACCATGGGATCTCCTGGCAATATGACCTCCCTCAGGCTTCAGTGAAATTTTTATTGGATTCATACTTGGGAATCAATGTTAAAACCAAGAGTGGGTATAATCCTACAATTTTTCATTCACTTGCTCCATGTTCAGCACAGTTAGACTGCCTGTTCTAAACAGCGGTATCTGGCATGGAAAGGGAATGGAAGGTGGGCTTCTGTTGCTCAGACACAATACAGCATAGAACTCCATCTTCCTGTATTGTTATGCATGTAAGTGTGCTCGTGTAGGGCTCCTACTTAGAGACTAGTGATGGAGGCAAGTGGCAGGGAACATTTGCATATCACCCCATCCTCCAATCTTTCCCAGATTCAGAATGGCAATGAATATCACTGGATCAGAGAGTGCTAAGGGTGCAAACTTAGATGTATAGGGAAATACCCTATAAGATGCCAGAATTTCTTTTACTTCCCTAACATTCCCATTCCAAATGTCAGATTCCCTGTCGTTAAAAGAATAATCAAGGCATTTAAGTCACAAAAGGCTAAAGCAACAAAAATTTTGACCATAGTTATGAAAAAAGTACCATTAGTTTTTATATTTAAATTATAGTAGTCCTACTGAAATAGTTTTCGCTTTCTGCTTTAGACAAATGGGATTTTACAATTTTGCATATATTTTCTTTTCCCTATAGAGTTCTAGCCAGGAATGCAAGGACATTTTTTTTCTTTTATTTTGAAGTTTCATATAAATGATCCACACAGTCATAGATTCTTATCTTTGGCTACAAATCTCACTAATCTATCACCTTAATTGGGCATGAGGTATAAATTGATGGAAGCAATTTATTATTAAGCTCTTTTCTCACCACAAAACAGAATAAATTCTTTGCAAACCAGTTCAGGGAATTTTTCACTATTCTCACTTCATTATGATTCATTACTAATATTTATTTTCATTTAAACCAAGGCTCATTTAATGAATCCTATCACTAGATAGTTTATATACCTTTCTGTAAATTAAAAAAAAAAGTATCAACATTTCCCAGTGGTAGTGCAGAGTTCTCTTGTACAGAGTACAGATTTAGTGCCCAATTTCCTTGAACAGACCCTTGGATAGAGCACAACATTTGTAAATGCACATGATGACTGTTACTATAGCTACAATATATAGGCTTTCACAGAATTTTGTAATTTAAGATAATAAAAAGATGAAACATTTTATTGAAATGAGATGCAGGAGTAAAAGACAGACCTTAGGGAAACTTAAATGTCTGGACACCGCTATATCTTTCTCAAGGGCTAGGTGATCTCTGGAACTTGCCTTTCTTTGTCTTCAATGAAAAAGGATAAGAACCATGGTAATTGAAGATCATAGTTTGCTGTTTCCTCATGGATTCTATTCTACTGTAAATTTACCTTTCCTATGTCTTCAAATGGACAGTGTACCCATTTGAGGCTCTATGTGACATTGAATTTGTTCTGAGCACATGTAATTCTATACCATATCATTGCTGTGCTTGTTCATCAGGAAAGAGCAGATAGCAGGGACAAACTTTAGGAAAGGGAAGATGGCTGGACAAACGTAGAAAGCACGATTATTTCTACTACAAAAATAAGCTATACAGAAAAAAAAGTAAAAAATGCTGACCTTAATTGAAGAGTAAATAAAAGCAGGCCACATAATTACCATATAAACCACAACTAAAAGATTAATATTTCTAATATATGAAAAAGTCTTACAAATCAATGAGAAGGATAGCAAATGAAAAAATAGTGCCCCCCCCCAAATAAACAAAGGCAAATCAGCAAAGATTTAATTTCAGCTAACAAAACATATGACATCATCAATAATGAGATCAATTAATGAAATCAGTGCCAGTTAAAACACCTACCAGTTGGCTGACCAGCCTGTGCTGGTGAAATGAATAAATAGAAACTTAATATATGCGATAGTGGTGTAAAGTCTTATTATTATCTAGAAGGCAGTTTGGGAATATAAGTGACAAATTATATGACAAAAAGTACACACACACACACACACACACACACACACACACAAAACAATCTCGGAGTTTTAGAAATCTATTTGAAGGAAATGAAAATACGCTGAAAGATTTGCAAATTCTTTAACACATTTATTTTGTGAATTATAGTATATCTTGGGTATAATTCAAGACCTTTGGAGTTAGTATAGGAGAGATATACATAGACATTTGTTTCATTTAGATGTATTATATGAAATCAAAGAGGAAAAACACATTTTTCAAAAATGAGGTTTGGGATACCGTCTTCTTACTTGTAAAATAAACAGATGTCTCTGTTATTTTTTATATCTGGTAATTTCTGACTGTATCAAAATTTTAAATGTAAAATTTGAATTCTAAAGACTATATAAAAAACACAGATGATATTTTTGAAGCATAGATAGTTTTTCTTATCAATAAATAGTTCTTATAGGCAAAATATAAAAAGTTTGGTAAATTTTACTATGTAAATTAAACACTTTTTTGCACAGCCTAGGTACACACACACACACACACACACACACACACACACACACACGTCTGTAAATTGCCAAATCTGGTGAAAAATATCAGGCCATAAATCCAATAAAAAAAAGAAAAAGAAAAACTTGACACACCTTGGAGGAATGGGAAATAAGAAAAGACACAAAGACACTTCATAATTAAATGGCTAAAAAACCAGTGATAAAAGGTAAACACCTAAAAGCAACCCAGAAAAGACAAATTACAGCTCTAAAAAAATACGGAAGTTAATTGATTTTTTATTCAAAACAATGAGAGTCAATAAACAGTGGAATGACATCTTTTAAAGCATCAAAAAAATGCCCCATCAACCTAGAGTTCTATAAACAACGATAACATCTTTTAACTAATGAAGGTGAATTAAAACTATTTTTAGATTTAAATAGCTGAATTATTCCCCAGTATATCTTTGATAAATGTGATATTATTGAGAGTTACTGCTATAGAAGAATAATTGATATTGTAGGGGAATTTGGATCTACCTAGAGAAATGAACACCTCCAAAATGGGAAATATATAGGTTAATAGTAAAGACGTTTGTTTTCTCATGTTCTATTTCCTCAAGAGATTGCTAAAAGTAGTAGTAATAATGCATTTTTAAAAAATAATTTCTTATATATGATGATGTTTATTATTTGAAGGTGGATTTTGATTTTTAAAATGCACATTGTAGATGAAGAGACACAACTAAGAATACATAAAAAAAGTGTAGCTGATAATTCAATAAGGGAAAATAAATAAAATTTTAACAAGTAATTAATCCAAAAGAAGGTAAAAAAAGAGGGAAAAAAACAGAAGTGGTAAATAGAAAGCAAATAGTAAGGTAGTCAATTTAAACCCTGTAAATCTGAAAAACACATAAAATTTAAATATTCTAAACACTACACTAAAAATTCAGTTTGTCAGAATATAAGAAAAAATCTAGATCTAACTATACATTGTCCAAAAGAAGAACATTTTAAACATAAAGAACACAGACAGGCTCAAAGTATAAGAATGAAAAATAAATACCACAAAACTAACTATAATAAGAAAGCTGATTTAGTTAATAAAAAAGAAAGTAGAATTCAAGACAAGACAGAATACCAGAGATAAAAATGATATTTATAATGCTAAATAGATCATTTTATAAGGCATTATTATAAATGCATATGTATGTATTAACATGAGAAAAAGCTGAAAAACCTGAGAAAAATGTATGTTGATAATTATAGTTAGAATTTCAACACTCCATCTCAACAATTGATAGAACAAGTGAACAAAAATTTAAGACTATAGATTTGAAAATTATATCTACCTAATTAATCTTATATATCACAGTTGCCAGCTTTTATTTTTCCATTGTATTTACATCCTTTTATTTTCATTCAGCATAAATACTGAATGAAGTTAAGCACTGACAATTACATATCCTCTCCTCCCCTGACATTTTATGGATTGATCTCCTCAACATTAGCAGAACATAATTTGACAAAATATTTAAGTTTTATCAGTCTTCTTATTAAATAGAATCCCTGCATCTCTATACACTAATTGTTTCATCTCTATTCCTTCACTTCACATGCATTGGGTGGCTACTTCATATACTTGGTAAATATTTTAGCACAGAAAAGCATGGTTCTTTAAAATACTTTTGATTAACGACCAGTTTCCAGACCTCTTTAAGATAATAACAAATATTGGCATTTGTAAATAGTGAAGTTCAATATTACAGAGGAAAAGTTTACCTTGCTTTTCATTATTAATCTTGGGCTTACATTTTCGACTGACCCCAAATTGCTATTCAGCAAATTTTTTGTTTGCTTGTTTTGTTTGTTATGAATTATTGAATGAAGAAATGTATTTAGAATAAGAAAGTATTATAACCATTTAAATAAAATATTAATAATTAGAGATAATTTTCTCTTATCATATCACATTTTATAAGAAAGATCAGAATTAGCAATACTGGATAGATAGATGATAGATGATAGATATAGACAGATGATAGATTAGATAGAAAGAATTCATATATTAATAATGTCAAATTTCTCATGTCCTATGTCAAATGGATCCATTTCTTGGATGAGGTTCTCATATCCATTAGTTCATGTTTCCTTAGTTTAAACCTTGCACAGAGTACAGTTAACATAAATAATCAATATTAGATAGAAATTCTACATGCTATCAGGAACTATGAATAAATGATAACTTCTTGTTATTCAGTTTTCATAAAAATCAAAGAAAAAATACCTCATTGCTGTTATAAAAAAAGTATTGTGATCTTCCATCTTTTAGGACATTGAACTTTGAAATACCATATGTACAAAATATTTTATACATTTACTTATTTTGTTTAAAAATTCCACTACCTGTAAGTAAATCATAAATCACACTACTGTTTCTTCTTTGTAATTAGTATCCCTATTTAAGAGAAAAGTTAAGCGTTGCAATAATATTACTGCCAGGCATTGAAGTTACAATGCAATATGAAATTAATCAAAATAAACAAATAAACAAACAAACATTAAATATCAGAAGAGATAAATAATAGTTCTAAATCACCTAATGTATTGTTTTTGGCTATGCTAAGCTGAATTACCTTTAAACAATAAACCAAATGTTTTACAGTGAATAAATTCATTTGGTGGTGCATTTCATTTTAAACACTATTTTTAGAAACTTATAGATATATAGTACTAAAGTAGTTTGTAATTTAATTGAAGGTACCAACATCATCAAAATAATTATTTTTTGTACAATTTTGAGATCTCATCATACAAATCAGGGCTATCAATTATTATGTACATCCTTTGGATAAGAAGCAATGTATGATTATGTTTCCAGAATGATGCATCTGTTCTGATTTGATTTAACTACCCATCAGTGTCTATAAATTGTTGAGTAATTTTATTTGATTGGCAAAATAATTTTAGAGCAGTTTAAGCAATATTGTTGTATATGTGCCTGGATTACCAATGCATTTTTTTTTCTCTGTGCCATATCAAGTGAAGATATACTAATAGTTTATTTACCTTATAAGTTTTTTTAACTTATCTTAGGAAAGAAAAATAACAATTTTATTTCAGGTTAAAGAGTTCTCCTATGTAATATAATCAGCTTTCATTATTTTGGATATTGTGTGTATATATATTTTTTGTATATTGTGTATATATCAATAATATATATAATACATATGATATATAGCTCAATAATTTTTCCCTTACTTTTTTTTTTTAGAGAAATTAAACCATCATTCTTTATTTATGATGTGGGCAACAATCCTTCAAGTTTTTTTAACTAAAAGATGTAATTGTTTTCTTTGATGATTCTGTCTTTCTTATACTCTACACCCAAGGCATAAACGAATTCACTTGGCTCTATCTTCAATTTAGTTAAAAGTCTGACTTCCTTCTTACCTTCTCTATCACTGCAGCACTAGTCTAAACCACCACGAACTCCTGCCTGGACTATAGCATTGACCTCTAACTGACCTCCTGACTTCTTCTTTTGGTACTTCTAAGTCTATTATTGTCAAGACAGCCAGAACAGTCCTCTCCTCAAAAACATCTAATGAAATTCATACTAGCCAAAATTAAAATCAAGACACTTAATCTGAATCATAATATCTTTATTATTTCACCCATCTTTATCTTCTGAACTTACCTCCTGTCACTTTCCACATTCCCTGCTCTTGCCGGATGGACCTTTGATATTCTCTGTGCACATTCAGTAGATTCCTGTGTTAGGGCCTTTTGCACTTGCTGTTCACTCTACCTAGAGAGCATCTTTCCCTAGCTGTGGTCATGGCCAGCCTGGTCATGTCATTCAGCTCTCTGTTCAAATATGACTGCTACAGAAATACTGCTCCTTGACATGCTATGTAAAAATGTGTATCTTACACACACACACACACACACACACACACACACACACACACACACATACACACTCATGTTGTATCTCTGTTCCCTCTGACTTCTAACACTTGACTTGGCTTTATGATACTTTATATCATCAGTTCCACCTGGCTTATTAGAAATGTGTTGTATGATTATCATCTCTTTCTCTCCTTTAGAATGGGAGCTTCAAGAGAGAAGGGAATTTAATTTCTTCTTAGCAATATCCTCAGCACTGAACTCAGTGTCTGGTCCGTGGTAGGCACATAATAAATACTTCATGTGTGCATTATTCAACCAAATAAATTTAAAAGTAAATTTATATGTTATTTAACACTATAAAAGAAAATATTATATGAAATGCTTTGATTTTTTTTAAGAGCAAAGTTACATACAGTACATACACAGGTATACTTACTCTCAGTGATGCACTAAATCACCAAATGATCTTAAAATAGGTCTACATTTTAAAAAATTAAATTGTGTTCATACTACTTTTTTTTTAATTTAAAGACTATTTTCTGGTAATTGTGGACTGATTTTAAACCTAAAGGCCTGCAGTCTCTCTGAGGTCAATGTTGTGTCTTATTTATCTTTCTATAACATCGTTTTTAAGGGTGGAAGAATAACATCAAAGAAATTCTATTTAACTTATAGCTTTCTACTTGAATTAGAAAGTAAAAATTTTAAAATAAAAAAGTAAATATCCATAGTAAGCAAGCAATTTCTTTGAAGTAGAGGTGTGATACTGTAGCTACGAGTATAACTAACAGCATAGTGACAATTATAATACTAAAGATATACTATATAAGTAAAGGTGAGTACTCCATTTTTATTATTTTCCTCTAGAAAGAAATTACTTTGATATAATCTTAAAGAAAACTAAGATCAATTTTAATATAAATCACATCATCTCTTTAGTATAGCTTTTCTGCATTTACTAGAATCTTCATTAATAAAAAGTGAGAAAAAAAATAAAAGAACAACAATTAGATTCAACAATTTTATATTCTCAATAAACCTGAAAGAGAGACTTAACTCTTAACCGAATATTAAATGTACTTCCAGTAAAACAGTGTTGAGCAAATTAGCCCAACTCTTGACTGTACAGCCTATAAGTTCTCCCTGTGACTAGTTACAAGCAATTGGTGCATTTCGATCTTCCTGTCATTGCTTTAAACAGTCTGCCCACATTTTAAAACTATTTCTAAGACATGTATAAAATTAGGAAAATAATATAAATATATTACACACACACACACACACACACACACACACACATACATGAAGCAAATAAACTTAAGTCCCAATTTTTGTTTTATCAGTTTTTCTCCTTCACTTTCGTGAAGAGAGATATTAAACCAAATTCTTTCCCTGGCTTTTCTGTCTCCTTGAATCCTCAGCTGCGGACATCATAGTCAAGAGACTACATGTATATTATTATTATCTCCAGAATAACCCAGTCTTTGGCTTCCCTCTCTAGCTAACTCTAAAGTTGATCACGCATATCTCCATCCTGGATGATCAGGGTGTTCTGTATTGCTCAAGACTTCTTGTTTATGATTTGAGGAGTTACGCTTCTCATCTGGAGTGCTAAGGGAACATCTCCTTCGGTCACTCCTCCATGGCTGTCCTTCCCAAAGTCTCAGGTTTCACCTCATAAAAACAATTTTGTACATAAAGAAAAAAAAAATCTTCCAGAACCTCTATAAGCATGATACAAAAGGAGAGGAAAGAGAAACAACATCAGTAACAAAAAACATAGTTTTTTATTGTCTATAGGTTGTCTTACCCTAAATAAGCAAAGATTTCCATTGGCTTTCAGAACTTAGTTATTGGTCTGTACTCAATCCTTTCTCGAACACCTTTAATCTTCACCCCGCCCCCAATAACACTATTTTTTATATTATATATAACTACCAGTTTATTATATGAAGTTAATTTGCATTTGTATTCTATCAGGAATAACAAAATTTCCAGTGTTAACCATGAAAGAATTGTAACATCTTAATTGGTACAATTAATTTGTGCAAATCTTTAACTTGCACAAATTAATATAAATTATTTTATTGAGAATAACTTTTCAAAATGACTGTAGATGAGTTTTTCAGGCAAGAGAAAATAAAAAAGGGAAATTTGTCACAGCAAAAAATAGAAATGTATAAAAGAATTAGGAAAAGAATTGGAAGTGAGGTTGAAGTCTGCAGTTAAACACAGCAAACACAAGCAAAAATACTTGCTCAAAATACTTGCTCAAAGCTTTGGAACTGACAAAAGATCTTAAGAAATACAATATTGCTCATTAGTAGAGGAACTGAGAAGAGTAATGAGTGAGGTTTGAAGAGTAGGTCATAAAAGAACATATCTGACACCAAGGCACAATGAAATGCAATTAAAATGTTCTCAAGACAATTCGTAAAAGGATAAAATGTATTGCACCAAGTTTTATGGCCTAATAAAACTAAAATGTACCTTCACTCTGTTGGAAAGGTTTATGGAGAGGAAGGAGAGAAGAGGTAATATAAACAGGCGGTTTCTATGGTTTCTGAGCTACTACCTAAAGGACAGATGAACTTCTCTTCATTTATAATAAAATAAAAACATACTAAAATAGAAATACTAAGGCTAGGATAGTTTTTAGAATAAATACAAATATTTCTATACCGAACTAAAATTTAAAAAAAGTTAAATCCAAAACCTATGCATTCCAGTGTAGCAATTTCTATCTATAATTATTTTAAGACATCCTTTTCTTTGTGAAATAAATAGATGGTGATGACAGGTAGGTGGATAAATTTATGCTATGCTTGCCAAGGAAAAGTGGTTTTCCAATAAAATAAGTAGCAGAGAATAAAATTAGCACATACATTTATATCTATGCATGCAAACAAATTATTGCTTTTGTACCATGTGCTGTTTGGTAGAAATGACCCATTGTTTAACTGTGAAATTTACTCTAAGAAAAATAAGGGCAATCTCATAGTCCATACTAAGATAACATGAAAGAATTGGGATGTTGTAGCAGAGATCTTATTTCCTGTTTATGTATTGGCAGCACAAGTCATGTGATTCTATGGGCTTCAGTGTGCTTATCAATAAAACTGAGATTTTACCTGCCCTGCCCATTGCTTTTAGAGTTTCAATGTTGACAATGTGATTTTGCTTCAAATATGATGACTGGTGTCCTTATAAGAAGAGGGTAGAGACAAAGGGAGAGAACACAACGTGATGACAGAAGCAGAGACTGAAGTCCTTGCAAGCTGCAGGTTAAGGACCACTGAAGATTGCTGGTAGTGATAGGCCAGAGAGGATGCCTTCCAACAGGTTCCATCATCTTGGGACCACAACCATCTCTGCCAACATGGCCTGGATGACCGATCTAGGGTAGCTCTTCCTCAGGCACTCTAGCTACACCTTAGAATTAGTGTTTTTTCCTTCTATCTGCTATTTCTATAATGTGAGAGCTCTCTTTCTGTCTCTTACAAATCTTTTGTTATGCCGATTCTCTGTTACAGTTGATAATTCTCTATTTTCAACTTCCCCTCTTGAAGTTCTATGTAGTTTCTGACTTATTGGAAACGTAAGAGATGCTCAATAAATGTTTAATTAATAAATGGATTCCTTGCTTCCATTGTGATTTAAAAGATGTTAGTTTTTAGTGCTCTACCACAAGCAAAATGATTTATAAAGAAATTTAATGGAGTTAAGTTTGTATTTCATTGTTATTCAAAGCAACAGATTTTAAGTAGATGGTCTGAATTTTCCGTCTACTTCGCATTCCATATTTTTTCTCTATTTATGAAATGCATACTAACTTTAAAGTGTTATGACTAAAGAGTATTCCAAGAGTATTCATGCCAGAAGTTAGTGGTCTACTACTAGACCACCACAGTTTACGACTATGAGAAATTTCTGAATTTTCAATAAGGATATTCTGACTAGAATTTCATAAACTTCTATCCATCCTCAAGTCATTTATCTTACCTACTAAAATTTTGTGATTACCTTAATGAATGTATCTGTATTCATTTTTTTCCTTGTACAATATTAAGTCAATTCATATTTACTAAGGATATCTATATTATCCCTTTAAGTCTACCAGGGTCTCATATCATAATATGTATGTTTAAATATTTAAGTTATTGTTGACCTATTTAGCCTGTGTATTTTAATTAACCTTGAAAATACCCAATTTCACATATTGAAAAAAATATAAAATGATAATTCTGTACATATAAACACATTTTGAAAAAGTTGACTGCAAACATTGTAAAAATCCTTTATTATTTGGTGACTACTATAAAAATTCTGTGCTGTACAATATTGAGATATATGTTTTCATAAGATGTTGCTCATTTTGACACTTTTATGAGTTAACATTTTATGGCCTTCTAGATATCTGAAAAGTTATACTTATTCATGCCCAATTCAGTTTAACACCATAAAAAATCCTTCTATTGATGAATGTAGGCACCATGGACCCATTTCTTAGAAAGGCTGACAATGCAAAAGCTATTGAAACCATGAAATAGTATTTTTTGCTGTCATATTTTGTCATGATCAACTTCCAGTGGCTCCTGAATTCAGAGAGTGTGAAGGAGATCCTGGTGAGAGGCGAGTTTAATCCCTTAACCCTATAATTCCGTGTGGGACTCAATAAATATCTCTAGCTTACTCTTGAACTTGCCATTCACAGAACAGACTCCAAGAAACACTTTAGAGGCTTTGAGGACTAAATATTCTATAAACCAGGTTGGAAAAACTACAGCTCACAGAACCTTCTAGCTCATACACAGATTTTGTACAGTCCATGAACTAAGAATACATTTTTATATTTTTAAGAACTGTAAAACAAGTGAGTGAGCAAACAACAAAGAAGACTATGCAACAGAGATTGTATGTGGTGCACAAAGCCTAAAATATTATCTATTAACCTTTACAGAAAAGAATTGCTGATTACTAATTACTAATGAAGATCCCGTGCAAACCTCTGAATGACAGGGACACTGAGTGGCATGAATAGCATAGCAAAGGCTAAGAAAACCACACTTTCTTTGGAATCACCATTTAAAGGTAAAACAAATTTGTGGAATGAACCTAACCAGGTTAATTGCCTACAAAAATAATTTAAAAAAAAAACATGAAATTTCAACAGGAGGTCTTTACATGATTTTAAAAGAATCAAGTGTCTACAAAATAATATTGAAAATGTCCAAAGTCTAATTCAAATTACTTCACACAATAAAAAGTAAAAAATGTGACCAATTAACAGCCACAGACCTCAAGTTGAGAAAGATTTTAAAGTAGTATTATAAAGTATTATAATCATGCTCCATATGGTAGAGGTGAAAACTCTTAAAAGGAAAGATAAAATTCTTATCAGAGAAATAGAAACTATAAAAATAACTAAATGGAAATGTTAGAACTGAAATATATGTCTGAAGTAAAAATTCACTGTGAAGGCTTAATAGCAGAATATAGAAGATGAATGAAAATGTCAAAGAACTTGATAATACATTAATAGGACAGAAAAAATGATAAAAGGAAAAATAGAGTCTCAGAGCTTTGGGGGACAATCAAAAAATCTAACATTTATTACTTTGGAGTCCTAGAAATAAAGAGAAAATGAGATTAGTTCAGAATAAAAAAGAAGAAATAATGGTAAAAATTCCCCAAATTTGTTTTAAAAATCATGATCATACAGATGAAAGGAGTTCAGCAAACTTTAAAACTATAAATCATGCCCAGGCACTTCATAATTAATGATCTGAAAACCAAATATTAAAAAATACATAATCCTGAATGCAGAAAGTAAAAAAAAAAAAAAAAAAAGAATACTTGGAACATAGGAGAATCACAATTCAAATTGATGTGAATTTCATTTAGAACACATGGAGTCTAGAAGACTTTAAAATGACATATTTAAATTGCCTGGGTGAGGCTGAGAAGATCAAACTTTCAACTCAGAATTCTAAATTCTGTAACAGTATCCTTGAGGAATACATGATAAATAAAGATCTCAGCCAACAGTCTTTCTAAAAAAAATGCTAAAGAAAATTCTTTAGGTTTAAGAAAAATGATCACAAAGGCAAACTTTAAACTGTAAGAATGAAGATTAAAAAAATGTATGTATTGAATATTTGATAAATATGATTATTTTCTTATCATATTAATTAAAATAACTATAAATGTTAAAAGCTAAATTTATAAACCTTTCTGGTAGGGATTTCAAAATATGTAGATATAATATATTTATGATGACCATATCATAAAATGAGGAGTAAAAGATACCTTTGTGTCTTTAAAATAAACATTTTACTTGAAATGGTAAAATGCTAACTTGAATTCGAATGTTAAAGATTAGTTACGCATTTCGTAATTGCTAGAGTTATCAATTAAAAAATGAAAAGATACAGACAACCTATTAGTCTACATACAACCTATACACAACCCTAATATATATTAAAAAAAAAAAAACTCAGCAGGATATTTTTTTGTAGATTTTGACAAGCTGTTTCTAAAATTGATATGAACATGCAAAGGGAATATGATAAACAGAGGGATTGTGGAAAGGAAGAATATATTTGTCAGAGTCAATTATCTGATTTAAAGATCTACACTAATGCTACAATTATCAAGTCACAGATAAATACAACAGAATAGAGGCTAGAAATAAACTCAAACAAATATGGTCAGTTTACTTTTGACACAGATGAAAAAATTCAATGATGAAAAACACTCCTTTTAACAAATTGTCTGGAATATTTGTACATCCATATACAAAGAAAGATGAAATGATGCATACTTCATATTTTATATAATAATTAATTCAAAGTAAATGGTAGAATGACATATAGAACATAAAACTGTAAAACTTTGAGAAAAAAAACTTTGGTAAAAAAACCTTGTAACATATTTTTTCAAAATGTTCTTAGATATGACACCCAAAATATGACTCATCAAAGAATGCACTGATAAAATGAACTTCATCAGTTTTGGTTTGCAAAAGACGGATCTAAGAAAATGAAAATACTTGCATCCAAATATATAAAGAACAGTTAAAAATCAACAATTAGAAAGTCAACGACATCATAAATATTGGACAAAAATCTTGAACATGCACTACATCTAGGAAAATATACAGATAGCAAATAAGCACATAAAAATGTGATCAACATCATTAATAATTAGGAAAATACTAATGAAAACCACAATGAAATGACACTATAAAACTATTGCAATAGCTAAAATATTTTTAAATGTGAAGATAAGTACTAGCAAGGATATAGAGTAATTGAAGCATCTCAGATTTCTTGTGGGAATGTAAAAATACTGCTAAAAATTTTGGCATTAATTAATATAATTATAGTTAAATACACATTTATTGCATGAACACTTCATTCTACTCCTAGGCAGGTAGTCAAAAGAATTAAAACTTATGTTCAAACAAAATCTTATTAATTTTAACATTATTTTAATCACCAAAAACTAGAAACAACCTTGTGAATGGATAAACAATATGTGATACATTCATACTCTGAGATACTACTTGGTAATAGAAAGAAAAACATGATTGATATGCACAATAACATAGATAAATGTAAAATACAAGTCTAGGAAGTGAAAAATATCAGATGAAAAAGGGTACATAATTTATAGTTACAATCATATGACATTTTGGAAAAGGGACAACTACAAGGGACCAAAACAAATCAATCATTGCAAGAAGTATAGGCCGAGATCAGGGGTTAACTGTAAGGACTGGCAAGAAGAAATTTTAGAGGGCGAATAACTTGTGTATCTTATACAACCATAAGCATTTTTCATAACTCTCTGAACTAGTCATCAACAGTAAACATTTTTTTCTGTATATGTAAAAATAAATTTTAAAAATAAGGGAGATAGATATATTGACACCACAAAAGCCACATGGTAAAGTATGGTCTATCATCTCCATTTTAGCAATGAAAAAAAAAATGAAACTCTCATTTGCCACCTTTATTCTTCCGATTCTATGTGGTTTTCTCTTAATTAATAATTAATTAATTAACTTAGCTTGTTTAATTTTAGAATGCATTTTTATTGGTATAGTTTTTTTTTTCTTTCTCTGACCACAAAAGTTATACTGTTTGCTACAGAAAGCTTAGAAAATCCAAAGAAATTTAAAAAGAATTAGAAAAAATAAAATGTCTGCGGACTCCAACCTGTGTACGTAGAGAAAAGTCACGTAAGAGGAGATGTTTGTCCAGGGTAACAGAAGCAACTGTCTTCCCTTTGGGAAGAGAGAACGACCTCATAATTAACTATGGCATGTTTCAGGGACATATATCGATTTGGGTGGCAACGCGGAACACGTTGGTGGCAAGTAGGTTACATTCAGTCAGGGGAACAGAAACCTTGCCAATTCACAGATTCCTGGGTTACATTTGCTTATTGTTCTATTAAGGTTTACTGGACGGCGTGCCTTTTCTGCCAGAATATGCCAGGTCAAAAGATGGGAACAGAAATTCAACCTTTCGAGTAACAGCTTTTTGGAATGCCTTTGCTTTTAATATGTCGTTCAAAAAATTCATTTTTTAAGGATAGCGTGAGCAAAGTGAAAGACAGGCCATTATCCATCCAGTCTTTGAAGGGGATGGGTTTCTGGTAAATGCCTGCTCTAAGCAGATGCAAGGCACAAATATGTTCCGAAGGGAAGGGAACAACAGCGAATTGATATCTCATATGACAAATATAACACTCTTGTTGAGGGTCAAACAACATTTTTAGTGTCGCCATTGGCTGCGTAGTATCTATCTCTTTATTTTGTTTCTTTCTCCTGTTTGTCCTGAGATGTATTCGGAATCTAAAGGACGAATCCTGTTTACCAGCTTCAGCCAGCAGAGGGCACCAGAAGCTTCCGCAGGCTGACTCGGAAAAAAAGGCTTTTAAGAAAGAGACAAGCAGTCTTGCAGGAAGGTCAGAGAAGCAAATAAAAAAAAAAAAAAAACATCAGGACCAGGGACATTGACATTAGAGGGGGTAGAAGGCACTGCCACAAGAGTCATTTGACATATGCAAGCTCAAACTAATTGTCACAGAGGGGCAGCTCAGTCCCATAAAGGACTTGACGGATTTATTCATTTGCTCTTCATCGCATCATGTATCCACCAGCACCTTCCGTCTCTGCTTCAGTCTCCTCATTTACTAAGTAGCTATATCGTTAATAACAGCCTCGTAAGATATATGAAGCCTATTTAGGGACATTTGTGAACTATCCTTGAAGGCTTTTTTTTTTTTTTAAACTCTAATATCTCTTAAGATATAAGATATGCCTATTTAACAGAGCATTTCGGGAAACTGGAGCCACTATGATAAAACCAGCTACTTCTATAAACATGCACACTGGTTGGAAATAGCATTCTGATTTCATACATCTTAATGTTAAATACATTTTCCCCCCCACTGAATTACAGAAATATGCTGGGGCTTCTAAAGTACTAGAGATAGAACAATGAGAATAAATGAAGGAGGACTGGCCACGGCTGGAGCCTGTGAAATTGGGGAGAACGTAACCAGGACAGAGGACTAAGAGTGTCTGCTTGTGTGTTTAACTCCAGCCCTGGAAGGTGGATGGGTTGAATTTAAGAGTTTAAGGAGCAACTTAAGAGTTTCAGTTTAGCAGGATAGGAGGTGCTGCTAGGTAATAGAGAATTCTCAGGCAAAGGAAACTGCATATGCAAAGATTCTGATCCAGGCAAACATGTGGGTAGCTCACCAAACAGGAAGCGTGGCTGAGCAGAGATGATGAGAGGGGAGATTTGTAGAATGAGACCAGAGACACTCAGAAAGGCACACATGCAGCCCATGGGCCTTATGAAATGTTTTGGAGTTTATTATAATGCCGTATGAAAACTCTCAGAAAGAATTCGGCAGAGGGAAATTAAACAGAACAGAATTAGAGTATTAGTATGGGGTAGAGACAAGAGTGAAAACTTGGGGACCATCCTAACTGGGTGTGACCCTTGGCTCTACTACTGACACACTCGAAGGCCTTGGCCAAATAATTAACTGGATATGTTCCAGTCTAATGTTTAACAACATAGGCTGCAAAGAGAAGTCCGAATTAACAAGCAGGTGTCTCTTCATGGAGTCATCAAAACTGTGCTGCTGTCTCTGACAGCAGTTGTGCTGTGAGCGCATCATCTCAAGTGCAGACATTATCCATACAATACTTAGAGTGTCAGATGCCAAAGGCCAGACTGGAGATTGGTTTCGCCACTATCTATCCTAAATGAGTGACTGCAAAAACATAATAGGATTACATACAATTTAACTGCAATGATCATTTTTTTATCATCAAGGCCATAGCAATTACAGCTAGAAAAAAAAGATCACTGTGGAATGACTTTGGTGTTAAACTTTGTATGAGTTGAGAGAGCATAAATTAGCAAAATTCAGAGCAGAAGACTTTGGATAAGTTTCTGTCTCCGGAAGTAAGACTTATTGCATAGTAAAACCTTCTGGACTGATAATAATATACTATTTCAAAATCAAGGTAATAGGCAGATCTACATGATATGCCCTAAAATGTAAGGAAATTTCCAAAGTGGCTAAATATAGGAGAAAAATGGAGAATGGAGACATCACTAATCCTCTCTTATCTACAGGTTTTAATAATACCAAAACATAGATATACTAGAGAATTATACTAATTACCCCCTTCACATGTGTAAACAATGACTCCCATCACTGATAAAACTCACTACTTCTAGATATTCACATCCACCCCCCACACACACACAAGAATTGGCTTTTATTAATACCTTTCTTTACATAATATCAAACATGTTATGACAGAATTTTACTACCATAATTATATTATTATATGATACATAAATTCATAACTACAAGTCAAATTACCATGTTAACTATATTAAAAGATAGTTTCTCTAATTGAGATAAATAGCAAAACACAGTTTTATGTTAATTACTACAAGAAACAAAAAAAAGTTCAAAATAAAAAGATGGCGACATACCAATCAATTGCAAGTCAAACAGTATTTTATAAACTTTAAAAATTTCAAATGTGTTTGCTATTTCCTATACACAGCCGTTGGCACACATTCTTTTGGCCAGAAATTGTTCTCCTGGTACATACAGGCTTTGTCGGCCTCAATCTCAACCCTTCTTTGCGACAAAGGTCCCAAACCCACAGGCTTTACCTGGTGTCTTTTGTTGAACTGAACTTTGATTTTAAATAGTATTAATTAGCTACGAACTTATAACAGCTAAGACTCATCATAAGCAATTCGAATATCAAAGTTGTCTTGGAAAAACCAACTGTCGAATAAAATAGGGCCCTATTACCCATGTTACAAAATTACCGAGGCTGAGGGGGGCTCCATTATGATTCTGAACTTTACCCCCCAATACTCTGTTTTTTTTGCCACTGGTGCAAAATCCATGAATACACACTGTCTGGCCTCCGTAAGCATCTCTGAGCTTATGACAAGAGAGATTTAGAATTTTAGTGTCACTTCCTCAGTGAGGCTTTGCTTGACCCTCTTGTTAGCTGGATAATCGATGAGAGTTTTCTGATGGGGTTATACGCCATCCATTGTGTGAACATTCAGAAGGAACATGAGAGAGGTTCATCCACTTTAGGATATTGGAAAGATCATTTGAAAGGATATTTAAAACCTTTGTGCTGATGTTGAAGGCCATATGTCTAAGAGAGATATTCTACAGTACTTTGCATGAAGAAGTCAGGGCAGAATGGAGGCAGGCAAGACCTGGTACGCATGCTTTTATTAGGATCTGTGGGTAGGTTCCCAGACTCAGGATGATTGGCCAATTCAAACTAAAAGAGAGGAGTTTTGGTAAGTCCCATGGGTTCTTACCAAAGGGCACAAAGAAGAAAGCATTGGGAGGCAGAATTGGAGAATGTGGATTGAAAGAGTTTTTAGAGAAATCATATCAGGAACTTACATTTGCTTGTGACTCTGCAGGCTGCTTTCTAGGGCACGCATTTGCATGAAGGGGCTAGCATCACTCTAAGGTCACTTTAGGAGACTTGGCCAAACAAAATGGAGAAGCTTAGCTAAATCTGCTAAACACATCCACCAAAAAAAAAAAAAAAGATATTCTCACCCAAATGTCTCAGTTCAAAGAAATTTTACTTTACTTGATTCATACAGGGATTATTGGCAGAAATAGATTTGGGTCTATATTTCCCAACTCTTAGTTATGGTGCCCATGAATATTTTAATAATAATAATATTACTTTAATTCTTAAGCAAACCTAACTAAATGTCTAGAACATTAGAGAGAGAAATTAGTAAGACAAGAAATGCCATCTCAACTTAGGTGGATATAGGAAGGCTTCTGCATGAACTTAGATTCAAAAGAAAGCCTCTGAATTAGCATGCTACCAGAACACTAAAATTATCATAAAATTACAATAACATTTGTATGAGGGGTAATTGTGAAGAGTTAACAACAAAACACACATGAAAAAGCTTTAAAAAATACCAAGTGGTAATAAACTAATAATAAAGGCTATGGCCACACTCATTATTCTGTTCAGAAACTATTCATCTATCTTAATGTTTGTAAACATAGAATAGGATCAGCTATTTTCACTGAATTTTTCAAGTCCACTAAAGATTTCTAGCTCCAAAATATATACTGATGGTTTTTGTTGTAGTTTCTAAAACTCCCAAATTATTTATCCGGTTCATATGTAGAAGATCTATGAAAGAAAAAAAAAAACTAAACAAATAGCTAAAAGATAACAAATAAAACTGTTAATATAGAAAGCATTTATTCTTAGCAGTAATAATTAACTGTAGTAAATGGAGAATTCTAAGAAAATAAAAAATAAAAACAAAACAGAGGCAATGAGAATGTATTTGTTGGTTAATAGGAATAATCCTGAAAAATAACGAGAACCAAATTTTACTTAAAGGACACAGCTGCAAGAAACAAAAGAGGAAGGGTTATGGAAATAGCAGTAGCTCATGATCCTGTGCTTCCAGGATGAAGGAAGGAGTGAAATAAAGTTATATTTTTCAAGGATGGGAACAAAATTGTAGGATTATTAAGAAACGCTATCAATATATGACTCTACAAATGATTTTTCTGATCTTTTGATCTTAGTTGGGTAATCAAATAAATGTTATAGAGAGAAAAATCATAATAAAATTTAAATTTACTATCAATTTTTAAAAGTAAGTTAAGACATATTTTAAAGTTTTGTAATGAAAACAACTCCATATTCTACTAATGATAATTTGATAATCATTGACCTTAATGAAATGATATGGTTAAGAATTTTAATGTATAATAATTAATCTGGACCATAAATGAATGATAAAATACAATTAGAGTTTTAATAGTAAAATGTACAGGTAAAGCCTCTTGGCTAACAATCTCAACAGAAATGCTAAGTAAATAAAATATAATTAGTTTTTGAAATTATCTTAACTCTTGTTTTAATTATTTATTTTTTCAGGAGAAATAAACAGTTATACTTCCAAAGAATAGGTATAAAATGATATGTGGCTTTTTTCACATGGTGTGAGCATAAAAGTGAACTAACATAGTTGCTAGATTATCAGGGATATTCAACAGTGTAACTTCCTGAGTTCAATAGGAAAAGACACATTGTTAATGATTTCTTGTTATACAAATGTCGCTCTCTTTGCTGTGACATTTTATTCACTCTTTAATTCGGTAATACATGTAGAAAGAGAGAGGGACAATTATTTCTTTATTAATTTCAATTAGTTTCATATTCAAAGACATATCTAAAATCTTGTGTTAGTGTGTCCTTTTCCTAGGGTGTGTAATAAAATTAATTACTCTTAGAGATACAAATAATATTTATACTGTACAAAAATATTTTTGCTGTATCTTTTCTTGTAAATGTAAACATTAAAATATGTTTAAATATGAGTAAATTATTCTATTACTTGAAGTAATTAAAATATTTCTTGCCCTCGAGAATGCATGTAAAGGTTAATTATTAGAGAATTCATAGAACATATTTAAAATTTAAATTTGTTTATATGTTCATATAGATAATATACTTTATATGATATACTCAATTTCTGGGACTACACATGGTAAAACTTAATGAGTAGAAAGTGTACACACATATAATAGAAACGTATGACTCAATGGATATTTGAATCGAACACCTATGGTTTATGAAAATCACGCTCCAGTGCAGTCCCTTGGATTTTAAAAGAGGTAAAACAAGATTAAACTATACCAATTCACTTAAAAAATAGTATATAATATTTTCAAGATTTATTGTTTCAAATGACATTTGACAAGTGGTACTTGTCGCATTCTTCACCGGTTACTACTAAAATACCAAGGGGAAGGGTATCCAACAAAATGTCACTGCTTGTTAACTAAGAGTCATAGTTAATATCTCATCATTTCAGAGGGATTTGCCCAAATCAGAAATCTTATAAAAGTAAAAAAAGGACATCGATGACCCATGAGTTGATAGCTCAAATGAATGGGCAGACAATAGGTGAAGACTAACAGAGCTGCTTGGAATTGGGGAAACACAGTCCCCACACTCTGAGCCAGAGCCTGGTGAAATTTAGCCTTTTTCACGGTGGCCACCTGTTCTCACCTTCAGCACACACATGATCATGGGAAGGAGAGGAGCATAGATCAGGCCAGCAAAGCTTCAAGTGTTATACGGCAGTGTGTCCGGGAAAGAGAAGCAATTAATGCTGCTTTGAGAACAAACTGTGCGCTTCCTCTTGGCAACTTTGGTCTCTAAAAAACCTCTTTTCATTTGAAAATATAAAGATATTCAAATAGTCATAAGACTCTGAGAACACACAGTTGAACACAGGAAAGGGACCTCTATTTAAACATTTAGGAGAGAGGAACAGAGAGAGGGTGTCTGGAAGTAGCAACAGCTTACCCACTTAGAAGTCTTGTGGTATGAAGCCTACAGAGGAAAATAATAAATAAAATAAAATAAAATAAAATAAAATAAAATAAAATAAAATAAAATAAAATAAAATAAAATAAAATAAAATAAAATAATAAAATAAAATAAAATAAAATAAAATAATAATATAATATAATATAAAATAAAATGATAAGGTAAGCACACGACTGACAGAAAGCTCATCACTGTCACCTGGGACAGGGAGAGGATGTGGGTATTGTGGGGAGGAATTACATAACCGTAGGGGCTTGGGGAAACTTTGGGGAAACTTTTGGGGAAAATGGATGAATATTTTCAATACCTCGATTGTGTTGATTGATCTGAAAGTGTTTATGTGTATCAAAATTTATGTTGAGCACATTAAATGTGCAATTTATTTTATGTCGATTATACCTCTATAAGGCCGAGAAAAAGTAGAAAAACAAATAAATAAAATAACTGTCCCGTAAGTCCACATGAGAATAAGTGTCCTGAAGGGAGAAGAGGTTTTCTTGTATAGTGAGACAAGGACGGGGACATCCAGGGAAGAGGAAGAGACACCATTCTGAGTGGGATCAGTGGTGGAAACGGTGTGGGAATGGGACGCTTAACATATCTGTGCTTGTTCCTTCCTAGTGTTTGTTTTGAAGTGAGAACATCACAAATGGCAAGATGATCTGTGCAGGAAGGAACACATGCTTAGATTTTTTACTTTCCACATGCAAGGAAAAGTACTTATTGATTAATGTTAGGGTGGAAAGTACTTATTGATTAATGTTAGGGCATGGTGATATCCATCATGTTTGAATATTACAAAGAAAAAAATCATAGAGATATAAAAATTCTGTGATAAAAAAGTTTATCTGAATTGGGAATTAAAGTCAAATATTCATCTCAATATAAATGAATATTCATATACATTTTTGATAGGAGAATAAAGCTCCCAATGCATCAGAAATTTAGTGTTTGAAGTTGATTAATTAGCAATTTAAATTTTAAAGTGAATTAAAACTCCATAATTGAAAACTATACAGTTTTAACTCAATGAGACAAAGCAATGTTCATCAGGAAGAAGTTGATGAGTTCAAGTCCAGAGGACCGTGAGGATTCATATTATGTAATAGTTTATAGACAGTTTTATTTTCTTTCAATGGTTTTATGGGAGATATTTCATTTTTCATTTCCCTTCATGTCAGTTAGTCAGGAAATCTTTAAATGAATACGTCATGATTCTTGATTAATATTTTAAAGATTTAAATATTTTAACAATTCTGACAGAGCTATAAAACAACTTTTCATTACGTTAACATGTAAAGGAAGAGGAAGAGGAGATATAAAAAGGAAAATAATATTTAATAAATTATGGGTCTATAAATTTCAATTATAGTCATAAATTACTTAAATAATATCACATTATACACTGAAAAATAACAATCACCGGTAGAACATTACCAAAGAATTAGTATGTGATAAATGTTGTTTTATGTTTCTAGTAATTAGATGGAAACATGAGGGTCTTATTGGTATAGTAACAAATACTGGTACTACTTTAACCCACAGCGTCAAATAAATAAACTTATTATCTGTATATTTATCATTAAATAAAATAATTATAAAATGTAGAATAGACAATAAATATTTATTGTTAAGATACATCTTAATTAATTAGAATTTACTAAGTTATTAATTCTAAGCATTATAAAATATCCACAAAAATTTGAGATGTTAGGTAAAGTGTAACAACAAACAAAATAACACTTATGGTACCATAAATCGCTGTCATGTAGTGGTTAGGACCATATGGATTGAGCAAACTGCCAATATTCAAATTCTACTTCTGTGAATTCCAAGTTTAAAATGGGGCAAGTTAAAATTTCTTCTGCCTTAGTTTCTTATCAGTAATATGATAATAATAGTACTCCCCTGATAGAACTGTTGGGAAGCTAAAATGATTAATTACATAAATAAAAGAAAAAATATACATAAATGCTAAACTCACATAAATGTTAAGTACTTTTGTGGCAGTGGGGCCATACCTCTGGGCTTTTGGCTGGATGAGATGTACATAGCAGCAGAGGGGGTTGAGAAATAATAAACGATCTTTGAAATCTTCTAATGCCTGAAGTAAACTGGAAAGTGAGACAAGATGGATTGAATCTTGATTCTCTTTGTGTAAATGCATTTGTACCCTGCACTGTGGTCACAGAGTCTGTCTACAATTGCTACATAGCAGCTAGTGATTTTATCACAAGATTCATGTAGAGGTTTAGTTTGTAGAAAATGAAATAGTTAATACATACACATCGTTAAATAATAAATGTTCTCATTTTTCTGAAGGAGTTAAAAAGATTATTAAGCAAACTTTTATTAACTAAGAGAAATATTATTAATAGTAGAATTCTTTATTTAAAGTGTTTATGTGTCAACTACATTATAAATAAAGCATGAATAAATGTTCCTCTTAGTTTAGTGTGATAATTTAAACTGCATTATGTAAATGTTTTTCTCAGAAGAACAGATATATTAGAAGGCAAATTATGGATAGTTAAAATAGCTGATATATGTTTTTCGTTTTTTTATTAGTTTGCTACATTTTCAGTAAATTATCATATTGAAATAAATTTCAAATTAGTAGCAATTTATGCACAAATATGAAAAATATATTCTGAAAATAAATTTGTTATTGTATAATTATTTCCTATAATTTCTGCTTTATTTCTTTGAAAAGGCAGAAAATCAAAACAACCAAAAAAAGAAAAAAATAAACAAAAGGTTCTAAATGTTAAATGACAAATATAAATAGATACTTTGAGTTATGATTTCCAGAATTAAATTTCAACACTATGAAAACATCAGTGTCCTGTGTGACATATAATGTAAACCATATGTATAATTGTGAACTTTCTAATATCCATACTGAAAAAAAAGGTAAAACAAAACCAATCAAGTGAATTTTAGTAATATAGCATATTAAATTTAATATATCCAAAGTGTTACCCTTTAACAAGTAATTTATGTTAAAATTATTACTCTAAGGACCAGGTAGAGTAACCGAGCTGTCCTACGTCATGGTGTAGTAAGTAGTGGAAACATGATGAAAACAAGACAGTTTGAGTGTTGATTTAGTGCCCTTACAAGTACATCATCAAACTACTATTGCTTTAATAACAATCTGCTTTCTGTTTTCTTTGACTGCTTGTAGCGAATTCATTTTGTCTCAGTGTAACTTTAAGCTGCCTTGCAACAGCTGTACTGACACCCACCCCAGTGCTAATACCTACTAGACCCTCAAACACAACCCTTCCTCGGACTTACAGGAGATTCTGCGAATTTGAAGCAAACATCTATACTCAATATATGAATGACTTAAACTTGTTTTGGTTGTATTTTTATTTCATTTTTATGAGAGAATATATATTGGACTACTAAATATTATTACTAGGATACCGCGCTTGTAAAAATAAGTAAAACATAGTTTCAGAATTTAAAATATGCTAAAAAGTCAGTTGTAATATCATAGAGAAAAATGTAAAAATATTAGCATGTAGTTTAAAACTATTTCTTGAAAACATAAGATTAAAGAGAGCATATATAAGTAGGGTTGTCAAATTTGACCAATAAAAATACCCAGTTAAATTTGAATTTCAGGTAAGAAGAAATAATATTTTAAGTACAAGTATGACCCACTCTACACACGGGACATACTCATATTAAAAAACCGTGTTGATCTAAAACTCAGATTCAACTAAATATTCTATATTTGATCTAGCAAACTCATGTGAAAGACAATCAATCAGTTCTTCGCAAGAATAAAAATCAACCACCTGGCCACTTCCATGCTATTTCACTTTTCTACGTACTAGCTTTAACTTGTAATATGTTTTCTTGTTATTTCTATTCATGGCCTATAATCGAAACTGTATGAGAGCAAGACATGTTGGTATTAATCAGCATTCTTTTCTCTTTCATTGGAAATGTGTCTACTATAGAATAAGAATTCAAAGTGCTTGTAGAATAAATGAATCGGTGTCAAAGATATGAATAAATCCTATGGCACATGGTTGTCAAAAGGCAAGAAACAGGTGAGAATCGGTGTGAAATTGAGAATTTATAAAATCTTCATGTATAATGAGTAAAACTGAAGGTAAATGAGTGGAATATGGGACAACACGGAACTATTAATTAGAGTGGGCTCATGGAGGATTGTGCCTAACAGACTGATTTTAGTTTATGTTGAATATGAAAACGTGCTTCTTTTTGTCCTTACCGCTAGTGGTGCTGATTTGAAGCAATCTGCTACACCCTGTAGGCTGAGAAGCTAAAAAAAGTACTTAGAAAAGGCTTGGCTGATATTCCAGAACAGTGATTCTGATGTTATCTTGATTAGATTGAATTTTTAAATATGAAGATATTTTCACATACCCTGATTGACAATTTAATGGACAAATAAACAGAAATTTAGGAAAATGAAGAAAATTATTCTTCCTTAGAGTAAGTTAATTTCACAATTTCTTTGTTATGTTTTAAAATCCATTTCACATTTCTAATTGTAGGATAATATTTTCCTGTGTTGCAATGCTGACCTACTATTTTCCATCATATATGAAGTTTTGAGGGTATTGAAACCAGAAGGGCAGAGAGTGGTAGTTAATATCTGGTAAACTGTGAACAGTTCTATATCTGAAGCCAGTATTTTTTTTTAATTCCAGCATCTGTTTTATATAAGAGGAATTTCTATGCATATGTATTAAATTTGAAATGTTCATGAACTTTTACAAGAGATCTAAGGTTGAACTTTTATTTGTAGTTAAGCCTTGCTAGGAGGAAGACAGATCCCCTTCCAATGAGAGACAATAGAAAGAATAGAGATAAAAGGAAGACCTAAGAATGATTCATTCACTAAGATGTGGACAGATGTTTGGAGAAGAGAAATTAAAGTTTTGACAGAGTGGGACACGGTGAAACTGGAATTTGTTAAGGTCACAGTGTCTGATGGGCACAGTAAGCTCCTACACGGTTTAAATGATAATTGATTAGGTGATAAGCACAGATGCCTGTACCTTCAATGGGAGGGAGTCAACAGTTTATAATCTGACATATGATTCTATGTATCATTTTGTTCATGAAATGAAGATATTCCTATCAGCATAAGTATGGAAGATATACTATTTAGAGTCAGTTTAAACAATAGGTAGTTTGGCTGGATATAGATAGATTTTTATAACCATGCAGACTGATATAGAGGAACTCAAAAAAAAAAAAGCAAGTTTATGGTTTAGGTGATTATCAGAGGAGTTTAGAAATAATGCAAATCAAGCTTATTGCCATAGAAATTTATTATATGTAAAATAGTTTAAAAAGTGAATATTAATGCAAGTGAACACACAATAAAAGCAAGTGAAAAATAGAAAGAAAATAAAAGACAAGTTTTTGAATTTAATTAATGAGAGAATAAATGATGTATCTTCCATAAGGATGCTAAATTACATTAATATTGTCTCTTAATTCAAAAATATTTTAATATAATTCATTTTCTTGCTTAAACCGCATCAGCAATGCAAAGTATAATTTCAATGGTTTTGAAACATTATAAAAATATATTAAAGGGATCTAGAAAGCCAATTAGGAGCATAATTTTATAGACTTATGTTACTTTTTTCATATTTTAATATTGTCTTATAGATACCTAATTCAGAAGCAATTAATTATGTTTATAAATATTTACACAGCATTAAATTCATTATTAAAGAATTTTAATATTTTTACACATCTATCTTAAGTTTGCTACCATTTAATTAAAATATGTAATGGCAATAAAATGGGTACCTTGCATAGCCAAGTTTGGGAATGAACACAGCTGATTCTTGGTAAGCATGTAACTAGTGGGAGAAAATACACAGGTGTATCAGAGGGAAAATTACTAGTAGAGGAGACCAGTACATATGTGTTACAGAAGCCACAGAGAGCTTAAAGTTGGTATGAAGAGCGTCCACTGAAATTTCTGTTAATCCAGAATTACCATTAGCTTCTTCTATCTTCAAAGATAAGAGGCAATATCATATAATTGAGGAAAAAACTTTCTATACTGCTTACCTTTGTTATCTTGCTAACAGGGCATGATTGCTAAAACTAGGAAGCAAATGTTATGAAGAAAAGTTGTCCTTGCTTTTTTTAAATCATAGTAATAACTATTTACAAACAAAATGCTATATATTCTCTTTTCCAAGTTTTGCAAGATGGGATCATCACAGATTTTAAGAAATTTCCTATACAGATTTATTTATAAAAATATATCATGGAAAAAGTAAGACTACTAAAATGAAAGAAATGTGCATCAATCTCTGTACCACCACAGGGAAGTTATTTAACCTTTCTGAACTTCTGTGAAAAATGGATAATAAAAACTATTGCATACAGTGATCATTAAGATTAAACATGGTATTATATATAATAAATGATTCCAGTAATATGAGTTAAAAGACACTTGAAATGAGGAAAGTATTATCGATTTTTGAGTTCAACTGTAAAATGTTTTCTTGATAGAACTGAGAAGTAATGTTAAGTCACCTTAAAGAGATTAAGTGTCTCTTAGGTCAGCAAAATGTTATTGTAATATGATTTAATGTATTGAGAAAGCCAGGGTTTTAATATATCTACTGTTATCTAATGTAATGTTTCTCACATTGAAGTAATAAATACTTTTTAAAAACTCAAAGTAACCAAACAAGAAAAAAAAAGCAATCCAAAAACAGTTACAGGTATCTAGCATCAATTTAAATATTGATAAAATATTTAAATCTGATTTTATATCAATCAATTAAAGCACACAGACAAAAACAACACCATCAAATAAATAGAACACAAAAAGAGAAAAAGTATCTGTGTGATACAAATGATATTCAAACAAAGCTACATCTGGTCCATGCAAGGTGGCATAGACTAGTCTCTCCCTACTCCTCTCCTTTAAATACAAATGCAAGCCCTGGAAATAATGAGAGGCAACCAAAAGTGAACTCTGACAAATGGAAAAATGGCAAATTCATTAGGGACCCAAAGACTGAAGGAACAACGTAATGGAAAGGCGTTTTTAAAATCTTTTCTGCATTCTAAAGGTTAGTATAACCAACAGAAGAAGATGCCCCAGTCTGGCATGTCTGCCACCTAACCCAGCAATAGAATATGGCCCCAGGAGACTCATTCATCTGCTTGACTGAAGAGGTGTCCTGATAACAATACCAGGTAAGCCTGGCAGAATGAGCAAGGAGGAATACTCTGGATACTTTGCTGACAATAAGTAGCTAGGAGAAACACTCTTCTTCCCCATCACACCTGAGACTTTCCTCCTAAACACAATGACACTATGCAGTCAGGGTACTGGCAAATGCAATCCAACCTCCACAAGGGTCTAGCTCATAAACAACTCTTTGTCCCTTACAGGCAGGGGGGTATTCTGCTACAAAAGGTATCTGCTGTGGAAGCACTGTCATTTTTGAGTTGGAGACTCTTATGCTACATACAAGTAACAGTTGGAGAAGCTGCTTCCACCTTCTCAAGCAGCATGAACAAAACTAGCTGCAGGAGATAAACCAACTAGACCAGAATTGATTGTCATTGTCACAACAGCCCACAAAAGTAGACCATGACCTGCATGATAAAACTTAACAGAGTAGATGCCTGCTAAAATTAAAAATAATAATAATAATAATAAAACAAATGGAACCCAAACCTCTTAAATAACAACTAAAATGTCTAGGATATAATTAAAAATCACCTATTCTACCAAAAACCAGAAAGATCATGACATAAACTAAAAAAAACAATCAACTGCTGCCAACATTGGGATGGATCAAATGTTGAAATTACCTGACCAGGATGTTAAAGTAGCTATCATAAAAACAGTTCAAAAAGCAGTTATAAATTCTCTTGAAACAACAACAACAACAACAACAAACAACAACAACAACAACAAGACTGACCATCTAGAAACTCAGGAAAAACATAGGTTAAAAAAATAAAAATTTATAGAACTAGAAAATACCATAACAAAAATATTTTTAAAAATAAAAACAGACTGAGCCTCAGGGGCATTTGGGACAATAAAAGAGATCCAACATTATCACTGTAGTCACAGATATAACCTGGACTTTCCAACCTCCATAACTGTGAGAAATAAATGTTTGTTGTTTAAGCCAACTGGCTTATGGTAGGTCATTTGTTATGGACAGATATCTTGAGCAACTGACTGCTGAAAAAAAACTCTACAAGAAGATTCACTCAAAATACTAGAAATCAATCAAGGAGTCCTAAAATAATGTTCACATAACACATAGAAAATTGGAAAAGTGAAACAGAAATAAAATAGAGGAAACAAAAAGAAAGCACATGATGAAATAGAGAACTAAAGCCCTAAGAGCAATAATTACCTTAAATGTAAATGGTGTAAATATACTACATGAAGAACAAAGATTGGCAGAGTGGATTTAAAAAAACAAAACAAAACATGGCTCAAGTATATGCTGCTTACAGGAAACTCACTTTAAATTCAACAGTACCCATAAGCTTAAAGTAAGCATCAATTTTCCCCAAAAAACAAGAGTATATTAATATCAAACAAAACTATAAAACCAATAAAATAAAAAAATTAAAATAAATGGATGATATTATTTAGCAATACTAATTTGCTTTTACTGTGGCATGCTTGAATTCAAGTGTGCTATATAAAGTTAGGTGTTCTAAATTCTTATTTTCATTTAGTGGCTCATCATTCCAAACGTCTATAGAAAAAATTAATAAAGCAATCCATAAGTGATGATAACTGAAGACACTGAACCACATAAACGGAGCAGCTGATACTCAGTTCCAGCAAATTGTTCCCAAGGAATCAATATTGACAGTTTACTTCTTTAAGCTACACCAGAAATTTAGATATTTCTTGAAATTTCTTATATTTATATGCATGCAACTAATTATTACTGATTTTTAATCCTGTGTGAGTTAAACTAACCAGCTGGGGATATTTTTAACCCATGGGCTACAGATCTGCCATTTCTGCTGACCTTGAACTGTTGTCAGTTAGCCTTGACATTCACTGTTCAGCCTTTATTGGAAATAATGCTTGCTGTACTGAATAAGTCCACCTATCTTTGTTTCTCATTATTTCCAAACAATTAAAATAATACTACATGCCATGAATACAAAGGAAGACACAAGTATTTAAAATTTTAAGGTTATAATCTAGGTAAAAAGGACTCAGTATATGTTTTTTTGGTGATACATGAGTATCTGTTTAGGTGGCTAGATGAGCATAAAAAACAGAATGCAAATTTAAATATATCTATAGACATTATTACATTATAGAAATATATCTTTTTAGGGCTTTTGGAGAAAATTTACTTTGAAATATTTAGACACCTAAACAAAGAATATGTTAGAAGATCTGTCGTGGATGCTTAGTAAGAAACACAAAGAAAGTAGTTTGATTTTTTTTTAAGGTTAAAATGATTCTTTATGTAAGTTCAGTGACTCGGTCTGTTATTTTATTTCCATGTTAATCACTCACCACTTAGTGGGGATCTAGATTTCTGCATTATAGACTTTCAGAATACATGACCCAACACCCATCCTCATATGCGCTCTGCTTGCAAGAGTACTGGTTTTCATTGTGAAATGTACGACACCGATTCATTCTAAAACTCTATGTTAATTTCAAGTGTCTACTTGTTCCTTGAAACTATTATGTCAGACTTAACTGCAATTATCCTAACCATTCTTCTGCATCTTTTTTACTCCTCAAAGCAATTATAGTAGGGTTTGAAAGTAAAGATATAAGCTGATACAATGAGTCATTCTGTAGAATATTACTGAGTGAAAGAATGAATGGATGAAATACTTAGTGCTTTAACATTACCTTATTAGTGTATATGAAATATTCTTTACCTTGATGTTACTATTCTAGGGAGAACCACTATCATTTCTGTTTAGTTATTTGAGCAGTTAAATTTTTTTTTTGACTCAAGTAAAATACCAAATCCTATTTCGTTTGAATAGATTTTCCAGTAAGTACAATTATATGAAGACCAGTTAAATTGGTTGAAAAACAATTCAGGAGCAAATTACAATACTGAAAGGATTCTTCCCATTACTATAAATATATAATCACGATTCTACTTTTCTTTCAAGTTGATTGACTCTTTTGGGGTTAGGGAGAGAAATTTACATATTTGTCTTTTATGTTAAACTCTGGAGGTAAACTCTACAAAGACTATTAGAAAATGAAAAAATCTCCTGATTAATTGTTTCTGATGTTGAACGATTAGTAGAAACCAATCATTTGCATTTTAATAACATTGTAACCATCTGTTAAATGAATGCATTAATCTTGATTAGCTTGGTTCCAGACACTTGCTGTTGAGGTTTACTGATGTATATATACTGATAAGGAGATTTTAAAAGTCATGTATAGCTTTAATTTCCACAGTGAAAAGTAACTGAAGAGAGTAATGAAAGCTTAACTGATATGCTGATGGAGCGTAGAAAAGAAAAATAAAAAATACTGTTGAAGAAACAGGATATTTGGATATAAATTAGCTAATTTAAAGTACAAGAGATAATAATTTAAGCTTTCATATGTTATGTTTCATAGACTTTAATATAGATCAGCCTACGATTCTTTGGCAACTACTAATGATATAATAGTATTTTTTCCAACAAAATAAATATGAAATATACAATGTAGCCTAAATATTGCTCACAAAACCTGTGAGAAAAAAAGTAAAATCATTCAATTGAGAATTGCTCTACTAGCTCATTAAAATAAAGATTAAAGGTGCCATTTTAGAAGGTCACATCATATATTTTTCATTCCTTTTAAATGGTTTCCTTGTGGTTTTAACGTTTAACAAGTTTTTATTTTCTTTCTGCAATTTTAGTAAGATGAGCAACCAGTGATCTCTGAACCATACTCAAGCACAAGAGATATTAGTGCTTATAATTGTGTTTAAATTCTCCCTAAAAAATTCTAAAAGTCTCTCTCTGTTTCCAAATACTAACCATAAAACCATCTCAGAGGTAACATGATACACAGTAGTTAATATTGAATAACTGCACCAGAAGGTAAGAATTCCTATTCCCCTTATTTCTTGAGATAATCTTATGAAATTCTATCTGTTTTATTAAGGAAAGAAAAAAATAATGTGCTTAAAGGTCATATTCAAAGAAGTAAAACACTATTTGTAGATTTCCTTATTATGTAGAAAATTTAAAAAAACACTACAAAGTAAGTACTAAACTAATAACAGGTATCATTAATATCATTGGCTACCAGATTAAAATATGACCAGAAATAGGTTCATTCTTATGTGGTCAAAGTAAGGTTTACAAGGGCCCCAAAACAAGTGGTGCTCCAAAATATGGCTATTCATATTTAAAGAAAAGTGACTCTGGGCCTTTTTCTTCCACCATGTGCAAAATAAATTTCCAGTGGTGAATAGATGTAAATATTAAAGGGAAAACCAGAGAGATGTTAGAAGGAAACACAGGAGAGTATCTTTGGGATTTGGAAGTGGACAAAGATATTTTAGACAGAACAAAAAACAAAAATAAAAACAAAATCAAAAGGCTTAAGTTAAAAATTTAACGATGCTGTTTAAAAAAAAATAAGGAAGTTACTATTTTCTTCTGTTTTTGGAACTGTTTGTGGATCTGATCTTTAGTTGTTTCCATTTTGTTATTTCTCCTATTTTACTTTTTCTTTTCAAAAAAATTTTAGACTATCACAGTCACTGACAATATATATGTATATATGTATGTATGTATATATGATGTTATATCAATTTATTTCTAAGATACATATATGCATAATTTCTTATTTCTGTTTTAAGTTACTAATATCCTCCCTTGAATTGTTGCTTATGATGCCCAATTTTATTTATCTTTAGTTCCATGATTTCTAATTTATGTCCCTAAGACCAGTCAAAAGGTAACCTCTCTTTGTAATAACAGAAGTACTTTTAAGGTATTTGAAGAATTTATACTTTCTTTCTTTTGTCTGTCTGAAAATATGTTTCTCTTCAAGATATCCTTGAATTTTTCTGAAAGTGAGTACTGAAGACTAAGCTAAATCGCACATTCTAACTTATGCCTATTTTGTTCTATGTATACAGGTGGATGGGGTGGATGGAGATGATGTAGTTTAGGAGAAAACTGATGAACACGGGTTACGTTGGGACTGCCCCCTTTGCCCCGTGCTTACTCCTGACCACGTTTCCCATACTCTGGTGTTTGTACAATCAATTCCTTTTTTCAGGGGGGGTGGTTAGGAGTCTAATTGTTTCTATTATACTTAGTGATTCTTCACCCTTGATGTTTATTCAATTCATCTGTAAATACATTTAAGCAGTCAGTACTTGGTCAGGTAAATACCGAATCCCTGGGGATATTCTCTGTGCATCAAAATCAATTTAATTAAACCATTTATGTTGCAGGATTTATTGCAGACCACCATTTCCTTTTTCTATGCTCATTCCATAGAGAAATTGATATACTATTCTATGAAAACAAAACAAAACAAAATTCTTTTTTCTCCCTGTGATCCATTAATAACATCAATGATAGAAATAAGATTAACTGAAAGGGCAACACCAATCTGGTTCTCTTTCTGCAGGTGATCTAGAATTGTGCTTGGAAATGTACAGTTTTCTATATGTTGTTTTGACTGTAGATTTTCCATGCCTATCTATATGTGTGTATGTGTATATACTTATTTTCTTCAATCTTCCCATAACTGTAGTACTTTTTCTATCATTTTTTTGGGAGACTTAGGCAATAATGTATCAGATATATATGTTTTATTAGACTTGCTTGAAATTAATGAACAAGACAAAAAAAAAAGAGGGAAAATGTAATGTCCATTAGATATATGCTCGTGTGCACAAGCTTTCCTGCCTTAAGGTAACCTGAAAAAGAATGAAAGAAAAGGGAGAACTCTAAGATTTCCATCTAGTCAGCTACATTGACCATATTCTACTTATAAGGTTTAATGTTACTTGTCTAGATATTTTAAAATATTAATCTACTAAATTACTGAAAGAAATTTCATTTAAAAGTTATTGGCTGTACCTTTGTTCAAAAGGAGATTTTAAACAATCTTTAATTTTTCTTCTTTATGAAAAAAAAAGTAGCTGATGTCAGATAAGTGAGAATAGGGGGTGGGGAAGGGGGATGGGGAGAGGCTATAAGCTGCAATGAAGCATTTATGACAGACTTTATCCTCAATTCTTCTTGATTTAGTTATCACAGAAGAGAGAGGCCATGACTCCAGGAAGCCTTCCAATTATATTTATTTACCTATTCCATTCTTTGTCTTTAATGTATTCCTTAATTAATTAATTTCTCCTTGCTGATAAATGTTCCCAATTAGGCAAATAAACAACATAGGGATGGATATTTAGAAGCACAATCCATGAGCCGTTTCCTTTTCAATAGTTATAAGTTAAAGATGTTTTATTACAACATCTCATAATAATACTGTGAATTAGTCACAAATAAGAAAATTCAAATTTAGTGTTACAATTTTTTTTTTCCTCAGGTTCACACTCTTAATAGGTTTCCAAGATACTCTTTAAATGCTAAAGAAGTAGGATATTCTAAAGATGACCAAGGAGATCTTCTAAAGATTTAGATCATTGCAGCTTGATGTAAACAGAGAGATATATGCCATCAAATGTATCAAAATAAAGAAATTTTGGTGAGGAAAAGTTAGTGTTTTCTGGAAAAGGTGTTCCATCAAATTTATCTATATTAATGTGCCATCAGAATGAATATATATGTATACACACTTTGTAATATCTAATCTAGAATTATATAGCATTCTGTTTCTTCCTTGAGGAGACATCACCATCACAATTGATGGAAGAGTAGCGATTTTTGTGTTGTGCAAATATTGAGGCAGAGTCACCTGGCAATTGTACAACATTAGCAGGGCTAAAGTTCTGTTTGAGATCATAATAGAATTGAAAAATATAAAGCAAGTGGCTGAATGTATGCAAATAATTCTTTGAGATAATTTTATTTTTATTATTTTTTTCTTTTAAGAAAAAAAATATCATTTACCTAGGTTAAGGTCACTGCATATGTAACTTTGAATCCAATCAAGGAAACCAGAATAGAAGAGGTTTGGGTGTACTAAAATAATCATTCCAAATATGCTGCATTAATTATTAAGCCACTAGCCACCAAATAAGAAGTATATTAAGAAGATAAGTGAAAAAGAAATAGTCCTACTCAAATTCTCTTTTTTGCTCCACAAATCAACACCTTCTCCTTTCATTTATGTAGAATAGTCTGCAGAAGAAGGGTTAGTTTACTACACTAGCTTCTGATCCAATGAAGGGGATCTGGGAAGGCAGCATGAGAATCTCTGCATCAGACTCACACATCCATGGCTGGGGTCTTGGGGGCGCAACACATTGTTGGGAAGGCCCTCTGAGAAGTAAACTGGCTAAAGCTACCATAGAATAAAAGCCTGAAAGAGCCCTTGGAAAAGACTAACTGTCTAGTTTATTACCCGTATTATGCTATAAGTCAAATCTTTCATAAAGAATAAGTGTCCATTCCATTCAAAGTGATACTCTGGAAATAGCTATAGTCAAGGAGAAATCTTTGGGCTCTTGGGGGCACACATTTTATTTTACAATGCTGAATAAACAGATGCCTAACTACTTATAAGTGTTTAACTTGGTAAATGTAGTTATAGCATGTAGTTTTCTTTAGAAAAATAATTAAAATATATATACATACATCATCACCACAGTCAAGATCATAAATATTCCTTTCATCCCCAAATTTTCCTCATATCCCCATATGTTTCTTCTTTTTCATTTCTCCCAGCCTCCCTCTTTCTTAAGGAACCACTAATTTGTTTTCTGTCACCTTAGATTAGTTTGCATTTCTAAAATTTTATGTAAATAGAGTAATAGAATTTGTTCTCTTTTGTCAGCTTTTTTTTACTCAGCACAATTATAGTAGAATTCATCCATCTTGCAGTGTGTATTGATAGATCATTTATTTTTATTGCTAAGTAGTATTCCATTTGTATAATACAATTTGTTCATGCACTATTGTTGATTGGAATTTGCATGGTTTCCACTTTGTGGCTATTATGAGTGAAGTTACTATGAATATTCCTGTAAAATTCTTTGGCTGGATATATGATACAAAGTCTCCCAAGGCAACAAGCTAAGGCAATTATAAGTCCCACCTTGTTTGACTCCCTCCTCTCAAAGGTCTTTGCACTCCATCTTTTAATATCTAGATCTTTGAAAAGCATGGCTTCATATATGTTGTTGTCATTTTATCAAATGGAAGTCACAAATCTGGTCTTTTGTGCTCCATTATTTTTTTCCTGAAATAATGTCCCTCTAATTGCATCATACCCTACCACAGACATCACAGTTATAACAGAACTGCCAGGCTATTTGGCTCAAAAGGCAGTGTGTGTGCACGTCAGCCTTGGCCTGCTGCATCTCTCTGAAAGCTGACAGCCTTCTTTGACACGCATTAATTGGGTTGGAGCAATATTCCCAGGTATATGATAAACTGCTGCCACTACCTGAAGAGATCAGTCAAGAATTTCCCTTTCTTCTCAGTGGAGGGATATTTGAGATGCAGTGATTTGGTTTTTATTTAGACAAAACTTTTCAGCATTCCCAAACCCCTAAAACTTCCTTGATCTTCTGAATGCCCTTAGGGTTTATCTTTCAATCTCTGAAGCACATCATTTCAGTAATACCTTTATTATGCATAATTATTCTTCATTTGTTTCAAATAACATAATTAAATCAAAGTACTGGACCACTGTTATTTTGTGGACTGAACATATAGTCCAGTTCCTTTTGAATTAAATTCTGTAAAAATGAGAGTTAACATGGTTCTGAAGCAATGATATAAAGGTGTCTTGCTGTCTATTTCACACGAATTTGAACTGCTTCTGATCATTCTTTCTCATTGGAAGGGAGAAGATGAATGACTGTACACAACACAGCCTCATCTATATTGACTAACAGAGATTCTACTAAGAGATTCTATTAGGACTTCAGCTTGGTTGAGTTTGGATAGTATTCTGTCATCTCCCAGAGCCATTTGATTTGTACAAGCTAAAAGAGTGGATTAAATGGAGCCACAATGGGGTGTACCCTAACTGAGTCACATGTGCCTTTAAGGTTAATGGTATATAGAGCCTTTTTCCTCCAGAACCTTGCTCACTTCCTTAACTCTTTGTTCACTGGCCAAGAAAATTCCATGATGGTTCTGCCAACCATACAGGGTGTCTATTCCAATCCTGTCCTGGGAGACCAGGAAAATGACCAGTGAGCAGTTCCATGAACATCCTGGACTCCCATAAGCCAGACCAGACACAGTTCTCTGTCACTAGATACGATCGATATGCTACCTCTTTCTAGGGGACAGAAGAAAGACACCCTAAAGATAGGCATGTCCTAATCACTAGAATCTGTAAATGTCTTATGGTACATGATAATGGGAAATGAATGTGGCAGATGAAATTAAGGCTGCTAATTTGCTGCCCTGGGGGTGGATTATCTACCCTGGATTACCTGGGTGAGTCCAGTGTCATTATGAGAATTCTTAAAAGTGGAAGAGAGGCAGAGAGTCAGAGGCAGAGAAGATGTGACAACATCACGGAGCAAGGTCAGGGAACTATGACGTGAGAATTCAGCCACGAGCTGTTGGCTTTGAAGGTGGTGGAAGAGGGTCACCATCGAAGGAATGTGGGTGGCCTCCAGAAGATGGAAAAGCAAAGAAATGGATTCTCCCCTACGTCCTTCCAAAAGGGACACAGTCCTGGTGATCATCTTGATGTTAGCCCATTGAGGCCTATTTCAGACTTCTGACCTCTAGTACTATAAGATAATACATTTGTTTTGCTTTAAGCATCGAGACTGTAATAATTTAGTACAGCAGCCATTAGAAACTAATATACCCCTTTATTGGCAGACTGTGATATTTTGTTCCCTGTGTAGTAATGTCAGCTTGAACCCTCTATTAACAGGTCTATAAAATGTCTGAGTATTTACTTTTTCTCACTTTACAGATACTCTCGTAAAGGCTGTATTTCCCTTTGGGAACGAATAAGTTGGATCGTTATCATTTGCTATGATGTTGTATGATCCTTTCTCCTGAGTTGTTTAACTCTCCTTTTATCACTGGGTTCTGAGTCTGAAAGCTGCCTAAAAAAAAAAAAAAAAAAAAGGACAAGTTATTATGATTGTTTTTAGTTGGCTCAGCTGCATTCTGCTTCCTGACCTTCCATCCTGATTTCTTCCTATAGATGGAGCACTACGTTTGTTGAATACACATCATTCTTGCCCCACAGTTGCTATATATATTTCTCTCTCATTTATATCATCTATATCTATTTATATCTGTACCTATATCTATATCTAATCTATATTATCATATAAATCTATCCTAGATTTATCTAGATATCTATATCTATACCTATATTTAGCTCTGTATCATCTGTATCTGTATCTATATCTGTATCATCAATATCTATCTATCACTATCATTTATCATCTCTCTATCTCTCTATCTATCATCTATCATCACCCATCTATCAACTTTTATTTTTTAACCATTCTCCAACCTCTTTGCAGGTCAGGTACCCTTGGCTGTCAGTCTGATGCTGCTACTCATTAAAATAATTTTGCTCATCTTACTTCTGATGAGTAATCACTACCTCCTGACCTCTGTGATTTCAGAGATCTGTTTTCTCATTGCTATGAGGCAATCCAAGTCTGCAACAGCATCTCATCCATTCTGCCCTCACTTAGAGGAGAGCCACTAATGAGCTAGTTAGTGATGCTGGTGCCCCTGTCAGTTGCATTTTGCTAATCATTATAGGAAATGTAGCATCCTTCAGGCCCTACAACATAACGTACTCTGCTGATGGATTTCTTGGTTTTATCCAGCATTCCACTTTCTTCTGAAAACTTCTTCCACTCCCCACAGTGGTGGATGTGACATTTCCATTTCACTTAGTGTGGTCATCACTTCTTCAAGCATTCAAAAGATATCTTACAGCATATTTGCACTGGCTCCTGAGATTTTGTCATAATATTATATTCTGTATCTTAGGGAAGTATTTTTGCACTGTTAAACTCTCTTCTTTATCCTATTTTATATTCTGCTGTCTATCCTTGTTCTGGCCCCTTCAGAATCTAGATCCATGAATATTCTGTTAGATGCTGCTTATTCACGTCGCCTCGATCCTGTGGCACTGTAACTGTGCAAATCTTCACTTCTTTAAAATGACTTTTTCTCTCCTCTTTCTCCTTGATTCAAACTGGCCCTGTGCTCACTTGCTGCTCGGCCACTCCCTTAATCATTAAGCCCCTCAGGTCATCATCAAACAGTCTTAGGAACAAAGCCTCAGGTCTGTTGACCACAGAAACAGTTTTGGTCAAACTGATAATGCCTGGACCTCAGCTGTGTTTCAGCTCCAAACTCAGAAGGCAGAACGACCCCACCAGCCCCATGCCCTTGAATCCAGACCGAACTAAGCCGTGACCGACATCAGGGCTTGATGCAAAAAATCAACTGCCTGCCACCCTCTCCCCTACCACTCAGTAGAGCCCATGACCCCAGCTCCTTTAGCTACCGGGACTTATAAGTTTTCCCCTGCACAAACAGTTCCCTACAGGCCACTACCTGGAGCCATTGTTTGCTTACCTGTGCTCTGTGGCTCGCAACTCTCTAAAACAAACCTTTATTTTCTTTGCTGCAAAACCTGTACACATCTCATTAGATGGCTTAGATGTGCGCAAGCAGAGGACCCCTTTGTTCCAGTAACAGTACCTTCATGGCACCGTTAATTTCTCCTCAGCCGATCCTGCATTCCCACGACAGGGTGATGTTGAGATTTAACCCTTCTTACTAGCCTGGTGGTCAGGAGATGAGGTGAAGGCTTAGGGGACACACTGTCTTGTAATGCAAAGGTTTCTGTGTTATCTTCCAACAAAAGAGGGGCCCTTCACTTTTATAAGAAATGAACCACATTTGTTTATAAGGAGTGGGCCCCAGAGTCTCAGAGGGAAATCCAGGTATTCCATAATTTCCATGGCATGACCTAGTTGTTTGTTTCCAACCCAAATTTCAGAATCACATTTCACATCGGGACCCTAAGAATCACACTTTACATTGGGACCCTAATGTTTTCATAGCCAGCCTACTTGTTTAGGTAATCCAACCTTCTTCTCAGCTCTCTTAATGCTGTATTTTGCCCTGGACCAGATCCTTACCTTTTGACCCATCACCCTGTAAACACGGGAAATAAGAATTTCTTTGTATGCTGAAAGAAAACCCTCTGGCTTTCATGTTTTGCCTTCAGATTTTGAGTAATTCCCCCCAACTTTCCATTGCCTTCCATTGTTTTTCGTCAATGACTCCACAACTCCAGCTAGAGCCTCCTAATTCTTTAGCCCTTGCTAATAACACTTCTCACCATTGCTCAAACACCTAAGCTCTCATGCCCATTTTCACTTCAATCAGCGCAATTTACCAGTTAGCAATTGGTCCACCACCTGGTGACATGAGCTGTAATAGTGTTCTACCTTCACCTGGTGATGAGATCTTCACTTCCACTGGGCTTGCTGGTGCTCCATTCCACGGTTACACTTTAGGAGCTTCTTCCTAGGACCTCACCTGGTTCCATCTCTTAGATATGGTTCCCCTGGGAAACAGATTCTGAGGCAGGGATTTGCATGCAGATCCAGTTAGTCTGATGCTATGGCTCTGAACTAGCACCTGTAAAAAAAAAAAAATAGAAGTATTGGGACACAAGAGGAGACAAAGAGAGAAGTTTGGCTGATGCAATCAAAACAGAATCTTCAGCTGCTAACGTGGAGCTCTGAGCTTTGTCTCAGAGACCTCTGAATTAAGTCACTGTGGTGGTCCTTTCTAAGCTCCTATCAATCAATCAGTCATCAGCGTGGGCTGTCTTGGGGAGGTTTTGGAACCTTGGGTGAGGAAGTTCCCTTCGGTGTGGAAATAGCAACAATAATCAGTGAAGTCTGTGGTGTCAGCAGCCAATAATTCTGACAATCACGCTGTGAGTATTTCCATCTTGGAAGGAGAGATCTGGAGTATGCCTGTAGCACTCATTACAGGTACGAATAGTGCTCTTTCCTTATTCCCAGAACGGATTGCAAACTTTATTTTTATTGTCGATTTACTAAATAATTCAGTTTCTAAGAGTGATGATTGATATGCCTGTGCTATTCAACAATACTTTATGTCTTTTAAATCAGTTTGAGAAATTTAAATCGGCTGTTAAAGATTCTCTGCAGTTTGGCCTCATTGTACCCTTTTATCCCTATCATTCGGTATCGCTTTTATAATAAACATTATTTTCCAGCCAAGCTGAGCTTATCCAATTTTCCCATCACTGTCCCCATGCTTCTATTTCTACTGTAGTTATCTCTCTGGAGTGATCTTATATATTTTTACACATATTTATATATGTTTAAGACACCTAACTATAGTTTACTGCTGAGGCACTGACAATGGATCTCATTTCTGAACCATAAAATCTTGAATCGTCAAGTCACTGAGGTGACCAGTTACAAAGTGAAATAAAACAAGCACAAAACATTTGAAATAACTGATCATAATTAATTGAGAGATGCAGCAGAGTATTTCAGTGACAAATTCTATCTGATAAGGAGGAAGTCAGTAGATTAAGCCATGCAGAATACACTTGGGTAGCCGGTTTGTTTTCTAAGCTGTGTAAATGATAGTGGTAGCATAAGCTTGGGATGTTAGGATATTTAATTAAATTTGAAAGAGATCATTAGTCACCATGCATAATATAGTGAAGATGGTATAAACCCCACTGGATGCTTTAACAGAGTAAATTTAACGTAGGGACTCATAACACCAGAACTGGAGAGACAGTAGTACACACAAAAAATACTGACGTAAACTAGAAGTAACTGTAAGAGCAGCCTCTATCTCCAGGACTGAGAACACAGAGGAAAGTTTTTAGTATTATCAGAATCTAGAGGCTCAGCAGAGGTACCTTATGGAAGTCAGATTCAGACCTCTCAGAGAGCAGAAAAAGTGACTTGCCGCTAGCATTTCCTGGGACACAACGAGGCTGGTTTTGGGAGCCTATGGCAGTGAAGCACCATTCCAACAGTGAGTCTGATAGGAACATTAGGGATACACTAAATCAGGAGTCATTCCCTCTCTTCCTGCCTTCCAATGTCCCTCTCTGCCACCTATTAGCAAAGACTAGCCAAGAGTCTGCTGGTAAAGAGAGCTGTAATTTGCAAAGTCACAGCCTCAGCATCACAAAGCAGGTATAAAGGGATAGATTTGGAGCAGAGAGAAACTTTAGCTTATAATCAGCTCAGTGTTCCATGAGGTCGGATCTGGTGAAGTGTACCCTCATGCTCTGTAATAAATAGTCAAGGCATAGTTCAAATGAACATCATCATTAATTTTGGCATGCTACTGAATTGTGAGCCTCCTGAATAAACTGTTTGAACTTATGTGCTCTTGTAAGAATTATTCTCTTACACTCCATTTCATTTCAGGTTTCTCTAATAATTTTTAGGACACGTCACTTTATTAAAATCTTAATTAATTAATTATATTTATTAATTTATTAATACTTCTGTTATAAAATAAAGTATAGCTTCATGATTCTCAAAAGGTTAATTTTAGTGTCTGTACTCCTTTTTCAATGTATAGATGCCTATTAGGAGTGCATTCATTGTGTTCTTGTCATCAGTTTCACTTTTTACCTACTACTAATTTGTAAAACAAATTTTTGACAGTTTAAGCATGTATTCTTGTTTAAAATGACAAAGATTAATTCCCATAATTTATTATTTTTCAATCTATGCAAAATATAAGATTTACGGGAATACAGATAACTCTTATGTTATTAAAAACATATTTCTCCTTGGAGGAATATTTAAAATAAGCTACATATTTATAAATAAAATAATTCTACCACACATTTTTAAACCTTTTATTATAGAACGTAGGAAACCATTTAAGATAAATAGTCCATAAAAGTAGCATTTTATTAATGAAAGTTCACAACCATGTACAACAATCAAATACATTTCATAAACTGTACCATATATTGGTAGACATTGTGATGTCTGCAAAGGTGTAATCTTATTCAGAAATACTTCTTAAATGAAACAATGTAAACAATGTTTTTCCTGTTAAGATCCTCATAATTATTTTCTATTTTAACTTACTAGACTTTTTTCTCTCAGCTCTTTAGTACAAGTTCTGAAGGCTTAATGGATCTGTATAAGTTTAATTGTACATATGTAAAATTATAGACAATGGAAATTGCCTGTAAAAACCTGGATACATTTGTCTTGATAATAGCCAGTTTTCCAGGATTAACAAGACAAAAATGTCCAGAACAGACTTGGTCATTAATATTTTTCTTATAGCATTTTTGTTTATATAGAAATTTATTAAAATTTTTTTTGTATATCATAGTCAAGACTCCAATGTGACATGCTCAGTTTTAGGAGTTTGTTCAATTCTAGGAGGTTGTGCCTCAATCATCATATCTCTTGGTGAATTACTGATTATATAATATTGTATCTCTTTACAGGGGAGGTCTTCATTTTGTTTCTCATACTATATCAATGTACAACTATACCACTTATTCTCTTTCTCTTTTATTATAAAATGTAAGAAAATAAACTGAGAGTTGGTGTTATCTAAAAAAAAAAACAAGGTAAAGAAAAATGCTGATATAAATGCATTAAAAATAAAATGTAAAGTGGTTACACATACTATAAGGCGACTTTAACAATTCATTTTGTAGGACAGAAATATTCATTTCTAAATTTATAAATTTCAGGTAAATTACTATCACTTTGTTTATTAACAGAAATAATAGAATGTATCAATGACTATTGTGACTCTAAAATCTTATACAAATTAACTTTCTGAGATTATGCAAAGCAAGTGCTATTATTTCTATTTTCTCATGTGGCATATCAGCCATCTAAGAATAAAAAGTAGCTTGGAGATGTGGGGTCAGGCAAAGGCAATGTTTTTTAGAATAACTAAACTCATTCCATTAATATGATGAACCAAAGAGGCAAATTTCTAAGAGAGCAAATTGGTTAAAATATCAGTTAATTCATCTTAAAAATTGAATGTGGATTACTGTTTTAAGAGAAGTTATCTGAAATAAAGTATAGAAGTATATAAAGACATATAACTATAAACATAATAGAAAGACTTCCTCTACCAAAGAGCCTCTCAAAGAAATAGATAAGATGAAATGGAAAAAAAAGAAAGAGGACCCACAGAGCTGCATACGCTGTCCAAACCTGAAGCAAGAACCAGCCTGCCACGAAGACCCCTGGAGAGACATCCTGGCCTACAATTCAAAGGAAGTACAGAAGGTGAGATTATGATTTATTAGGGGGACATAGTGAAAATCTTTTCTATTCAACACAAACATATTATTTTCCCCTGCATTCCTTATTCTCACTTGAGTAATGTCTGTCAACTAAGGAAATGAATGAAGACCATTCAATGAGAATACACAAAGGCCTTTACTCAGAGCTTGCAATAGCAAGGAAGTCAGCCACCATCACTCATTTTTGGCAGAAGCTCAAGGGCACACAGAGAATTGGAAAAACTTTATAACAAAAATAAGGAAAAGCATCAGGAATGTCACGATTGGCTTGAAGACTTTGGATGTGGTCTACCTAGGAGAGAGGAAGCCTACGTAACTGGTTAGAAAAACATATTTGGATTTTTCTAGTTAGGTTCTGAATTAGAAACAGGGACAAAAATTAAGGAAGCTTAATTTTTGCTTAATTCCTGACCAAGTCCTGGTTGTTGGATCCATTGCTACAAAAGTTGTGGTTTGTTTTCCCAACTAGTTGCCACAGAAATTATGGATCAGAGTTTTATTTTTGTATCTGGTCTGGCCATTGTCCATTTGTATCTTTAGTCTCTCACAATCCAGCGCTGACCTCTAGTAAAAAATGGAATGCTACTTTCTGAATGAGTTGAAACAATTTCATGGGATATTGGTAACCAAGAATAAGCATCATATATTGGAATTAGAAAACTTTACTTCTCAATAGTTTATTTTGAAGAAAAATCTATCAGACTTCTTAATCTGAGGATTTGATATTGTATTATGAGATTAAGAAAGCAGTGTGTCCTTTGTTTTCAAATAAAAGCAGAAAAGAGATGATTGCCAGACATAATAGAAAAACCAGTAGCAAGAAATAGAAAGATTAATATGACTCACCAGAAAAAAAGAATCTTTTATTTTTTAGATGTGTAACAGACAATTTAAGAAACAGAAACACGAAAAGCAACAACCAAAGCTTCAAAAGCTTCCAATTATCATACTCAGAAGGATTATAATAGTTTACCCTTAAGTATGAAATAAGAGGATGTGAGAAACTCACAGAGATTAAAAATGTAATTGAAATGCTGTTTCTTGTATTATTTTAAATAAGGTTTGAGGAAACCTTGAACTATACACAATACATATATTATTACTAAACTTCTCTGTGGGAAACAACATAAGCTTCGGATCCATACTTTATTAAATACGCTTACACCTACACAATAGGTAGGTTGCTTTACAAAATGCAGAAGAGAAATCTAAAGAAGTAGTCCAATAATTGCCATATATTATGAAATCATTTTTAATGAGATATTATTAATATTGTTGAAGCCAAATATGGGGGAAAAGCCTTAATATGAATGTCTCATATTAGATCTTATTTTAATACCCCTTGTCAAGTTGAAATGACTAAACTAAACCAAAACATGATTTTATATATTACATATATTATGCTTTTGTTAAACATATGTGGATAAAATGTTAAGAAATACCATGCTCACTAATTAGAGAACAAGTTCTTTAATAGATAGACTGAAGGCACATATTAGCTCATTAGTGTACTACTCTAATTTTAAATTTTAGGCATTGGTTATTCATCATTTATCATTAAAATTGAAAAGAAAAAAAGGCATTGATACTATGCATAGCAAAATAAGTTAAAAATAATTTACTTACCCATAAAATAAGCATCATTCAATTTTTTTAGTTAGGGCAAGGAGTTTTAAAAATTAATAAAATGAAAGTAGGTTCCATAGTCACAGCTTATAATTTAATTTCATAGTAGATTTCTTTTAGTACACCTAAAGTATGTTATATTTAAAAATAATTTATTAGTGTTTTTCTTCATAAGTAAAGAATGACATTAACAAATAGAGTGTTAATTGTGGAGCTAGTTTATTGCCCGGCTGGATTATTAAAAGATCTAACCCCTGAGAGAAAGAAGGGAGGGAGAAGAGACAATATGGATAAAACTAAATGTGAAATTCATTTATTTTCTAAAAAAAAAAAAATTTGCTCGGAAATATGATTTCAAATACATAAGCATTTCAGAGTAGCAGAATTTATCATGCCAAATTAACAAAAAAACTAATTAGTAATTGTCCAAATGACTGAAAAACATGTAGAGACACTATGTTAGTACATAAAATGAAACTATTCATTAACTTAAAGAATTGTATATACTTTAAACAATGGGCTATTTGTTCAATCTTTATTTCCTTTATAATTTCAGATAATTTTATTGTCTAAATCTTTAACAAACTTTAGAATTATTTTCTTTTTGTTTAAAAATGTTCAAGTAGTTTTTTATTGTTATAAAATTTATTCTTCAAACATAAAACTTATTGTTAAATGTGACTCAAATTGTCCAAATAACATCATGATTTGTTTTGCTTTTCTTGAAATGTTTTTTTTTAGAATAAAACTAATAAGTCATTGACATTATAATATCAGTTAAATAATAAGTCAATTTACTATTAAATAATAATAGTAAATCTCACAGATAATATTATTTATCAGATTACTGATATGAATGTTCTCTTCTTATGTATCTCTAAATATCCAAATTGTCTAAAACCTCTAATTAAAGCTTATAAGTATTGATATTACCATTATAATTTTCACCAGGATGGTACTTAATGCTAAGAAAAAATTATACTTAACATTTATGTGGAATCAGGCTTTCTAGTAGCGAATGGTAATATGCCCATCCACAAAGAGATTAGTAAATGTAATCTTTTGTGATTCTTAAACAGAACCCATGGTTTAGCCTTGGGGAGGCTTATAAGTGGTGTTTGAGTTCAGAATCCTGCTGTGCCCTCGAAACCCCACTGCACTAATTGCCTGTAGCCTCTCCAGGCTGAGCAGTTGCTTGTGCTCATGAGAAAACAGGGCCTGAGGAGTAAAATCCAGACCTAAAGCTTTGTCTAGACTAACAAAAGAAGTGTCCAGGATTCAGGTTCTCTATTGACATAACCATAGGTGGCAAGCTGCTAATCTACATCCAACTGTGTGATGAAAAATCTATAATTAAGATCCAATGTTATGTGTTGCCTTGACAGCTGGTGAAATTGGGAAGGCCTTGAATGGCCTAAATGTAAATTCCTCTTTCTCTTGGCTCTGCTCCCATACATAAGGTCTCTCTTAGCCAAAGAGTATTCCTTCTCAGGTAGACCAAGCATGGTGCCTACTTATCCCTGAATAGTGGGCTTCAATTTCAGGCCACCGCATGCGATTATTCAAACAAGCCAATCACATCCTGATTAAAACATGCAGGGTCTAGGGGACCCTCAATGTGTATATATGCACATATATCCTAGAGTGGGAGTGTAGCCCCACCAGAGACAGAGTGCAGTGGAGGACTAGCTGATTTTCTTGGCTCTTGAGGAAAACAGGAGAAACAAAGGACATTTCTACTCCTGCAACTTGAAGAGATCTAACGTCTGCATCTGAACCAGTGAAGATGCAAAGGTATTTTCTCCTGGTGCCTGAACTGGCAACTTGCTGACCAGAACACTGCAGGCCCAATGGGACAGAGACACAGCCAATTGTCTAGGGAATTCCTGCTGCTCAGAAGGCATCAACGACATGATCTGAGCACCTCTGTGGAGCTTAGGCCAATGAGAGGACCCTGGCTTGTACTCACATCTAACATGGAGGATAAACAGAAATGCAAAAGGGAACTGCTCTTGGAGAAATGCAAATGAACAAAAGATAGCATCAATGCAAACAACAATGACAACAATAATGAGAATACTTCATTAAAAATCCATTTGAGCACAAACACAATTTTTCATGACACTAAAATGTAATAATGTTCAAACATCTTAGTGGATGCATAAAAAAAGAACAGTAGGTGTAAGACTTGACTTGGTGACTTGGACAATCGAATTAAAGAAATATCTCAAAATCTGAAGCAAAAATACACACACTACTTTGACATTAAAGAAAGGAGAAGAAAAGAACCCAGAGGTCTATTAAGTAGAGACACCACTCAGGTCCACGGGAGCCATTCCCCAAACTTGTGTTATGTGGTGCTCCTGAGGCTAGGAAAATGCTCATGTGAGTAATAGTTCAGAAATAAAAAGACTGGAGGAACAGAGGAGGTGAGATGGTAAGGAAGCAAATAATAGTAGAAAATTACCCTGTATTAAGGAAGAATCAGCAAACTGAAAAAGCTCACAGAGTTCCAGGAAGCTTGCTTGGCAAGAAAGTATAGATCTAGGCGTATCCTCTACAGACAAAGAAAAAATGTTACAAGCTCCCAGGCAGAGCAATAAAATAATATGTACTTTATAGAGATTGGAAAGCTGACCCTCACTCTGTTGGATAGGTTAGTGGCCAAGGACTATTTTGAATGGCAGCCTCTTTGTACTGCAGAAAGCTGACCAAAATCGTTGCACTTACTGCCTGGGTCAGGGACAATATGACAGCTGGCCAGCAGAAGCATCAATCTCTGATTTCTCATTTGGAGCCGTTAGAACAAAGGCCAGCATGGCATGGAGAGGAGATATTGAGTATGGCTACTTTTTCACTGTGCTAAAGTTCAGGCCATATGTTATTATTTTTTAAAAGCACATTTTTATATACTAATGTTTTATATCCCTGAGGGCAAAAAAGCAATTAATTCAGAACAAAATAAATATTCAGAAGAAATAGACATATTTACTTAAGTATGTTTAGTGAAATGAGATTTGTAACTGTTTTGAAAAGTAAAAAACAAACAAACAAACAAACAAAAACAAAAGAAATTTCTAATTCTATCTTGTGTTCACGAAAGTCAGTCCCGTCTCTGAGATTATTCCGTTTGGGCAAGTGGTCAAGGTAAAACATGTGTCCTATAAAAAAAAAAAAAAGGAAGAAGGGCTTAGCAGTCATGCAATTTGGGATCTGTCCCTCATTTTGAGAGAGCATGAGATACTCTAAAACATGGAAAATTTTAGAACAGATTGGAAGCAAGCAAAATAAGCTGGATATTTTTTCAGTTATTAAATGTTCGTTCTATAGAGTAAAATTTTATCTATTTGTTTCTGTTTAATAAATTTAACTTTTTGCCATTATCTTTTTCTGAAGTACATAAATTGTTTTGAAATTTCCTAGGTTACTAGTACTGATATCATTGTGCTTTCTTCTTCTTTTTTTTTTATAAAATTCATTTTAATTAGTTTCAAGTATAAAGTACATTGGTTAGACATTTATATGGTTTATAAGATGATACCCCTAATTGTTCCTTCTTTCATCTGGTTTTCCACCTAGCTAATATATTAATGTTAACTACATACCTTATGTTGTATTCTTCATCCCTGTGACTATCTATCAAATACAAATTTGTACTTTTTTAACCCTTCACTCCATTCTACCAGCCTCCCAACCCCTCTCCTCTCTGTCCATCATCAAATTGTCCGCTATATTTGTGAGTATGTTTTTCATTAGTTTGTTCTTTTTGTTCCTTAGAGTCTGCATATAAGTGAAATCATATGGTATTTATCTTTCTCTGTCTGACTTATTTTATTCAGTGTAATAACCTGTAGGTCCATCCATGTCATTGCAAATGGTAGTATTTCATTTTTTTTAATGGTTGAGTTATATTTCATTGTATATATGAATCATAAATTCTGATTGAGAGAAGTTATTTGCTAATGATACATCTGCTAAGAGGTTAATATCCAAAATATATAAAGAACTCATACAACTCAACAACAACAAAAACAATCCAATTAAAAAAATGAGCAAAAGACCTGAACAGATACTTCTCCAAAGAGAAATACAGATGGCAATTCGACATGAAAAGATGCTCAAGGTCACGACTCATCAGAGAAATACAAATTAAAACCACAATGAGATATCACCTCATACCTGTCAGAATGGCTATCATCAATAAATGAAAGAATAACAAGTATTGGTGAGGATGTGGAGAAAAGAGAACCTTCATACACTGTTGGTGGGATTGCAAATTGGTACAGCCACTGTGGAAAACAGTCTGGAGGTTTCTCAAAAAATTAAAAATGGATCTTCCTTTAGACCCAGCAATTGAAGTTCTGGGTATTTATCCAAAAAAAAAAAAACAAAAACAAAATAATAATTCATAAAGTTCTATGCACTCCAAAATTCATGGTAGCACAATTTACAACAGCCAAGATATGAAAGCAACCTCAATGCCCATCAACAGATGATTGGATAAAGAAGTTATGCTTGTGCTTTTTAACATTACAGTATTAGTATAACAATGGTTGAAAAATTTCTTTCTGATATTTATTGTTGACAATATGAAATCTATTTGGGAAATTTTCAAAAAGAAAAATAATGTCGAGTGTGAGTTTTATTAACTGAATTTCATTTGGGATATAAATATTTGCTTTCACATTTTTTTTTCTATTTCAAGAGATTGCTACTCAGTTAAATCTCTCATTTATGTTTCTGAATATCAGAGACAGTTCTGGAGAATCAGGCAAATTAGGGCTCTTGAAATACTTTGGCTCAGCACAGTAGGAAGGCACAGTGAAAATAATATGCAAAAACATGATTAATCTTATAAGTATTCAAATAAAAGAACAATCCAATATTATTTTTCATTCAACAGATTGCCAAATACTTTTTTAAGTAGGACTATCAAGCTTTGGACACAATGTGAAAATGTGGTCATATGTTGCAGTTTGCAGTGTAATTTGGCATAACATTTCTCAGTAGCTATTTAATAACATATTTTTAAAATTTAGTATCAACTTGTAACTGAGAAATTCCAATTTTATGAATCAGTTCTTAGGAATTCCATCAACTAAGTAAACATTAGTTTATTAAAAAAATTTTGACTAAAATTTTATTTTTTAACACCTCCAAAAGGAAAATTAACAAATTCTAACAATAAGTTATTAATAACATATTGCTATATAGACAAGCAATAACATTCAGCAATAAAAATAATGTTTTTAAATAAGTTTGTTTATATTTAATGAAAGAGAAAGATGGAAATTCTTTATTATTACATATAAATAATTATTTTTAGTATAAACATATTTATATATAGCAATAATCACATTTTACAATGTTTTTCTGTATTGTTAAAATTATCAAAGCATTAATATACTTTTTCTTTCAAGATATTTATTTTTCCAGCTTTATTGAGGTATAATTACAAATAAAAATTATATACATTTAAGGTGCACAAATGTGATGATTTGATATACACATACACTGTGGTAATTTATCATAGTCAAACTAATAAACACATATATCACCTCACACACTTCTTTTGTGTGTGTGTGTGTGTGTGTGTGTGTGTGTGTGTGTGTGGTGAGAACACTTAAGATCTACTCTCTTAGTAATTTCAAGTATACGATACAGCATTATTAACTATGATAGCCGTAATGTATATTAGATCTCAAGGACATAATTCATCTCATAACTAAAAGTGTTTACCCTTTGATCAACATCTCCCCATTTTCCACCCTCTCTTAGCACCTGGAAGCTATTATTTTACTTTCTGTTTCTATAAACTAGACATTTTCAGATTCCACCTGTGATACAATACAGTATTTATTCTTCTCTGTCTAGCTTATTTCACTTAGCATAATGTCCTCTAGGTTCATCCATATTGTTGCAAATAGCAGTATTTCTTTTTTTTTTATGGCTGACTAATTACATATAATATATGCATATATATAATGTTATATATACATATATTACATATAATATACTACTTACTACATATTACATTATATATTATACATTATACATTATCTATTATATATGTATATATAACATTATATATATATATATATCACATTTTCTTTAACCATTTATTTGTCAACAAACATTTACTACATGTCTATTTTAAATTTAAACCAAAAACAAACGTAAAATTTAACATTTAATTATCATTGAGTTATGTAGAATAATGTGGCCAGTTTCATGGCTTAATCAATTTAGACTCTCACTCTCCCAATGGGGAATATGAAAGAAATTACTCTTTTAAAAAATGCTATTTTTAATGTAAAATTTTTAGATGTCAGTTAATTTTTGATGCTTATGCAGAGCAATAAAGAAAATACAGAATAGATACACTGCTTAGAGCAGATGGTGCAGTGTTAATAGATGATTCCTTTACTAGACCTCATCCACAGGTGTCCTACTGACACTCAAGAGTAGATCAATTTCATTTACATTTAAGAGTTGATCAAGAACATTTAAATTTATGAATAAGAGGAAAACATAATGACAGGACATTTTGTGGCTTTAAATTAATTTGCTTCCAGACTTAGTGATGTATTAGCCAAATTTAAACAAAACAAGAAAAAAAAAAGAAACAAGAAACCAAATGCAATCATTATTTAAAATATTCTGTCATTAAGTCTGGGAGAAATCACCAGGAATCCTTGGAAATGAAGTTTAACATCAATACTTAACTGAGCTGCTTAACCTTATTGAGTATGCATGTATTGTGTGAGTATATATGTGTACACACACACACATATATATTTAATCTAGTCAGAGTGTCATGAAAATTTTAAAAAATATATCCAAAGTAGAGCACTTAGCTAAGTACTTGGCATAGTCATGTTTTAGCAGGTCGGTAAGAATATGATACAAATTCTTTCTTCATTGCTCCAGCCATTCCAACCTTGAAGCATTTTACCATTGAAAAAATATAGAAGTCATATCTAATTCAGTTAATAAATACACATTTAGAAGGAATAGTTTAAATATCAGTTACCAGAATCAAAATACAATTCCTGGCAAAGTGAGAGGATCAACTCCACTGATTAAATTTAAAATGAGGGGAAATGTAAGCTCTCGTTTTGCATTCAAAGACTCAATTGCACAAATCTAGGTAAAAGAAATCCTGATTTAACAGTAAATCTTGATGAAAATACCTATTGGAGTCCATTGTCTGCTTGCTTGACATTAACTGCTTTTTACCAAAAGAAGTAAGTGCTTGTTAAAAATGAAGAATATAGTGGGGTTTACTTAATACAACTGTAATACTGAATTACGGGGAACCTAGAGTCTACTATGTATTAATCAACGCTCACCTGGAGTATTCAATGTTAAAACTGGCTTTTTATGGTGAGTATAGACTGATGAAGAAAACCATTTAAAACTCTTGCCTACAGTCTGTTGCCTTCCTCTACTTTGAAAACACTCTCATCCACTCTCTCCAAAAGCTGGCTTTCAGACTTTCTAGGGAGCCGACTGCCCAGATGTTCTCTGCTATTCTAGATCTAGCACCTTTGAATCCAGTACCATGATAATCTCACCTCTAGCACTTCCTCTGGCTAAGCCCAAATCTCCCTCCTTCATTCATCCCTGAAAGCTGGTCTAAGAATTTAACGATTTCAAGGGAAAGTCACGATTAAGAGCATGGCACACTATGAGATTCACAGTTCCACCATGGCTGGATAAAAAAGGAATGCTATGTTGTCAAAAAGACAGTTCTAGGAAGTTATTCAGAAGTTATATGACTTTCAGAGACTTTGCTATAAAGTTTTTCAAGTGACTTTTGAGGTCCTTTCAATTAAAACAAAAAAACAATATCAAGGTAATATCCAATAAAATTACATAGATAAATCTAATAACTTTCAGTATGAATGAGTAATGATCTAAAGATCAATTACAGTTTTAACTGATAAGGAAATTCAAGTAACATTTATTGAGCCCATGCTATTTAGAAAATTTATTCTATAAACATTGAGCGCAATTTGTGTGCCAGAGGCTTAAGATGCATTAGTGAGAAAAATGGGCAAAGATATCTGCCTTGTAAAATTTAAATTCTAATGGGAGAAGAGAAACAATAAAAATAAGTCTAACAAATATGTAAATTATATAGTAGTTTAAAAGTGATCAGGCTACGAAGTAAACAAAGATAACATTATAAAGGAGCTTGTAAGTGCTGGGGGTGAAATGAGATGAGAAATATGCTCTGCTAAGAGTTTTAAGATATTTTACTCTATGCCTAAATTTAATGAGATTATGACTTTCAGATAAAATAAGCCATACAGATTGAGCTATCACAGATAAAAGATTTCAAATAACAACCAAGTTTTATCTTAACGGGCAGAGTCTACACATAAATTAATGTGTACCAGGCAAAAAACAGTTCATTTTCTTAAAGATTTGCAACTTATTTTTATTGACTTAAAAAGGTCAGTATCACGGAAACACATGCAGATAAAAAGCTGAGTGACTTCTGTATATGGTATCTTATGTATCCCAGTTTGAAACTTATTTCAGATAACTCTGGAATGTTCTTTAAAATCTAAATCTTTCCTAAGATTGATTTATAATATACCCTAGAATCCAAACAAAAAATCTCCAGAGCCCACCCCTTGAATTATATTTGGAAATTTGGTTCTAGTCTCCAGATGTTTGGAATAGGGTAGTCCTGGGAGTACAGAAAAAGAAAGAAAAAAAATGTGCTTTTGATTGTTCTACATAGACTGATGTCCATTAAGGATTTGCTTGACATTTTACATACATGATTTATATGCAGTTAGAGTAGATGCCATGATACTACATGTCTACACACAATACAGGTAACAATCTGTTTAACATTAGTGCTGTGGAGTTTTTCTATTGCATGTTTACAGCATGTAATTTATTAAATTCTAAATTGTCATAGAAATTTTCAGTGTTCTAAGAGCTGCAAATTGCTGTTTCAGCAAAAAAATAATTGAAATGTATATTGTCCCTATGTATGAAGATCTCAACTGGGGGAAGCTTCGAGATATTGTTGGGGAAATACAATTAAGAACAAAATCTCTCACTAACTCAGTAAACCTCTTTACAAAGGTAGAATAGAAAGAAAACAGCTTTATTATTAAATAAACTTAAAACCAGGATGTTTTGTAGAATCACATGCAATCCACTAAATAGATTGCAAAGTCAGAAAGAAATCTCATCCTTTAATATAACTAAGTTGATACAACCCTTTATATACAAATTCCTAAGATAAATGATAACTAGTCCTCCAGGAAGAGGACTAATTATAACAGCAGTGCATCCTAAATTCACCTAGTAATTTGGATGACCATTTGCGTTAGCCAATTGAGTTTTTCTAAAGGAAAAATAAACTACTCATATCTATATGTTAGAAGGTCACAGTGCAATTTGAAGTGAGGCATCCACTAAGTTAGGCTTATACTCTCCCAAAGAAACAGTATAGATGCTCCTCGAAAAATTAAGAATAGAATCACCATATGACCCAGCAATCCCTCTTCTGGGTATCTACCCCAGATTTTGATAATATTTATACATAAAGACATATACACCCCAATGTTCATTGCAGCATATTCCCAATGGCCAAGACATGGAAATAACTGAAATGTCTTCTGATAGAAATCTGGATAAAGATGGTACATGTATACAATAAAATATTAGCCATAAGAAAAGATGAAATACTGTTATTTGCAACAACATGGATGAACTTTGAGATTATCATGCTAAGTGAAATAAGTCAGAGAGAAAAAGTTGAGAACCATATGATTTCACTCATATGTGGGACATAAAACTGAAAGTAAACAAACAAACAGACTCATGGACATGGATAATGGTTTAGTGGTTACCGGAGAGAAAGGAGGGAGAGGGGTGGATAAGGGTGAAGGGGGTCAAAGAGATGGTGATGGAAGGAGATTTGACTTTGGGTGGTAAACGCACAATGCGATATGTGATGATGTATTACTGAACTATACACTTGAAAACTATATATTTTATTACCAATATCACTCCAATAAACTCAATAAAAAATAAAATAAAAATAAAAAAGATTTACATACATTTCAGAGAACCATAGAAAGACTTTACAATTATAAGTTGTCAAAAGTAAATGTTTAGAGAAAATCATGTCTCTTCCGTTTTTCCAGCAGGAAGAATTGTTTTTTGTTATCAAATATTTTATTGACCTTTATGGTATTCATATTTTTATATTATGCACACAATAATAAATGTATAATTTCCATGAACATAAGATGTGAAATTTCATGTATGCTCATAAGAAGCAAGTATATTTCTAACAACTCATAATGAGAGAAATTGAGGGGTGCTTGATTCTAATGAAAAGTATTAAAAATGATGAGGTATTTAAATGAAAGTAAATATTAGAAACTTCTTTTAAGGAACTGGAACTTAAAATAGCATACAAGCAAGAACATCAGTGTTTGGCCATTTTAATTTTTTTCCCCATAAACATCAAACAAAATATTGGCAAAGTGAAGCCTTTTACATATTTGTCATAAAAAAGAAATCAGATGCCATGGATAATTTAATAGGGGAACTAAACTGTTTTGCAAAGAAGTGTGATAGAAGAGGATATTGTGTGATAATAATTATTAGAACCATGCTTTGAAAAACCCCCACTAATTTAGAAGCAGTCAAGGGACAACCTTAATTGATTGGGATTTAGGTTTATAATGGGCAGTAAATATTTCCCAACGATCTCAAAAGTGTAATGAAGATATCCTTTATTGAAATTGAATTCCTTGTTTTCATATTCACCAGACAAAACTGAAATTAAATTGACATACAAAACACTAAACGGGGTATTTTTCCTTCAGATTTAAAGGTGGTAGTTTCTTTTCCTCAGACCTTCACACGGCACATATATCTCATGGTAAAGAATCTAAAAAATTACTTTGTTTGGCTCATCTTCTACTTTCTAATCTTAAAAGAGTGACATTTAGGAAACAATATTTCATGAGCTAACCAAGTTGAATATAGACTATGAAGCAGTTCAATGGCAAAGGACCAAACTGCATCACTGAAGCAGCCAGATAGTGGACAGAAGACTATGTCGCATTGGTGTGACATCAATTTTGTGTAAATCTGGATCAATTTTGGATCAATTTGTCATTTATTTATTAGTATCATAATTTTGAACACAGTTAGTATTTATTCTTATGGCATGTAAAAAATTAGACCTATGCATGCAAAGGCTGTAATTGTTCCTGGCTTAGAACAAGTGCTCAAGTAATGGCAGATCTCCTGCTATTGTTTGAGCTCCTATATCATATTCCTAATTCAAAATAATCCAGCCAATGTGTTCAGCTTGGCTAATTACTGAAAAAATGTTATACAGTTCAAATGTCTTGAGTGTCTAAGTACAAGGAAAACTAAAGATGCCTAACATATTTTTTAAAAATTTTAATAATAGTTTTTGAACCATATAATAAATATGTAAAACCACCAAAAGAAAAATAAAATAGTTCATCTCTACCACACAAGATATAACAAAAGAAACTTTAACATGGAAACAATAATGGTAAAAATATTAGATAAAGTGGGGAATATAGTTATTGTAAAAATGCATACTATGGGTATTAGCAAGAGTGACATACTTGGCCTTGAACTTCCTAGTAAAAAATGCAAATAAAGATATATATTTAAAATGTGTTAATTTCCTTAAAATAGCAACAAGGGAAGGCAATATTTTTTCCTCTATTACCAAGATCTAAAAGAAGTTTCTCATGGAGATCTTTAAAATAACAGTTTTAGATAAAGGAAAACAATGTTATTGTCTCTATTATTGATAAACTACTTTTTAATCTTTTAATTAAATTTATTGGTGTGATATTGGTTAATAAATGTATATAGGTTTCAAGTGTACAATTCAATAATACATCATATGTATATTGCATTGTGTGTTCACCATCCAAAGTCAAATCTCCTTTTGTCACCATATAGTTGACCCCCTTTCATTTATCTACTTCCTTCCCATCTCTTTTCCTCTGGTAACCACTAAACTATTGTCTGTGTCCATTACACATATGTACCACCTCTTCTTGAACCAGTCTTATTGAAAGGCATTTCGATTGTTTCACGTCTTGGACACCGTGAATAATTCTGCAAAGAACATCGAGGTGCATATATCTTCAAGGATAAATGTTCTGAATTGTTCTGGTTAGATATCCAGAGAGGAAAGATTGTTGAGTCATATGGTAATTTTATTCTTAATTTTTTGAGGAATCTTCATACTATTTTCCAGTAAAAAATACCAGTTTACATTCCCACCATAAATGTACATACCTTTTGTTATATTGTCAGATCTCCTTTGACTTTTAGAAGATCATCACAAAACAACAACAACAACAACAAAACCCAAAACAAAAAACTATCAATGATATGAATTTTTATCAAGAATCTAGTTTGAGGAAAGCTATACAAAAATACAAACATTAAAGAACTAAACATTAAAGAACTCACTCACTTATAATGTTAACATGGATGCATTTTGCAAATATACTTGATTTTTTTTTGAAATTTTGCCTAATCTGAATGGATGGGAACAGTATTAATGCCTGTATAAGTTAGCAAGAAATCTAGAGAAAATCTGAAAGTTTTAAAAATGTTTTCCTCTACCCAGAATGTTTCAAGAGTAGTTCTTTTAGTTTATTTTTATAATTATGACTCTAGAATTCTATTTAAGAAGACTCCCATTCAAATGCATAGAAGAAAAGGAGTCTGAAAGGAAGGTATAAGTGACTCACTGACATAAATAGGCTGGAGAATAGTTAAATAAATTGTGCATAATGAACTTGAGTTAATAAAGAGAGCTAGTGAAAAATACTAAATTATATAAAGATAAAACATCTATGTCTAGATTATATGTGTCTATCTATAGTAAATAATGCATTGGAATAACAGAAAGAATTAATGGTAATAATTTGGAAAAAGAAAAAGCATATTATGTTTTCCAGGGAGAAAAACAGCAATTACAGAGAGTAATTGATAAAATTATACATATACATACAGAAATAAACCATATATAAACATATTTCAAAGATTAAGTTTTATTCTAAAACTCATTCTTGGACTCTTGTAAGATAGTGTAACAATCTCCAACTTTTCAGCTCTTAATTCTATAATTTTACTTTTATTTATTTCTTAAAAAATTGCAACAATTAATTTAAAATTCAATACTATCTTAAATTATCTTTCAGTTTTGCTACAACAGCTACAGTCTTTTAATCTTCAATATATTCTTCCATTCTATTTTTCTCTCTGTGCAGGAAAAATGGTCACGACACATTGTATTTGATTCCTATTTATTTTTTTTTGACAATGCACACTATCTACCACAAAATAGCATCATTTATTTCATTTACATGAGCATTTTATTAACCAAAAGTATTTAATGATAAAATCAAGTAGTTTGAGAGTTCCATTGATCTTATGATGCCAACTCATTCTCATGAACAATTCATATTACTTCCACTGACAAACTAGCAATGTCACAATTTACCCAGACTCTGCTGTTCTTTGAATATCTGTCTAAGGAGTAGTTGTGCCAATTCTAAAGAATAAATGGAAGATAATTTTCAAAGAATTCAGGGATATCTTAAAACATTTTTGTCACTTTTTATCGCAAAGACTACTCAAATTTGTTTTGTGAACACGATAGTGAAATGTGAGTATCTCTTGCAGTATCTGGAATATAAATGAACATCTTAACTTTTGAATAAAATAAAGTTTCAAATGTAAAGAATTAAAAATTTGGGGAAGAGATTAAAATGATCCTGGCCTTAGGCAGCTCATTAATTCTACTTCTATATAGATAGAGTCTCAGATGATTTTCAAGAACATATTTAAATTCTCTTAGCTTAAGATCTTTATACTTTTGGATAATATGTCATTTGAAGAACATTAGTCCTATGACCTCATAACTGCTGTCTGATATGTCCCAGAACTGACAAGTATCAAAAAATGCAGGGTAAAATTGACATTCATTAAATTGTTTGTTACTCATTTAGCCAGTTCAGTGGGAAAGGGATGGACAGGGAGTAACATATTTGAAAAGCAATTCTATAACAGCATATTTTTCCCCATCTTATTATCCAATATCAACTCCAACGTCAGCATAATACTAATGCATAAATACCTTCCATATTTAGATATTTAAATATTATAATTTTTATATACTTTGTGAGATGTATATTTATAGAAAATATGTAATATCAAATTTTTAATTAAGATTTAGAACATTTCAAAGCCTTTAAATATGTACATATGTACATATGTACAATAATGGCATATAAAATATTTGTTCATAATTAGTTTTAAAATATAGGTCTGAATCAATTATTTTTCTCTAAGTCTCGCATTTACCTATTTGATAGTCATCAGAAAATATCTGATTAATACCTCAAAATTGTCACATATTAATGCATATAGCAATAAAATGTGTTTATTTAACCTATTTTGTTTTTTTATAAATAAGCAACTCCTTTGCTTTCTCCCTCACCTAAATCTCCTTTAGTATCTCACAAAGATTATTAAATTTCTCTCTCAAAATATCTTGTTTTCACCCTTGATTTCTAATACATTTCCTATGTAGAGACCAGAATAGCCTTGTTAAATTGGAAATCATATCACATCCCATTCTTCTAAAATACTTTCAATGACTTCTACTTCAAATGTATTAGACAAATCTCTTAAAAGAAAAAGCCAACTCAGCAAAAATTAGTGACTTGAAGAGCTCTATATTAGCTATAGAAATTTAATCATAGTTTATAATAATGTTTCCTTAAAGAATATTCTGGGTCCAGAAAGCTTCACTGATTAATTCTATTAAATATTTAAGGAAAAAAATGGTATGTCCTCACAAACTCTTTTGGAAAATGAAATGGGAAGAAATATTTCTCAATTTATTTTATTAGCCAGCATTACGCAATGCCAAATACACACAAAGACATTGTGAGAAAGATGAAGAAGGAGAAGGAAAAGAAGGGGAAAGAGCAGAGGAAAGATAAGAAAAAGTTACAGACCAATATTCTACATGGTTATAAGTCCCAAAATTTTAAATACAATTCCAGCAATTTGAATTTAGCAATATATTAAAAAGATAATGCAATCTTGACAAAATCTCAGCAGGTTTTATTTTAGAAACAAACAAGCTAATTCTAAAATCCATTTGGAAAAAGTAAAGGACCTATATATGATGGCCAAAATTGTTTTGATAGGCAATAAAATTGAAGGACTCACGCAATCTGATATCAAGACTTATGTACATATGATCAATTAATTTCAGAAGAAGTGTCAATGTAATTAATAAAGAAATGATAGGCTGAAAAAACACAACATCCATATGTTAAAATAATTAGTGGATGTTGGCTCATTTGTCACATTATATATGGTTTCAAAATAAATCAAAAGTAAAAATTATATAACAAAAATTTTAAAATATGAAGGGAAAAAGAGATGATCTTGATTATTCCACCTTATCTTTTTCTGTCTTTATCTGTCTCTGTCTGCCACTCACTCTCTCTGTATGTGCATATATCCAAATATACATGCATGTATAATGTATACATATAAATTTTCGTGAAAGCATACATATACATAATATGTATGCTATATTACATATTACTTATAATATATAAAATATATGCATATATACAATTATACATTTATATATGCATCATTTAAAAATAATTTACATAATTGTGTACTTTTATAACTAAATATGTTTATTTCCTAAGTGTTTTAGGGATCCCCAGGATCATTCTCTTCTTTGAGAATCCACTAAAGGACTAACAGAACTCAGAAAATCTGTTATTCTCATAGGTATGGTTTTGTGCAATTAATAGCAACATATTAAATCAGAAAAAGAAAAAAGCACAGAGGGTGGTGTTCAGGGAAGACCACACACAAACTTCCTTTCTCAGTGGAGCAGCACTGAGAAATTAGGACAGATTTTAATTCTCTTGTCAACAATATGTAATATCACATACAGAGTACTGCCATTCAGGGAAGCTGACTCTAGTCTTGGTGTGTAGTGTTTCCACTGGATGATGGTTGGGGGAGTCAATCACTTTGGCATAGAACACCCATGTGACTGACTGTAGTTACTCTGTCTCTTGGTTACTTTAACCTAATCTGTTCTCCATATTCCATTTTTATCAACTGACCAAGTAATTATTTAATTGGATTACAGTATCAAGCATAAGATCAGGTATTGCCTTTAATTGTTAATTTTTTTTAATTCTCCTTTAATTAGAAACAGTGTAAACAGTCTTGTTTGGTCTTCTTTGAATTTTAATTAAAAAACCAATAAGCCTATCTTCTTTTTATATAATTCTGTCTCATTCTGAGTTTGTTAATAATTTCTTTTATTTTATTCAGTTTATCCATTCTCAAACAAAATATTCCATACATGTCATTGTGTCATTATCAAGGTATGATATTCATAAGCCATAATATCTACCTATCTATCCTTTTATTGATAATCATTTTGGTCCTCTGGTTAAAATGTTCCATTTCTCCATTGTATAGTTATAATTTATCTTTTCAATTGTAAAGTAATTTGTATAAAGAAAATTTAAACCCATATCATCACCCCCTCCCCCACCATGAGATTTAGCTATTATCATGAGGTGGATACTATACGTTTTGAATGGTTTGCTAAAATGTTAATGGATTAAAGAAAACAGGCAAAACAATGAAATAGGAGTGCAGCCTTGGGAGACAAAGGATCTGGATTTTATTTTTAGCTCTAACACTTAGGAGCAGTATGACGTTGAGCAAATCTATTTCTCTATCTGTAAAATAAAAATAATAATTACATCTAGTTAATATGATTTCTAAGGATTAAATTAAGTAGAAATACAAATTAGTCTTTTATTGATAAAAAGTTTGTTAATTTTCAGCACCTATTATAAATAATTCTATTGTAGTTATTATTAAAATTATCATTTCTAAACATTAAAATAATTTGAATTTTATGTGTTTTTTTTTCCAGACACTAATTGTTTGGACCATTTACATAAATCACACTGACAAAACACAGAATTACTTCTGTAATAGAAACTTTGGAAATGATATATAATTTACTTGGATTAAGGAATTTCAAAGCGGAAGAACTATAAAAGATACAATAAAATAATGGATTGAATTGTGTTTTTAAAATGTTTTTTATTACTCTTCCTACCAGTAATAAATGTGGGATTTGGTGGTAAATATCATGATCAGACAATTTCCTCTGGGTATGCTCCTCACAAACTCTTAATCTTCGCATGCCAAGAAACCTTAATTAAAAAGGACCTAATAGCGGTCTGCAATGTATTTAATGAATTGGGCAACTGACATCTCAATATGAAATAGGCAATTGCATTTAAATAAAGAAAAGATGGTTATAGCAACTTCTTTTAAAGTTCACTAAAAGTTCTTATAAAGATCTCATCTCTATGAAGGTTGGATTTCTGACATCATAGTTCTCTTAAAATGGCCCTTGAATGCCAATGGGAGGTCCTCTTAGTTCATCAATCAATGAAATATTTCAAAATAGCAGAAGTGAAATTCAATCTCTGTAAGCATATTCTACATTACTCTCACTGTTTGTATGTCTTTCAGCTTCCTATTTGACATTCTACTACCATGTATTTTAGAAAGGAAAGCATATTATTATATAATTTCTTTGGATATTTTATTCTAGTGGAAAAAGTTGACATAGTGGAGCCATTTTAAAATAGAGCCGGAGACTCTGTTCCGAAGGGACTGCTTACACATCTTGCTCCTTGAACCTTCGAAATGTTTGAACTAAACAAAACAACCTTTGGACTGGGCCAAAAAAGCATTCTGACTACAAGAACTAATCATTATAGACAGTCCTGAGAATCTGTAACTAGCCATGTGACTTAGGTTTTCAACTCCAATAGAAATGCCTTTCTTCTATTCATGTAATTAGTTCCTTTCCTTTTTTTATATATTAAAAAAAGACTGTTGCATTCCACCTGTGATTGGGACAATTTACGTTTCTGTCTGTGTCTGTGCCCTCCACCCCATTCGCCATACACAAAATGTCAAACACAGTACCTAGGCCATTAGAGTACTCAATAAATGTCAATTACATATGAATATATTTGAAACTTTTTATTCCTCATCTACATGTATCTATTTACAAACACATAAGAAAATTTTGCAGAAAGCGAGAAAGGTGATATGTAGAATCCATATGAAGCTGTAACCAATTAAAAACAGCAGTTTTAAGAGGAATGAAAGGTCAGGGATTAGTTAACAGATTTATTTGGTATTAAAATGTTTTTCCTCAGCTTCAAAGTAAGGCTGTCAAGCAAAAGTGGAGTGGAAACTATATAGTTACATATGATAAGTATATTGAAAGGTTTTGTCTTGCAAATATTGTATGCATTTAATAATTTTCTCATTTCTTTTATAAATTATTAAATATTTCAATTTCCAGAAAAATAGAAGCATGAGATGAACTGTATGCCACTAACATTTAGTCATACATGTTTCATTAAAAAAATACAACTGAAGTTTCCTTTATTCCACTTCCCAGTTCCATTCAGTTATATTAAATAGGTATTTTAATGCAATATTTTACTGTGTTGTTTCTCATATTTACAATATGGCAGTTCTATCCCTATGATCTAATTTTTCCTAGTGTGCCTTGCCATACATGTGCTTGTGTAAAAAAAAGTTGTGGGCATGCATGTCTCTTTCTCATTTTGCATATTTTTATTTCATGGAAATGAAGAAATAATGTTTTTTTCTTATGCTGTTATATTATTTTTCAACTTTTTGAGGAGTTATTGACAAATAAAACTATGTAGTTAAAGTGCACATCATGATGATATGACATAAGTCTATTTTGTGAAGTAATTACTACAGTCTACTTAATTAACATAGCCATCACCTCATATGATTACCTTCGGTGTGAGTGTGATGAGAATGCTTAATGTTTACTCTCTTAGAAAATTTCAAGTACTCAGTATAATATTATTAACTATAGTCAGCAGAGTGTATATTGGATTTCTAGAGCTTATTCACCTATAACTAAAGGCTTCCATCCTTTGACCAGTATCTCCCATTTCTCCACCCACTCAATCCTTGATAATCATCGTTGTACTGCCTGTTTTTATGAGAATGCAGAGTTTTAAATTTTGTGTTACATTCTTACCTCTCCTTCCTATTTAATTGACGATATTGATGAAATACACCCTAATGGACTTAATTGAAAATATAATGCAAACATAACTCTTCAGAATGAGGATAATAAATTTGAGAGGTAGGAGTTTCATTTGTTCTATCCACATGCTTTGCTTAGTCTGAGTGATGCCCTGAAATAAATTGTTTAATTGACCACAACATTTGCCACTCTGGTTCTGTTGCAGCAGACTGATTCAATTATTTATACTGCATTCTTGGTCCGTGAAAACGTTTGATTTTATTACTCTGGTCAAGAGTGAAAAAATGTATATTAAAATATAACAAGGAGAAATTTTAAAATGCAAAAACATTATCCTTTAAGTTTCTTCTTAGATTAATTTTCATAGACTTTTGGATTTATTCAAGAGAAGGAAATATAACAATTTAAGAGAACATCTGTGGACTACTTCAAAAATTATTTACCTTTTTAGGTGACTGTCATTACACACTCTGTTTTCTGTAATATTTCTGAACAAGGTTATATATTAGTTTAAACAGAGTCCTGAGTTTGTCTACAATTTTAATATCTCACTGTTAGAAAACTTATCTAAAAGCTGTTCTTCAGAATTTACTTTGAAATAATCAATAACATCCAAGTATTTTCCAGATTCAAGCACTCTTTATCTTAGTCCCTTATGTATGGTTCCAGGAAACCATGATTTTACTATGTGATTCTAATTACCTGGCCAAAGCTGATTGAATAGACATTGACAAAAACAAACAAACAAACAAGCAAAAATCCAAAAAACAAACATAATGAAACAAAACAAAACTCTTAGGAATTTATAGTGTAAGCTAGTTTTTACTGGATTCCTTGAACTGAAAATATTTGTTCTTAAGAAGAGTGAGACAGACATCTTCCCTTATATGCATGGCAACATAGGAAAAAAAATGGTTGCAAAGAAAAAAGAAAAAGAAACAAAAGGGTGGAGAAAAAATTTTAAATGAGAAGGCAGATGGTGAAAATAAGAAACATGTACTCTATGACTTGGATGTTACTTTTATTTTATGTTCTAAGCCTGAAGAATTTTGTTTATAATTTATGTTCTTGTGTTTCTCAGAATAAAATGTTATTGCTGTTGTTATTCTAAATAAGTTTCATTAATTATATCCAAGTGATCCTTTATTTGGGACATTCATCATTAATTTATTCAGTATTCTCAGGAGTAAATAATGTTCTCTTAATTTTAGTAAATCCAAACAAAACAAGATATTTAAGTTACTGACAAGAACCTATGAATCGGAGTGTCATATTTGTGATTTACCACTATGTTTCATGGCTGTTCAATAAAATGAAAATAAAATTTTCATTGTGAATGTCCATTTAAGTTTCCTAAATAATATTATTAGCGTTAATTTTTGAATAAAATATTCCCATACACACTTTAACCATGCTAATATCATTAATATTTTGATTAAATAATAATTACTGATAGGATAGAGTTGACAAGCAGAACCTCTGAGAAGCAGAATCTCAAACCACGTGAGTTTGAGATTTTAGTTTTGTCTCTTATTAGCTAACTAGTCTAGGGTAAGTTAAACTTTCATCTGTAAAATGGAAATATAGTTGCATTGTTTTATAAAAATATTGTAAAAGGAAAAGGAGTTTATAAACTTAAAATCCTTGAAGCTATGATTCTGTGTTTAAGGGCTCTGAAATTAATTGTTTGCAATTGCCTTTCAGTTGCATCTCATTAGTGAAAATTTATTTTTAAAATGGTGTAAAGATAGCATTACCCTGAAGTGCCCACTACGTGGATAAAGAATTTTGGTTCATGAAAAAAGCACTGTGAAACAGAGTAAGCAAACATTTATTTCTCAAAAAACAAAAGCAAAACAGTTGGATCCAGGGAACTGGAGAGAAGAGATCAGTACTTTGTCATTTTATCTTCCAGCATCCTCTCAATTCCACGGAGACCCACTGACCAGGGTCATGGATGGCATAATCATGGCCTGCATTGTAGCTGGATTTGCTAGGTCAGGGGAGTAGTTTGGTTACTAGGCTGCACAGTTGGGTGCTACTTAACATTTTATGGAAATTACTAGTGGCACAGTTCATTATTTTCCTGATGGACCTGTAAACCTTCTCCAACTAATTTCCCTCCATGAGCAGCTTAAAAATATGTGAAATCAGTTCCTTGCTAATAATCTTACACAACTGTTGCTTTTGAAAAATAGATCTCGACCATTGTCCCTATTCTTAAATCATTAACCTCCAAGACTTTGTTCAGTTTTGAATCATCAAAGTTTAATAAGCCCTGGAGGCTCTGGCAATTGGGTTGATAGAAGGCTGTTTTGGCTTTTAGAAGTTTGAAAGCCTCCATACATAATGAGTTGCTATTTCCCTTCTAAAAAATCCTTTGCTTGTAAGTTGTTCATATAATCAGCAATGTGTGAAATTTAGGTGTCTGCTCTCTGCAGGGGACACTTTTAATTTGGTATTTGTCCTCACAGACGTCCATGCTTTGATTATTATGACAAAACACTGGCAGAATTACCTTTAGTGGCTTCTGTAAACTTTTAAATCCCCTTCATAATTGACCGGTTTCAATTGCTAATACTGAGCTAACAGCAATACAAATGAGGAATGCATTCTTTTCCACTTAATGATTTTTTTTCCACTTATTCATCACATATATTTTTTCATGTGTTATGAATTCCACATTTTTCTTTCTTTTTTTTAAGAAGAGAGATGCATTTTTTGAATTATGATGTCATGGTATGGATTTCAGAATCTGCTACTTACTAGCAGATCAACTTAAGCTTCCTTTATTTTTAAAGTGAATTTAAGCTATAAAAATAAAACTTTAAGTAAAAAGAAGTATCGACCAACGTTCTTTATTCCCTTTGCACTGATCAAGCACCTTTGCTCTTTTGCTTTTTGGCTTGATGGGATGACCCAAACATTCATTCCTGCAGTGTCTGAGCCATTCATCGGCTGTCTTTTCTAAACTGAGTTATTGTAGTTTTCCCTAGGCTTTAATCACAGGATATGATAATACTAAGAGATGTCCCAAAGGATTTACTATATTCTAGACAAACTCTATTTCCACTGTGCTTCCATTATAGCCCAATTTTCCCTTGCTAATCAATCCAGAAAATATAGTCACATTCTTTGACTGTTGATTCAGAAGCATAAGGAGCAAAATGGTCACGCAGCAGTCTTAACTTTCTTTTCAATGGAGTCTTTGTTTTATCTCCCAGGGGATCGCTATGAGTAGTGGGTGGTACCACTTACAGATAAAATAAACATATATTTTATAAACATATATGCCCACATATATCATTTATGCTATAAATACTCAATATTATAGGTCGCTATGAGCTAGACTCTTCTGATGATTGCTTTGGCTCTGCTGTCCATTATGGTAACCACACTCACCGTGTCTTTGGCAATTAAGTGATATTACTTGGGCCTTGCACCTCTGGGTAACCATAATCTCCACTGCATTTAGAGATCTAGATTGATGGTAAAATTTTTTTCTGTAATAGCTGACCTGCTGAGAACAGCAATCATAGAGCTGTTTAAGGATGCCGGTCTCCACTCAAAAATATTCTCATAGGCACGGCGAAATTATGTTGAATTCTTTGGAACCTCCCAGGGTACACGGGAAGATCTTACAAGAAAAATGCTCTCTAGCATTTTAATTTACCTCAGCCTTTGCATGCCTTTCTCAACCAGGGCAGTTTTGGCTTTCGACTTCATTTAGTATAGGCTAATTGTTTCTGCCAAACAATTAAATATCCCGAATCTCTACTTAGTGGGCTCAGTCAATAGTTTTGGTCTGATTCGATTTTATATTCTTCTCACTATAGTCGCACATCCTTAATATTCATATGCACATGCTCTCCCCAGATTTCTATCTGAATAAGTTAGAAAAAGTAGTTTTCGTGATGTGTAGCAACCTCTTCCTAATTTACTCTTTGTATCTTACGCTTTGGGGCCTGCCAGAACTTCAGTTTATTTATAGATTTAGAAGCAAAGAGGGATAATGGAATAGGCCCTGAGGAAAATCAGCAGTGCCTTGAAAGGAAAATACCTCAGGGGAAGCCATTACAAATGTTTCAGGCAAAGATGGGCCAGTCTCTTCAGATAGATCGGGGTGGAAGGACCAATTCTACAGGCAAAGAAGACTCATCAGAATTTAAAGTTTCCACATCTCCAGCTTCATGGAGGTCTGTCCAAAGGGATCTCTTTCAAATTTTAGGACTCCATTCCTTCACAGTGTCCTGACTTTCACAGCACACACTCTGTCAAGTTGGGAATTCAATTTATGTTATAACTTAGTCATACACAGAATAAAACTGGTTTTCTTTTGTTTTTAACAGAAATAGCCTCCTTGTAGGTTTTTTTTTTTTTTTTTTTTTTTTTGGTCAGGGCAGTAATAGAAGCTTTTAGACGACTTATGTACAGCTTGATCTAAGAATTTGAAGCCCTGAGTTTATCATTTTCTTTCTCCACATTCTGCAGCTCAGTCAGGAACAATCAGCCAATCCCATTATACTCCTTAATCTGACTAAAATGTTGTATGGTAGGAAATAACGGGTCACTAAGAACATCACTTTCCATGAAGTGTCCACTGTCAATATTTTATGTATCTCTGTTGCCACATAAGGACATGGATTACCGGTGACCTCTTTATCACTGGCAATAGAAACTTTAGTACCTATAAATCGAACCAGATTAGTATCTCCCAAAGTGTCTGGAAAACCAAGAACCAATTCAGAAAATTCATCTTTAAGATTCGATTTCTCTAGAATCACTTCTGGCGCCAGAATCTACACAGCCAGGGTTCAACCCGAGAAGCAAAATCAATCGAAGCCATGTGTCTAGGGATTGACTGCAAGGCATTTGCCTACACAGCTGTGAAGCCGGGTAGGTAATTTCATGTTCCTAGAGCAGGAGGAGCGAGCCGGAACCCTCAGGTTTCTGCTGAAGCTGTTGTCCACTGATGAAAAAGAGTTTTTTCTACTCAGGGAAGCCTGAGCTCTGTTCTTAAGGCCTCTCATTTCATTAAATCAGATCCACCCAAATTATCTAGGATAATATTCTTAAAATCAACTGGTTATAAACTTTAACCACATTTATAAAATATCGTCACAGTAACACCTAGGTTAGTGTTTGATTGGATAACTGAAAACTAGAGCTTAGCAAAACTAATACTTCAAAAGACCATCACAGTTATCATGGACCCTGTGGGGTCGTTATGAGAATGAACTGTCTAAATATAACAAAGTCCACATAATTGTTTGGAACATAGAAAGTGCTATAAAAAAAATGTTAACTATGATTTTGGCCATTCTGTGTTGGATTTCTACATCTTGAAGCAAAATGTTCCCAAACTCTTTTTATAACTAGAGAGGAAACAGGAAGTGTCTCAGTGGCTGGATAATGATTTGTAGGAGTGTGGTTCAGCCATGTGCTCAACCTTGTGTTCTTCATTCTGACAAATATGAGCATTATGTCTGGTCTAGCCCATACGTGTACCTTCTCTTGAGTTCCAGAAAGCAAGAATGTTGTCAAATACAGATGACAGGCAGATGACAATAGCCACCATTTTATTTTTTGACTGGCTAATATACACATACATACATTTACTTTTTAAACACACTTTCAAATACATTTTAATACAATTCGAAACTTCTCCATATGATGCTGAGCTATCAACCCACATACAACTCAAAATGCACTCACAAAAAGGAGAAATCTATAAGTCAGATCCGGCTCTTCTATTCACCATCTAGTCCGGGATGCCTACATTATCTGTCTTCTTTTCAGTCAGATATAGATCTGTTTCTACATCATCACAAAATTTATGAGCCATATGATAAATTTCCCTGCCTTTCATACAGTCAATGCTTAATAACAAATGAAAGTTGGGTCACGCTCAAAAAACAGCCATCTAGAAAATAACAGAAATAGAAGTATCATGTAACTGTCACCACTTAACGTTCTCAGCTCCCACCCTTCTACAGGCCGGGTAGAAAAGAAACCAAAGCACTTACTCTACAAAGAAACAAAATAAATAAATGAAGCCTCTTTTTTAACTGTCCTGATTCTGCAACCAAAAACATTCCTTTTTTTCCTTGTTTTCTCATCAGAGAGGGCCACTGTGGCCGGGGGAAATGTTAACAAAACAGCAAGCTTAGATCCATTCTTCTGCTGGATAAGCATCCCTAACCAGAGGGATTCTCACACTGAAGAAGAGAAAGCAGGTAATCCATGTTGATCCCTTTAAAAACATTTCCCTTTTGGCAAAGAGGCTGATGACATTTGCAGTGGGAGATGCCTTAAGGAATGATACCAGTAGGATGCCCTTAGTTTGGAAATGATTGTAGAAAGTTAAGCCAGGTTCTATGAATATGTGGTGGATGACTCTAGAAAACTATCACACAAGCTTGGTGCTCATCTGGGTATAAAATTACTTTTTCATAACATGAATGTTCCCTGCTGTGTGAGACAATAACACACACACACACACACACACACACACACACACACACACACACTCACACACACCCTATTAACAATTTCATCCATAATTCTGGGCCAAAGAGTACCAGTTTAACATGAACAAGAAGAAGCTGGTAAACCAGTATGCTGTTCTACACCTCTTCCTTTCTTACCTGGGCCTCGTCACTGCTTGGATACCTAAAATTATTAAGATTGATCCTGGTAATATTTTTGATCTGTACGAATCCAATTAAAAAACCCGATTCCTTACATTGGCTCAGGGAAAACTGTTCTTTTAGAGCTGACAAGCTTTGACCTCCCATTCAGTCTTGAATGAATGGGTGAAGGGACTAGAAATTTCTTTAGGTGTTGAGGAATCCCAAAATATTTTTATGGTGATTCAGGATTCTTAAAATTTTAAGGTGACTGAATGGGTCAACTTTGATGACCAGTATAAGAAAAATCTCTAAAGTCAATAATTTCAAATCAGAGTTTACCCATAATTCGTAGATGTGGTGTCATTAGTGACCGGCCAGAGTATTCTGCCATTCCCGCTTCACTCAACGTATTACAGAGAAGTGACCTGCCTCACCAGTGCTGTAGGGTCTACAGGCCTTGCTGTGCCTTCTTTCTTTCTTAACAGGTCACATTTTATATTTCTACTTGTTTCTAACTTGCAGCACTTTTTACTCAAAGCAGAAAGAAGTGAGCAATCCACTTCAATCTCCTCTCTTTCTTTGTAAATGTTTCCATGTCAGCTAAGGAGAATGTGCCATGTTCAAGTACCCAGATATCGCAGAGGTATTTTAATCTCTGGTTACTGTAATCGGACTTGAAGTGTTATCATGTGCATTTGTTTTTCAGGACTGACACACAAAATACCACAAGCTATGGCTTAAACAACAGATGCTGAAAGTCTCACAGGGCTGAGGTTAGAAGTCCAACATCAAGGTGTCAGCAGGGTTTGTTTCTCTTGAGTGTACATGTACCTGTGTCCAAATTACCCCTTCTAGTAAGAAAACCAGTCATATTGCATTAAAGATGACACTAATGAACTCAGGTTAAGTGTGTGTGGGGAAACAACTTAATATTATATCTGTAATGATCTTATTTCCAAATATGTTTATATTTTGAAGCTGAGCAGAGGTTAGAATTTTAACATACAAATTTTTGGAAGCTATGACTCACCCCCATAATGTCCTCTTAGTTTGAGAGTGGGACCCTGTATTCCAGTCCCCGATTCAGCCTGTTCCCCATTGTATGGTCTAACATTGCCAGCACTTTCTCTTCCTGCTTGTATTAATCAAGTTTCTGATGGACAAAAATCCTTCACACTAATTTAAGAAATGTTTTGAATTTGTATCGATTTCTGCCATTGAATTACGAAGAGGATATAACTGGCTTTGTAGTTCATAAAAGTGGCTTTGAGACATTCTTTTTCTTTGTATGTGTTTCTGTATTCCTGGTCCCTTGATTCTCTCAGGCCAGTTGCTCAGGAGAGACTGAATCTATAGGTATCCAAGAAATGAAAGTAGGCATTATACTGCTGGCTCCTATGAAAACAAACCCAAGGAAGGCTTTTTGTAGCTTTCTGCTTTACTGATATGTCTATCTCTGGACCAGTCACTGGTTAAAGATGGGTGGATTTTATCACTGTTCACCTGCTGACACCTAATGCCATGAGATGGTGTCTGTAACCAGGTAAACTAGTTTGAAAGAAGAACACAGACAATACACAGACTTTTATGTTGCTGGCACATTTCTCATTACAATCATCTTAGAAAATGTTTAATCTCTTATATGAAAACTAATGAAAAAATGCAAAGGAGATGATATCTGTGATTTGCTTCAGTTCCTTTTGGCAATTACTTTGTCATTTACTATGTTCTTTATCACCTTTTGTATTATATTTCATGTTTTGACTTTTATGTTTCAGAATATTTTCCTCAGTAACCACTATTGTGTGTGTCTGTCTAAATATATGTAGATGTCTGAGTGTACATGTCTTTAATTCTAAAAAAAGTAACAACCCAAGAAACTGGTTGAATTACCCTTTCTTTTTTCTTCCTCATTGTACAGCTAGTTACTAACAGGAAAAAAATGATCCTGTTTTAGGATGTGTGTTGTAAATTTATTTGAGAAACCTCAATCATTTAACATTCATTAGAATCTTTTATTAATTATTGATGCCTTCAAAAATTAGAGTCAGATAGGAGAAAAGTATGCATCTATTCTCCCTTAATTTCACTATTAGATTGGTTATATGTTCTCATAATAGTCTTTTTAGACCAAATTCTGCAAAATAAATGCAATGTATTGGAAAGGAAATCAAAATAATTCAAGGGACATTTTTTTTTTTCCCTAGGCTCAGGGAAATCTTCCTCTTTAAGGAACTCCAACAAGTACTTATATGAAAGGGCAACTCCAATACAGTCTTAATGGCATACCAAGTAATAACTGAGCTGAATCAGCAGATAGAGGTCACAAAAGCAACAAACTTTTGTATTGGGAGTATAAATTCAAACATAATCATTATTGATCTTGCCAGATTTCCCTCTTTCATGCATGGGCTTTCTACCAGATCCCACATTTTGAATACCACTTATTTCTCTACATTTTCTCTAATACTTCTCATACTAATTAACAAACAGTATGATGGGAATTTTGATAATGCTGTTTAAAGTGCTCAAGAGGCCAGATTTTAAGCATACTTGGCTGATTAAGTTGCTTCAAAGACTAACCATCATCTACTACATTGTGGCATGGAGTCCACTTATGCACACTCACATAAAACTGTTTATACTGAAGCGTTTAAAATAAATTACTCCTCGGACAATATAACACTATGTTAGATGGATGAATTATGTAAACATATATTTTCATTTCAAGGTCAAGACATCCTGGGTGAGATTCTGAGGAATTAGGAAATTAAAATTGTATAAAATATTTTTTCTCAGTTAGTTCAAAGAAACAACAACTCTGCTAGAAACTAGCCTTCTGTGTGTGTTTTTCATTTCTATACTATTCTCTTCTTCAGGTTCCAATATGATTAGGCTTGACATATTTTTGTTTCAATAACCCAGTGGGTCAAGAAAGTGAATTACTGCTTTAATGAATCCAGGTTCTGCATTGTATCTGAAAAATCTGCAGGAAAATCTCACAGTCGTGTAAGGTTTAGTTTAGAGCGGCTGCACTTTTATTTTTTTAGAAGCAAGATCACATGCTTTTAGAAAAGATAACCCACTCTGAGTTTTTTTGTGTCCTGAGTGGTCCTTGAGCCATGTTTGTTCTCACTCTTAGAAACCAGGAGAGTGGGGAGTTCTTCCAGCTTCTCTTTCTCTTAGTTCCCACTGAACCACTTTCACAGGACTGAGAACCATTGATCTTGTCTTTTTCCAGACTGCCCTAATATACTAATGCTGTAGTAATCCATCTCAGTTTAAGACTTCCTAGCTACTGAAACATAGTGAATTTTTGTTTCCACATCCACATTGTTTTGTTAACTTCAGTTGCTATCTAAGAAAATATAATAGAAATTGCCCATTTGGCCTCACTACATCATATTTCTCAGAAGTCTTTTAAATAAACCTTTACTATTTTTGACTTCCTATTTCTGTTCAGGATGTCATATCTTCTCAGGCTCAGCTTCTGACCTATACTGATGTCTACTTAAAGAGAATTAGTCTGAAATTTCATGTATATGCATATGAATATGTATATGTATATGTATATGTATATGTATACGTACACACACATGTTAGAATTGTTTTACTTGAAAAACTATTACTGGGTATAAAAATAATATTTATATTAGCAATACTAGCTTTTTCATTTGAGAAAGAATATAGTCCATTTCCTATAGAAAGCATTTCAGTTGCATATTTTAAGGAGTAATTAGTTCCATAAACATTAAATTTTATTCCACTTTTTCAGAATACAATGGATTGATATTTTAAAAGGATTAATTAGTGTTAAGTTTATTCGAACTCTTCTTTATTTCCATTTGTTCAGCATTGTTTTGTTCCTTTAGAGACATTTTCCCCATTTTTCCCATGGTATTCATCAAACATGATTTGCAGTCATTCTGAATATTCATACTATAATGCAAAGAATCAGTAACTAGCCTTAAGGTACATTTTCTATAATATAGTAAATTGGGTATAATGTTAAAGATAAGACATGTGGTTAACTACATCACATTTCATGTCTTGAAAGACAAATTTCTTAAAAATAATTATTTCTTTATAATGTTCAAAATGATAGTTTATTTTAATGGATAACAGTCTGGGTCATCTTTGGTGTTAGCACTCTGATATTCATCACAATAAATGGATGAAAATAACTTCTAAATTATCCATATTTATCATATAATAGAGAAAAGGCTTACCCATGGCACACAGTCACCTTTTTAATTACACAGATCTCTGTGTAAAATAACTATTTTACATATATTTTCAATCACACTATAAAATGAAAATTGGTAAGACATAATTTGTCAATTTGCAATGTTTTAGTGAATTTAAGCAGACTATTTTTTAATTTTGTACTTTGACATTCTAAATTGTTATGATGTGATCTCTTGATAATCTAGACCATATCTCAGCATTTCTAAATTATATTTATACGTATAATGTGAAAATTTTTACTTTTACTTTCACTCTGTATTTTCCACCTAATTCCTCATTTCTTAGAATGGATAGTGAGTGGTAGCGGATTGCTGACTGTAACTATGTTTCTGATTCCAGAAGTCAATTTGTTTAGGAAAAAAGCATGCTTACTCTACTAAAGGCTGGGAAATGTACAAAAGAAAAACACTGGTAGAAATGAGCTTTTTACCATAAATTTCAGCAAATGGAATTTTTCATGTTTTCTTGATTACTGTTAGATTTCTATAAAATCAGTCATTATACCTCAACAATTAACATATGCTAAAAATACAACAGTCAAACTTAAGTAGCTATGAATATAATAAATAAACTATATTATAGAAAGTGCTATGTCATCGACCCTAATAAAGCCCTATAGACAAATTATTTAATATCCCTTCTACTTTCCCCTCTTAGTACACCATTAAAAACTCAAAATATTCACACATTCTATGAGAAAAGCCATTTAAAAATATCTAAATGGATAAAAAATATTGTAGAAAATCTACCAAGTGTTTCAAATATAATAAGGGAGTAAAATGTGTAAAATCTCAGACTACTAATCTGCATCCCTACAAAAAAGTCCAACATGCCTAGAAGAGGGATGTCTGAAATAATAGTGACTCCAGGAAGGGAAGAATAAAAATCAAACTTCACTCAGGCAAATGCAAACAAAATTTAAGTCAGGACACTGTAATATTAATATCGCCCAAACTATAATTCAGGGTAAAAACATTTTTCAAAATAAGGAAAACCAATAAATGAATTTGTAACAGCAGTAAAATTCTAACCGAAATGTACTAAATAAAATATCTTGGGAATTGCTCCATTTTTCCCTCTTCTAGCCACTATTTAGTATATATGCACTTACTGTTATGTATGTACAATTATTTTCCATGTCCTTTATTCTCTACAATGTTTTATTTGTTGAACAACGTTAGTCACAGATGTTAATAGATAATAATTTAATGTATTTTTCCATACAACACACCTGCAATTCAATTGAGGCTTTTAGCAACTCAAACCAGAGGAGATTAAAAAGAATGAGAATTTCAAGCATCAGTATGAAACCCTAGTGAAGTCAGAGAATGTAACTGAAATAGAACTATTGGTATTTATTAAATTATGTGGATCAATTAAATTCTCTAGTTTTTCCCAGTAAGTTTTAGGCTACCATATAAATCAATCTGTGGTGTGTACGAAAGGAAATTGTGGTTGCAAAAGGGAGGAAAATGACACACTGACTCTAGACTAGTGGTGGACATTTCTACAACGCAGCCTCAGACAGGTTCAACTGCACTCCTGTGTATGTTTAGGAGTAAGATGACTAAGTTAATAATGGAAGGTAATAGAACGGGATCAGATCGACCAGTTACGTTCCAAAGTGCTCTACCTTAACATTCCCAGGGGGCAATTTAAAGTTCATAATTCTTCTATTGTAGTGGGAATTTGAGAAATAATTACTGGCTTGTGGAATTTCTTTATTATTATTATTATTATTATTATTATTATTATTATTATTTGCTGACTTAAGTACATTAAATTGAGGTTACCTCAAAGTTTTCTCTATCTGAATCAATAAAAATATTCAGAATCTCTGGAATCTCGGTAGAATCCTGGAGGCAGAAATGCATGATGGTGTCATTTTTTATTGTTCAACTAAAATTATGTTTTTATTTAAAATTCATTTCAAAGGTCTATGCAAGGGACTAGGACCAAGTATATTGTGCTGCTTAAAAGGCAATAAATAGAAATGCTTAAATCAGATATTACGATTAATATGCCACATCCAATATAGCCAACCCAATGCTGTAAAAATTTAGATTTTACTTGTTTGAGATAATAGAATTATGATAATTAAAATGACAATTTTAGACCAAATCTGGTTACTAATAGCCAAACTACAAACATGCATTGATTTTGAACATGGATTTGAAGAAAATATTTTACTTGCACTTTTCTCATTTTTAAAAAACTGTAGGCATATTGTCTATGACAGTCATATAATAAATCATTTTTCTCAGGAAAAAAGGCACAGCATTTTCAAAACCTGATGAAAATGTTTTAGAATTATTAAAATATTTTAATACAATAAAAGCCTTAAAAATTAGTTTAAAAATGATATACATATTTTCCCTTTATAAAGTTATTAAACTGAAGTTAGTGAAGAAAATAAAGCTGTGTGAATGAGTTCTCTTTTTTATTAATTTCACCTTTAAATTTGCTAAAACACTCAGAGAATGTGGCCTGTCTAGTCAATTAACCTCGTTGAAATCAACAGTTAATGTTTAAATGTCAAGACATAGTTTAAAATTTTTTTACCAGTCTGTTTAGTCATCCATGGTTAAAAAAATAAAGTGATAGAAATTCAAATGTTCAACTTTTACAGTACTTCACAGTTTTTAAAATTGTCACAGCCTTTCTCTCATTTCCCCAAACTTAAGCAAATATTATTAAGGAAATAGTATTAATATCATAACTGAATCTAGTCTTTTCTTGGTGGCTTGTTTTCCTGTCGGTAGAGAGACCATAAGAATAAGAGCACAGAACCGAATATGCAACTGTTTTACTATAACATAATTCATTATTGCACAAGTAATATCATTATTAAACTTTTCTGTATGATTTCAAAATATTTTCTCCATTATATGATATTCTCTCACTTTCTACCTCAGTTCTACAATTTTTATAGCTCTTACAAATTATCCAGTTTATCTTTAAATCTCACCTCGATATCTTTTCCTGTGAAACCTAATCCCTTCCTATTGTTCCTAAGCAACCTTGTATTATAATTGTCAGCTTACACATCTTCTGGTTCTTTAAAAGAATATGTGTGTTAAGTTCATCCGGTTTAAAGTGTCATTTAAGGCCAATGTTTCCTTATTGATTTTCTGTCTGGAAGATCTATCCACTGATAAAGTCTCCTACTATCATTGTATTGCTCTCTATTTCTCTCGGGAAATCTGAAGACATTTCTTACTCAACTTTGTATATTAAATATATAGCACAGTGACTGAAAAATATGAGATATTTAAAATAAGTAAAAAAATAAATGATACAGTGTAAATGAAACAAGTAAACGAATGTCTCATTTCTGAGTAGAGTTTTTAACACTCATAATTTTGTCTTACATGTCTTATTCATTATTGAATTTCTAGAGTTCTATGGATACTGGCATTGAAATTCTATTAAAGAGAACATGTTAAAAGTCAATTCTCACTATAGATTTTTAAAAAATCATTACCGTGAGTATAGGCTAGAAGTTCATATTCCATCACAAAGGGAAAATATAAGTGTTCTAACATTCACAAATACTTATTTTTTCCTAAAAATAATTGAGAATCTATGTTTAGATAAACATAGGTTGTTTATCACAACATAGGTTGTGACGTTTCTTTTCTTCAGATAGCATGTTACTTCAAGGAACTGACCTTGCAATTTTTACCTTTGAAAAGATAGTTGATGGATGACATTTAGATGCTTTTAAAATGACCTCGCATCGTTTATCTACTGTTGCATAATAACACACCAAAAAACGTTTTAAAACAAAAGATATGTACTCTTTCTCACAGTTCTGTGAAATGTCTGATCAGTACTTCTGGAACCACCTGGAATTACTAGGTCTCACTCATGCAGCTGTTGTCTAGAGGCAGATTTGTTGGTGGTTGGACTCAGCTGAGACAGCTGGGATGGTGGGCCTTTCTCTCCACCAGCGTCTTTAATCTTGAGATTCCCCATAGCCTGGAGGTCTCATGGCAGCATTGTATGGGGATAAATACCAACATATTACATCAACCAATATCCTGGAGTTTTATGGGAGTGGATTCCATAGAATTGAGAAAAGGAAGCATGTTTTATTGGGGATCATAAGTGTAAACTTTATCAGCAACGCAATATTGGCATTGACATATCTTACACACACACATATGATTAATTAAACAAATTGCAATGATTTCACATTGATAATGTATTTATTATTCAAGTCTAATAGCATGCTCTCAGCAGAATGGAAATTAGCTGAAATTTTGAAAGTATAAAAGCAAACAAATTATCCTTCCTACATGAGTAATGTAACTAACCTTTTTGATTTTCAATTATTCTGTTTATAAAAACTATGCCAAAATAAGTCATCTAATAATTTTAGTTGAACATGCTATTTTTCTTATCAATTTCATATTCTTATCCTCACAGTTTAAGGCAGTCGTGGAGGTGTGCCAGTCAAAACTCCCTTCAAGACTGTAAGTGCTGTGCAGATGTAAGGAGTGCAGAGAACCGACAGCTGCATTACTTGCAGGATCCAACTTTAAGCTGAGGCCATGCTTTTCCCGAATAGCTTCTCTCCAAGGATGCATTATGGTGAAGGTACAAGGACCAGGCCATTTCTGCCCAGTGTAAGATTCATCTAACAGGTTATCTGCACTATATCTCCCTGTTATGGTGGCTGAGGTGTTATCAGATGTAAATGTGTGATGTTCTCATTGCTCAATCTTTCTCCTCAGTCTCCTTTCTCAGGGATTTGAAGTTCATCACAGTCTGAAAGCTACCCCTGATTAATTCTATTTCTTTCTTCCTTTTTCTTCCTCCTCCTCCTTCCTCCTCCTCCTTTTTCTTCTCCTCCTTCCTCCTCGTCGTCCTTCTCCTCATCCTCCTCTTCCTTCTCCTCCTCATCCTTGTCCTCTTCCTCCTCCTCCTCCTCCTCTTCTTCTATAATTTCTCACAGGTATTATTCCATATAAACTTGTATTCCTAATTCTGTCATGGGGTCAGATTCCTAGAGAGCCTAATCAACAGAGAGATTCCAGGAATGATTAGAAAGAGTAGAAGTTAAGGGAGTTTTGAAACTGGTTATCTCTTTGCTCTGATGGTAAGAGAGACCCCCATTCCAAGAGGGCGTGTAGGGTAAGAATAGTTCCTGGGACAAGGTGGTGGCTCCACTTCTAAGTACTTCATCAGTGATGACTGAAGAGGATGGCTGGGTGGGACTATCTTCACCAGTACAATGATTCAGACATTTGAAAATTATGGGAGAACAATGGAAATGATATTGACTAATTATCACATTTTATTGACCTTCTGCAGAACAATAATAAAAAACTGAAGGCAGTAAATAATAAATTCAAAACTAAGTTTAGAGGTCAGAGGGTCTTTTTGTACCTTACAGTAAAGTTCTTACTACCTGCAGTGAGAGAGCAGAAAAAACTGAAGACCATATCAAGATATTATACTTGGATTGATCATAGTTCAAAGTAACTGACCATTCAACTGAGGTAGGTCTATTATGCTAGGGTTGAACCCTGGTGGGGAGAACTTGGGAACCTGACATAGAGAATAGAGATATCTGGGTCCAAGAATATTTTAGCTCCCAGACTACTCTGAACCTACAGAGCCTACTAATATTTCCCACACCTCCCCTCATGCAAGAATTGTGGATATATGTCCACAATTTTTCATGGTCACCGGTTTGATAACTAGGGTTAAGTCACAGCATAACCAAAGTGATGACATGCCAGGCCTAATAAGGAAGTAAGAGATGAACATTGAAGGACCTGTTAGAATTAGCTACTGGATGGATCAAAGGGGGTGCAACATAAAACTACCTAAGCAACATTTCGTTGACTTGCAGACTTTGTCTCAGGATATAAAATTTACCTTTCCAGCAAGTATATTACATGATGGCATGATGATCAGGAAAAATAAGTACACATACTACTTGTGGGCAGTAAAAAGTGATGTGGCTGATTGCACAAGGACCTGGGATAAAAAGGATGGGAAGATGAGAGACAGAGAGGTCTGGGATAGAACCATGGATGTAGATAAGTTGGAGAAAGCATAAAAGTATACAAGTGTAAATATATTATTAGTACTGTATGCTAATTTCTACCAGAAATCCTTCATCACGAAAAGGCACTGAGTAACCAAGTAGACAACTGAGTGTCATTTGGTGTCTTTCCTCATTTTCTTCACCAACTCTAGAAACAGTATGATAGGCACATGAATGGAGTGGTCACGGTAGTGGTTAGAGACTATCCATGGGCCTGACAGCATGGACTCCAAATGTCAAGGTCCATTTGCTGCTCTAGCTTCTGAATCTCTAACCTATCAGCAATAGAGATCAGCTCTGAGCCACCATTACGACACTATTCTCAAAGGAGTTCAATCAGTCATATTGGAGTTCAGGTAAGGGCCATTAAATTGCTCCTATAAAAGTAAAGAATTATTTTGAGTATGGGTTTGCCTTTCCTGTCCACAGGTCCTCAGCCAGCACCAACATCTATGCTCATGGAGTGCTCAATTGACAAATATGAAATATCACACAAAATGGTGTCCTACCAAAGAACACACTTTACAGTAAAGAATGTATAGGGGGTGGGCCCATGATGGTGGGATCCATTAGTGTGTCCCATAATGCTCCAACCAGATGCAGCTGGCTTGATAGAGCATAGAAACGGCCTAAAGGCACAACTGCAGCACAAACATGGAGCCAATAGTCTGTGAAGATGCAGTGTCAGTCTCTGGGATTCAGTTTAAACACCAAATCGCAGACCTAAGTGTGGAGCTGTGTTCCTAATAGGAAGAACTCTGGAGATGGGTGACAGTTGGTAGGTAGCTGGAATGGCCTTACTTGTTATTCACATGTCAGGGTTAGAGGCCCATGCCCCTATAGGTTGCACACTCTTGCCAGAGGACACAGCCAAAGTTACACTAAACTATAAGCTAGTGTTGCCAGCTGGGCACTTTGTACTCCTTGTGTTCAGGGATCCAGGTGAGAGGAGAAGCCCCTCTTGGTGGGGTTGTTGACCCTGAGCAGTAATGACCCTGACCACTGTCGTTACTGATTGAGGGCAGGGAGGAAAATATGTGGTACTGGAATCATCCACCAGGGCACTTCTTGTGACCCCATTACCCAGCTGTGACTATGAAAAGGCAAGTGTAGCAAAAGCGGCCTGAGAAAAAGGCATGTTTATCAGAGATTAGGTTCCCTGAGGAAGCAGAGTTTGGGTTTTACCACCACGTTAGCCAGTGCGTACCATAAAGATGATACCTGAAGTCAACAAATTTAGAATGGACAATGTCAAGGCAGGTGATGAGTACTGGTTGTGACACAGAAAAATCTGTAGCAGTTAAGGCCAAATTTATCCTATTAAATTATCTGCCTCTTGTACATTTTCTTCAGACAGAGAAGCCAGCTAGAACTCTAGAGCAACTAGCTCTTCAATATATTTGCAGAAGTTGATCCACATGGCACAAGAGTGAGACTGACAATTACGACATGTACCGCCATGTGGGTCTTCATCGAAGTGATGCAGTTAGCTGATGGGCCCAGCTTCAGTTTCTTCAGGATCTTCCTTTGCTGAAAAAGAAGTCATGCTCTTTTTGGATAACCTGAACCAATAAGTGGCAATGGTAAGTGTACTATATAGTCTGGCTGTTTCTGTCTAATTTAGGACTTATCTGACAGATGATCTTTGCTCTGGACCTTTCCAGTGGAATGACTTTGTCATATCTAGATTATAGTCTGCTCATCTAGCTGCCTGATCTTTCTTACTTCATCCTTTTTCTTGTGTCCAATATGCACCTTAATCTGAGGATTTCCTTGTCCAATTCTTCTTCTTTTATCTCTGTTATCTCTTCATAAATTAGGTGGACTCTACTTCATGGTCAGCTTCCCGGAGGATCCAAATGACATATACTTCCGCCAAACTCACTAATGTCTTAAGCTATGACATGATAAATTATTAAAGTGTTGATACTTTGTAAATTTTTGTGTCCCTCAAATATTTTTATATTTAAGTCCTAACCTCCAGTGTGATAGTATTTGGAAATGGGCGCTTAGATAAGTAGGGTTAGATGAGATCATGAGCTTGGTGCTCTGGTCTGATGGGATTAGTACCCTCATAAAAAGAGACATCAGAGAGCTTGTTTTCCCCTCCAAGCAAACAATAAGAGGTCAAGTGATCTTACAAAAAGATGGCTGCTGCCTACAAGGCAAGAGGCTTCAGGGTAAAACCTATCTTGCCAGCACCTTGGTCTTGTCTTCCCAGCCTTTAGAATTGTGAGAAGTGAAGTTCTGTAGTTTAAGTCCCCCAGTCTATAGTATTTTGTTATGGCAACCCAAGCAGACTAATATACTGAGCATTATGGTTTAGAATTCATTATATCTACAAATATATTGTAAGCTTTCTCTCCTAATCAGGGCTACTTTCTTACAAGTCATATAAATTACAATTCTCCAATTTATACCAATTCTCCTGTTTTTTTTTCTTTTTTTTCACACAATATAAAAGGAGAATGCATTATACACAAAAAGGAATGTATTATAGAAGCTCGAGGATCTTAACACTTACTGAGAGAATGGAAGTAAAATGAAAGACAGAAGGGAGCTCTGTATGAATGCACATCAGAGCATGTTTCTGAAATGTGTAATCTAAAAGCATTTCGGAGGCAACTATATGGAAGAATAATTGGAAGAGTTACTCCAGTATTAACCTTTACTCCTGCAAAATCTCCATTTAAAGTAACATTAAATTATGAGTATTGTCTTGCAAACAAATATCAAGGTTTTAATACTTTAAAATCAAATTGATTCATCTTTGCACAGAGCATACAAATTTTTTCCGAAAAATAATTTTTGAAGTAGAACTTCTAGTAAGGAGATCAATAAAAGCCAGCAAACTTTTTATTCTGAATAGAAAATATTTCATTCTTTATTTCTTTGCTTTCTATTTATTTGTATATATTGGGCATGATCTATAATGAAAGAATGTTTTGCACATTAAACAAAACCTATTTAAATGAAGTAAAACAAATTCTGTGAAGCAAATCGATGTGCTAAACACATTCTTTCTCTGCATCCAGCTTGCCCTCCTGCTATGACTTAAAGTTTTAGAATCCATAATGAAAAAAAAAAAAACTCCATAGAATTTATATTTATGAGCAAAAATAGTTCTATGAAAAATACCGGAAGCCTTTGTTAATTGCCTTAAATATACTGGCAGCAATCTACAAAAAATCTCTTTTCTGTGCTCTTGTGAAAGTGCTATCTTTCAAGGAGTCATTATTAAATATGTAGAGAGAGAAAACTAGTAAGGTTTGCCTTTTCTGCTATTTATGAGTGAAAAGCAAAGTTTTATGATTAGCACAAACACAGACTTTTCTGAAGAAACTCTATCAGAAACTATAATACCATAGAAAGAGGAATGAGGACTATTTACAGTTCAAGAGAACAAGTTGAGCTTTGATATGAAGGGAAATATTTTATAGGAAAGGAGGCCTGCTGACTGCCCAGCTGAACGTCATTTCACTTTTTGGCATATTACTTGGAGAAGCGAACCAAGGGAGGATGACAGACAGCCTAACCAGAGCCAGACTCCGTCACATGCCCAGGTGGCTCAGTCATTCCATTTCTGTTGTAAAGACCATCATCCAATGTATTAAAAATGCAAGTTAATGTGATTTGGAAAATTATTTTTTTTTCCTCACTGAGAATTTGGCTAGTTTCATAAAAACAGAATGGGTAAAGTTCCTGCTAGAGCTTTCTAAAATGGAACTGGCAAACAAGAAAATAAAAAAAAAGACAAAAAAAAAGTTTCTTTTCAATTTAAAATAGTAGCAATAGGAAAATTTGGCCCAAAACATTTTAAATTAGTTTTCCTAGTATAAATTATGGAATAGTAAGCTTCTGTCTTACAACTATAGATTTTATTATATGAGCTTATGATACCTGTGCTACATTTACATATCAGCAGAAAAGGAAGCATAGAAAATAAAAAATAGACTTTACTTTGTCAGGTAGCTTTTTTATAAAGGTTGAAATAGGTTTTAAATAATCTTAAACAGATATAATAGAGCACTGTGTTTAGAATATAAATAATAAGTAAGACAGAGATGAATTTGATAATCAATGCTCTATTAAATTCTAATTCTTCGAGATTCCTTTCAGTGTTTGCTATAGAAAAAACAAGTTCCTAAATATTAGTGAGAAAACAAAACTCAACAGATACCTACTCTTGTGGAATTTACAGTATAGTGAGGAGGGTTGATAAATAATAATAATAAAAGGATAATCAATAAATGTATAATAAGCCGCATGACTATCAGGATGGAGAATGGAGCCATCTCCCTGAGGTAGGAGATACTGTGTTTTAGGGCCAAGAAACAAACATAAGCACCAACAAAACCTCCCACTGTGAAAAACATTTGGAAACTGCTAGATTAAACAACATTAAATCGGTTTCTTTATTGTAGGATCTTTTGAAACTATTGATATTCTAATATAACTTTGGGATAAAATATTCACTTACTTGGTAATGAACTGTTAAATTCCCTGAGCATCTTACAAGACTCTTAAAACAGGTGTCTTCCCTTTGGAGGAGTATTTGTCTAGTGGCTCTCAGTCATTGCTCCCTCATCAAAAGCGATGGAGGTGAAAGTGCTTCTTATCAAGAGGAGAAGAAGAACAGATCGCAAAATATAAGCAAAATAAAGGGAGTAAGTTTAGGACAGAGATGAAAGGCAGAAAGTGATTAAAAATGAAAAAAGAAAACCGGATTTACTAAATCTTGTCTGATAAGCACTGGGTAAGAGGCTATACTAATTAATATATGCTACGTGGGAAGTAGAACAAATTCAATAACAACAGAAAATAAAGAAGAAACCTAACTTGTTAGATCATTGGTACCAGGAGATCGAGATTGATAAAAATCATACACTTCTCCCTCTGTTGCGTTCAGAACCAATTGAGATATAAATCACAGAAGTCAGAATGATAGAGAGAAAAATGCCAGCTGTATTACCTGTGCAGGCTGGATTGGAGTCTACTGCTAAAATAGGCGGCCACAGTGGGTTTTCTGTTACTTCCTCCAGAATTAATACACTTACTCAGTGCTGATTTAAGAAGCACCCAAACCTGTAAAGATTTTTCATGAACTTATTTCAGCCAGACTCATGGCATATGCTGGGGAGCAAAATCTCAAACGCTCCAGAGAATTAGATTTGCATTTATTTTACGATTTGGAAATTAAGGAGGAAACACAAGTTAGGCTGGAGAAAGCAAGGTGAGGATCGGGTTACAGGATAGTTAACAAGAGTATGTGTTCTCTTAAGGGTGGTTATGCCTTTCTGGGTATTACTTCTGACATCCCAAAGGTGTGCTAGTTAACCTAGGTGCATAAGAACAATGGCTGGGCTTGCTTAGAAACCTCTCACTGAAGTTTTAGGCCTGGGGTGTGACTGCCTACCATGACCTGCCCAGTTAGCAATTTATGATCCGCTCACCCTCTAGGTTACTTAGCCTAGAATCCCCCATTTGTCCCCCCATCCACACCAGTCAGAGAAAAAGCTGGGGCCATATAAACCTCTCTTAAGGACAAATACCACTTATGTAACCATATTACATGGCCGAGAATAGAAAAAAAAAAAAAAAAACGAAACACTTTCTCTACAGGTAGAAAGATTTAAAAAAATGCCAGGAAGACCAGGCTAACCTTGCTTTTGTTCTTTTTCCGGAAATCATTGATGAGACAAAGAGACCTTTTCTTCTTTGGTGATTGTGAGAGAGCAAGGCAGAGACCAGTCAAGAAAAGTCACAATGTCCCTCCTGCTGGTCACTTCTCACTTGATCCCTGCAAGGTGTGGGCAGTTAACCACCAGGCAGCCAGCAGTTCACTCAGCAAATCCCTGCTGGGCAGGAGCCGGGCATTTGAAGGGAAAGGAAGGGCTCCCAGCAGACTCTCCCACACTCCTGAATCCGATAAACCACTGCTCCCTTCCAAGGGAGGGAGGGGAGACGATACCTACATCCTAGGAAGTGGGGCTTTCCTGTTCCTAAGGCCACATGTGCAGGGGTTTGGGGAGGAGGGTAAGTGTTTTGCCTTATAAATTGGCTGTTGAGGAAAAGAGATTTTTGTAAGACTGGGAGACCTTGCCTTAAAACCTACATAAATATGAAGCTAAAAGTTATGAAAAACTTCAGAGTTTTTTCAAAATATAAACTTTCAAAATGTTAAAACTGAACTCTCATGTTTATGTAGAATGAATAGGTGCCCAGAATGTATTTAATAATAATGAGAGAATCAGGAGGAAGATAAAACTGCATCCAAGAACATGTGAAGACTAAGAATTTATATACTCACTTGTGTTATGTATGGGTTGAATTGTGCCACCTCAAAATTCACTGAATCTCTCAGAATGTAACCTGGTTTGGAAATAAAATCCCTGTGATATAGGTAGTTAAGCTGAGGTCATTAAGGGTAGACCTTGATCCAACATGACTGGTGTCTTTACAGAAAGTGGAAATTTAGATACAGTGACAGACATGGAGAAAGGAAGATGATGTGAAGTCACAGGGAGAAGACACCCACCCAAACCAAGGAGAAAAGATGGGAACAGACCCTTCCCTCATAGTTTCTAGAAGGTAGTAACCCAACTAATATTTCAAATTTGAAACTTTAGCCTCTGGAACTGTACGGCCCTAAATTACTGCTGTTTAAATCGCCGACTGTGGTGTTTTGTTTTAATAGCCATTGAAAACTAATACGGGTGGTGAGAACCCAGGTTCAGAGGCAAAAACCAATCACGGAAACAACAATGATAGCATTGCCAGAAAGAGAGACAGGGGATCTTCAAATACGAACACTTAGAGCAGGATCTCCCTTAACAGCAGCAGGTTAAGACTTAAATAGAATCTAAGTTCATTTGCTTCTAAGGTTTTGTCATTCCTTTAGTCTAGTGTCTTTGGTGATTAAACAAGATCACACGGGAGAATTTCTTATTTCCATAGTTATATTTTCCCTGACATAATAAATTAAATGATTAACTAGATCCCTTAGAATGAAAAAAAAAATGAATCTTGGTTGGAAATAAAGTTTAATAAAATTTGAAAATGTCTAGTTCTTTTCATTTTTTTCTTCAATTTGGTATCTGTGGAAGTATGTCCACTAGTTTCATTCAGAGTAAGTGTCCTCATGGGCATGAGGAAAAAAACAAATTGAAATTCAGAACCATGTACTTGGAGTGTGCAGTGTAGACAGGCTTCTTTGGCCAATAAACTCATGATTTTCACAATAAACTGAATTTCAAGGTGTAGAACAGGAAAGTCAGGTTCATAACTGAAACTCCAGATTACAAAACCAAGACGAATATTTGCAAAGAGAATTTCCTACAGCATTGTTCTAAAAATTTTATAGGACCCTTCTAACTCTGCCAATAGAATTTGAAGTAGCTAAGGTATGATATTATCACAAAAGGATAAACCATTTAGCTATTCCTATCATGTTATGAAAGCATTCATAACTTAAAATTCTTCCTTTTCAGAAATTCCCAAATGTAGTTATTCTGAAAAATTTATCATACGCAATAAATTTTTAATTTTAATTTGTATCTCCTTTTCTCTACAGTTAAGATTACACATGTAGGGAAATGAGTTATATTTCATTAAATATTCTTTGTATTTCACATTAACTGCTTTCTGGTGGGAATCATTTTTACAAAATATATAGCTATTTATTGAGCAGTTTTTCTAAGTCACTTATAAAAGTTCACATGTGGTAAAAAGAGAGTTTGGATCATGCTTTGCCAGTCTACTTTATTTGTGATTAACTTAATTAAAAATACAGTTTTTAACATTTGCACTATTAAAATAAAAAATTAGATTTTTTTATATGGATAAATCTTTTGAAGCTGAAGAGAACAGTGATCTGCCTAAGATAGAGTATTAAGTACTAATTGAAACACTAGAGAGACGATTATTAATTTTCTATCCAACACATGATCACTTACATGATTCAGTGATAAATAACTCATGAATATAAAGAATTATCCATAAAGATATATACACCTCAATGTTCATAGCAGCACTATTCATGGTGGTCAAGACATGGAAACAACTGAAGTATCCTTTGATAGATGACTAGATAAAGAAGATGTGGTACATATATACAATGGGATTTAACTCAGCCACAAGAAAAGATAAAATACTGCCATTTGCAACAACACAGATAGATCTGGAGATTATCATACTAAGTAAAATAAGTCAGAGAGAAAAAGTTGAAAACTATGTGATTTCACTCATATGTCAAATTTAAATCTGAAAGCAACAAATAAACAAGACAGTTAACAAAAACTCATAGATACAGAAGAGAATGTAGTGGTTACCAGAAGGAAAAGGGCAAGAGGGGAAATGGATAAGGGTAAAAGGGGTCAAATACAAGGTGACAGAAGGAGATCTGACTTTGCGTGGTGAACACACTGTCCCATATACAGATGACATATTATTGAACAGTACACGTGAAACCTATATAATTTTATTAACTGATGTCAGCCCGTTAAATTTAATAAAAAAAGGTTAACAATATTAAAAATTATCAATTGATTTTTCATAATTATAGCATATTAAGTGTTGATTAATGTGATTTACTCATTGCAGGAAACAATTTAAATATCACATCAGTGGAATAACTTAATCCTATTAGGAAAAGATTGAATCCTCGCTATTGAAAGTAAATCAAATGTGATGATCTCTCCCTTGGCAAGCCCACCATGCAAACACTGCCATGACATGACATACCAGCAGGCAAACGACAGAGGCCCACTTAGCATATCGCATCAGTGAAATGTTTCCATAAACCTATAAGGCATCAATATTTTTAAAGGTTTTATAGTTTTTAGGGTTTGTTCATTTGTAAACATTAATGTATGTAGATAGTTGTGCTCAAACTGTCTTCTCAAATATAAGAATGTATGCAGGAAAAACCCATGTCTTTTAAGACTTTTAAAGTCTCAACATTTTTATCTGAAATGATGATCTATTAGAAAGCCATCTGTAAGCATTGTGTTATGGGTCTGGATGTCTTTCCATTTCTCTTAACAACACTTATTTTAAATACATGCTACTTTTTGTAGTCATTGCTATCAATTCTGTGTTTTAAAATTTATGAAGAAATTACCTAAGGAGAGTTTTAAGTTACTAATGGCTAAGCTGTACCCCAGAATACTTAATTCAGAATCTCAGAGGTTGAGATACAGGTATCAATCATATTTAAAGCCTAGGTAATCTAATATATATAAACTAATTTGAGAGCCAATGCAGATAACTGCCTACAAGTATTGTATGTTCATTTTGGACACTATGAGCTGAATACCACCTAAAAATGTAACCGTAGCAGCATTTCCCCACAATTTTTCTCTTCTCAATTTATTGACTTTTACTATTGTTTCCATATTGCCAACATCTGTAAATGTACGCTAATGCCCTGGTGATTTGGATGCATCAAGATTGAAAACTCTTTCTTTGATCTGTACAAGTGTTCATCACTTGTGCTTTATCATAACTTCTTCATTAAAAATAAATGATATTATTTTATCATTTTATTGACTGAATTTACTCTTCAAGCAGTTTTTTTTGTTAAGAAAATTTAATAATTATATAGTTATCAATTGCGCATTCATAATTAAAAAGAAAAATGGCTGGAATAAACAATCTTTGGGAATTGAGATTTAAAAAAATATTCTCCATACTTCATGTATGAAGATAGTTATAAAGGTAGCTATTGATTTTCAAACACTGAATGTTGTACTGCACAATTTTTAGCCAACCTTTTTTTTTTTTTAAGAAAGTGTGTAATTTTTAAGTGTACAGCATGTAGATTTGATACACTTATATAGTGGAATATCATTACCTCCACAGAATTAAGTAATATCTCCATCATGTCACATGGTCTTCATTTTTTTGTGTGTGTTGAGCACATTTTAGATCTAGACTCTTAAGAAACTTTAAGTGTATGATACAGTATTGTTAAATCACCATGCTGTGAATGAGAGCCCCAGAACTTATTCATCTTCTAGCTCCATATTTGTACACTTTGACAAACATCTTCCCAACTCTCCTACACCTGGTAACCACCATTCCACTGTTTTCACGTTTCTGTCTGACTTCTTTCACTTGGCATAATGCCCTCATGAAAGGCTACTCATTTTTAAATAAGCTTCTAGACTTCTACACCTGGGAAAGAGTTCTGTCCTTGGGATGCCTACTAAAGTCTTTGCCCTGAAATTGACAACATATTTTTCAAACTGGACCAGCAGGAATTTATCAAACATGCACATTATTTTGTCTCATTTCAGATACGTTAGGAGTGGAGGCCCACCAATATGTATTTTAGTAAGCTCTTCAGGCTAAAGTTTGAAAACCACTGCTTGAGATCATTTTGCCCGAATATTCTGTAGTTTCAATAATTTTGTAAGAGTTTTATTAATGTTCATTAGTTTTGCATATTTAATCTTTTTTTAATAAATTAATTTTTTATGGTGACATTGGTTAACGAAATACAGTAAGTTTCACCTGTACGCCTTAACAGTAAGGCATACATATATTTACACTGTGTTCACCTCCGATAATTAGATTTCTTTCTGTCACCACATGTTTGACCCATTTTACCCCGTCTGACTACCCCTCCCCCCACCTCCTACCCTCTGGTAATCACTAATCTATAGTCCATGTCCATGAGTCTCTGTTTGTCCTGTTCGTTTGTTGCTTTCAGGTTTATATCCCACATATAAGTGATATCGTGATTTTCAACTTTTTCTGTCTGGGTTATTCTGAGATCTGTTTTTCTATCTAAACTTTGCTTCATAAATATTTCCAAATTATACTGTCATCTTTCTGTAGCAGTGCTGTTCTCAGCCCCCTTTCAGAGCCATTAGAAATATTTAGAAAGAATAGCTATATGCAGGCAAATAATGTATGGAATTCATTTAAATACATTCTATAGAAGTAATCATATTCTATGGTCATTGGTACTTTTTCTTTACAGATCACATCCCACACAAATAGCGAAATAGTTTTTAATACTTTTGAACATAATACTATCAAACAATGCTTGATAGTAACTTTTGTATATTCTTAATGACTGGCCCTGAGAAAGTCAAGAGACTTGGCAAAAATGCTAATGAGAATGCACAGTTGTTGGTAAATCAAGGATGAAAGTCCAGATCTCATAATTCCCATTACACTTATGAATTCTTTAGGGTCATTAGCATTCACGACCTCCAAAATAAGTATGGCTGAAAATAGCTCTTTGAGAAAAGCTTTTTTATCTCTTGCTTTCAGCTCTATCCATAGGAATTAGAGCCATGCCTTGCCAATAATGATGCTCAAGTATTTGTTAAAGTATTTGTTAAAGAATTAAATGAAATAGAGACATAAACTTGATCCAAGAGGCACTTATATAAGATGAGAGCACACAAATGAAATCTGTATTGTACAATCCTTCCCTTCCCCCTCTCTCACCTCTAACAGAGGAAATTTGTTTCAGGCATTTCAATAAAAGGCTTCCTAGAAGGTCACAGCAGAAGCTCAGTCATACTAGTGAGTGACACTGCGTAGGGCACTGGTTTCTAAAATGTGCACACAATTCGCAGTCACCGATGATGGGTCTAGACAGCTTTACTTACTGACCATTACATTCTCACAGGAACTCAGTAACTCGCAGATAAAGGGATGTGATTGTTTCTGTTCCTTTCTGGAGGACAGATGTCATTACATGAATCAGAAGTAACTGTGAGGCTGGTTGGCAGCTGAAATGTTGAGACCGAAAAGAACATTTTTCTGGACTTAGACGTCCCTTTTCATTTCTTCTGGTTAACGGCGTTAGAAAAGACGCATATTCCCCCGAGCTACTGACTCCTCACATTCACCTGGCCTCTCCTTGCTCTTTTCTTAAATAATCAAAGGCTCAGATATTATAAAGTTATTAGTTTGAAAGGATTTCTCAGAAGTAGAAATTCTTTTCAATGCATACAAAGATGTACATTTCGTAAATCAATGAAATCGATAACATAAATAGTATTGTCACAGTAATTGTGTCCCTTTGGATATTTACAAAAAACATACAAGAGTTTGAGTTTCAAATAATGTTCTGCCTGCTTGCCTCCCATTACCTCGCCACTCTGTGCAAACATAACTGGACTAGTCATGGATTTACAGCACACTATAGCTAAAAATGTTAAGAAATTTTTCAGGCAACCTAAAAACCCCTGGATGAGAGCAGAGTGGATGCTTGTTGCATAGTGTTGGCAATTTTCTGATAGTGAAGTTTAATTGTGTGACTTAGAAAAACAATTTCTGTGAATGTTTTGGAACCCATTGAAATGATCCTTCCTGACAGGATAGCCTCTTTTGAGATTGTTGTCATTTTTGTTCCTGGCTAAAGAGAAAAATAGGTTAAGCTTTTGTTTTCCTTCTCCATGTATTGAGATGAAAATATCATCAGTACTGCCCTGAGATTGAATTTACTGTGGGAAAAAAAACTATAACAGAGGCAAAAATGATGTTTCTATCTTAAAAAAAAAAAAAACCTTATGGGAGCATATGAACTTCTGTTGAGAAAATTACGGTTTTAGGTTTCTTCCAGGATGCTCCTGACTCAGATTGATAATTATCTTTTAACTCTTAAATAGAAATTACATGATACTGACTGCATTTTTTTCTTCTGAAAACAACTGAACTCACATGCTCTTAACTCGGAAGATGAATTGAATATGGGAACTTCTCAGCAGAAGAGTCTCAATGTCACATAAACAGAAGGCTTTGGGTATATTCCCAAAGCATCATACTGCGTTAAATTTTATTTCTATAACTGATGAAATACAAGAAATTTCAGTATGTCATTAAGACCAAGGTTTCTGTAGAAATAAAACGCTGGATTTTATTGTGGCTAGGCCTTAAGTTCTGGAAAGTAAAGGTAAAGAGGACCATTTAACAACCTCACACACAGTGGGTTGCTTTGGGAACAAGACTCTGATAATTAGTGGCATGCCTATCCATTACTCCAGAAGAAGACATTGTATCTATATTCCAAAGCTGTTTACTCTGCAGGCATCAGTTAAGAAGACATCAGTGAATAGAGAGCCTGAAACAAAGTTGCCTTTCCTTGCAAGACATTCATGAGACATTATATTCAACCTAGAATTCAAACTGACAAAACCTGAAAGCTGATATGAATGTAGAATAAAGAAATTATATGATAATGCTATTGTCAAGAATATCATGTAGGAATGCTATAACATGATTATTTAATAAATTGCATGATAATGTGCGCCATCAAAATTAGACATTAAATAAAAAAGAAGACAGAATCCAGACATCAGTGTATACAAACCAGCAGGAAAGTCAAGGTTAGGGCCAAAAACACAGTCATGGAGCAGCACAGATGGGAGAAAGGGATGTTTTCTCTTCAGGGGGAATGAGAATAGAGAATAGGAAGTCTAAAAAGCACTGACAATGATAAAAGCTTAGAGGAGTACAAGGAAGTTTTTATGAGAAGAAAAAAAATGCCTTAACTGAATTCTATTAAAAATGCAGCTATGAACAAAGGAAATGTTATAGTATACAATTTGATTCTGAATTAAATATTGTTTAATAGTCATAAGAATAATGTAAATAGTTTATTATTTAGCCAAACAATCCCATATATAGTGTGTGTGTATGTGTGTGTGTGTGTGAGCAAAGAGGGGTAGTCTCCTTATAAACTTAATCATGAACTATCATTATAGGAAGCAAGTAGTTGATGTTTAAAATTGATAAATTAAGAGTTATATAGGTACATCACTTGATGATAAGGAGGTAGCTACCAAAAGGAACAACTAAAAGAATTAGAATTGATTGCATTTTGAAAGTAAGAATAGGAGTTGAACAGGCATATGTAGATATAGATATAATACAGAGAGTGACAGGGATAGAGGTAGAGAGAGATACAACAGACATAGACCTAGATTAGATATAGATGTGCTATGGATGAGGACATGGACAAGGATGTGGACATGTGTGTGTTTTATTATTAACAAATGAGTAAATAAGATGCGTAAACAAATGAGTAAATAAGATGTGCCAGTGAATTTCTTGCAAAATTGAAACTGGCATTTTTTAAATGCTAGATATTTCTTAAGGAGAGAATCTCATTTTTTGTAGTATTTTACATGATTTATTTATTATGTATTTTGTTTTTATATCTCCTTCTATTAAATTTAAGCTGCTGAGGGCAGTTCATAGTCTGAAATATTCCAAGCACATAGAATCTAGTAGGCATGACATGGATATTTGTGCAAATACTAAATTCAGCAAACAAGACAGATATATCCTTATATGAAAGATTACTCATATTTAGAATTTCTTAAAAATACATATATCCTTAAGACCCATTTTTAGTCATGTTAAATAGTTATCTGTATGTATGTTTAAAATTTCTCCAGGTGAATCTGATGCATATCATAAGTATCTATATCACTGATAGAAGATATAAACATTATATTTTGTCATTAAGAAGTCATTATTAATGGACGCATAATATTTGAACAGCAGTCCTAAGGAAAATGCCAAAAGAGGGGAAAAAATGTTACTACTTAAGAATTCAAATTGTTATTTTGGAAGAGTAAAAAAAAAATTGTGAGACACTAATGAGTGATTAAAAACATCTTAGCTTTCAGCATAGGTGTTCTGGAAAGCTCTTCTTTCCATGGGAGTAATGTTTCATTACACAGAAAGAATACAAGTATTAATAAACCTCCTAAGATGTGATGACACAGACATTCATTAATGAGCTACAGAAAATTCTGCTTATGACAATGCTCGTGATGATGATCACACATGAATGTCATCAAGTGACACCTAATTAGTGTGATTAACCAACTTCAGTACTCACCAGAGAATGCATTGAATCAATGGGCTGTCTTTTATACGTGGAAAAGGTTTTACGTTTGAGATCAATGCCTTGTATCTAAAGCACCTGTTAATAGAACTCTTTTCTTGTTTTTCGCTCTCATATATCTAAGTGGTCTCTTATCAAGCAGAATGACTGCGAGATAAGCCTGAATGACCTTGGAAATAATGAGGCACACTCTGAAGAATTTGATAGGACTCTTCATAGTGAATTTGATGAGCCTGAGTGTCAGAAATTCTAGCACAGGATTTGATACTCAAGTCTTATTCACTTTCCTTTAAATGGTCTTAAACAAATTAAATAAATTTGATGATCTAGGTAATTTGCAAGAGTGGATACATATACCGTATCAGTAAGAAAATTTCTGTGTGGAATAAATCCACAGGACAAATAAAATGACATCAATTCTATATAAAGACATGGGCTAAATATTCATCAATAGGGACAAGAACATTTTGAATCCCATTATATATTTTTGTTAGCATTTATAGAAGCAACTTCGCATAATAAATTGTGATAATTTAATGAATAAAATTTAATTAAATTATATAATAGTATTCTGAAAATGATGCATTATATAGTCATATGTGTTTTCAGAGTTTATCTTAAGTACAACATCAAACATTTTTTATGTGCCAAAATTTTAGAAATATATATAATTAAAAAATTACATCTCTTAAACCTCAATATCCTCACAACAAATATTTCTCTTTTGTAATTGTTAATTTAATATAGAAGTATGAATTTAAAAAATAATTGAAGAATTAAATTAGAGTATGTAAATATTAGCCCAAGTTGAATCTAGAAAAAGGAAAATACAGAAGTCACTTATGGGCTAGGCTCATTTTCTTCATCTATAAAACAGAATGAAAGACCCTTTGTCAGTTATTATGAAAATCAATTTGGGCCATGGACACACACTTTTGTGTGTGTGTGTGAAGTATAACACATTTAGTTATCTTGTGAGATAAAAAAATAAGTTTTAATATACTATACTGAGTTCAGTGATGAGTAATATATAACGCTAAATTGATGTGGTCCCTACCCTTAGTATAATCCTTATTTTTGTTTTCTGAATATACATTTTATTTCTTTCCAGGGATCATTTACATTCTAGAAGACAGGAACCTTATTCTCCTTAACTTTGAAAACATTTTACCCCAGAGAAGCAGCATATCTGAATAGAATTAAATTGACTTCACAACTTGCTTGCTCTATGCAATATAACACTCAATTTCTCAATTTATAAATTGGAAATGATAATGCCTACACCCAAATTTACTTTTTAGGTATTAGAACAATCAACAATTAAATATCTAATCCATTGTCTGTAAATCATAAAGTAGTTGTAAAATGCATTCGCTGAAAATAATTGGAAAATTTAAATGGGAAAGAGAGCTAACGTTAGTCTTAAGAAATTAGATGCTATTATCTTCCTTAAGTACAAGGTAAGCTGAAATAAATTTCAAATTGGGTCATTCATTGAACAGATTTCACACCAGTCACCTAAACACAAATTACAAATTGCTTTAATGATCATGTTATGATGACTGCTTCTGCAGGCTTAGTACATTTCATTGAATCTGTCTTCAATAATGACCAATAAGTAGAAAAGCATTTGAAGTAGTTTTTATTTATTTAATCATGCCTGCACACCATAACTTCCTATTCAGCAACTGAAGAAAAAAGTTAACAGCTGGTTCTATGTCCTTCCCTCTTGCTTTGAGGTGTCTGAACATTAGCCTTAGTCAATTCTCCTTGCAATGTGTAATTCAAGATGTCTTAGTTTATCTAACTACCTGAAAATCCGGCTAAGACTTAATGCTTGGAGCTGTTTATTGAGTAAAAAACAACCAGTATTGATGGACTTCAAAGGAATGGGGAGACTGGAATATCTGAGGGCCTAGGTGTAAAATCTGATGGCTTCTCCGATTTAAAGTTTTTTTTTTTTTTCCCCCAAACACTCAGCCTAGTCCTCTGCCTATGCAGATGCCAAGGGCAGAATTACTCAGGCATAAGATACTATACCTACAAAGTTGTACAAACTGTATGGTTTCTAGTTCTGATATTTTTTTAGCTTTTTTTTTTTTAAAGCTAAATGACTTTTATTACTTATAGATTGAGGATGCTTATTGTAATGAGTTTGATTGTCATTCTGAAGCCAAGAAGACCACTGATCACTGATTCTCCTTAGAACGCAGTGGGCATTGTAGCACTATATCGAAGTCCAAATTATCCAAGCATCATACGGATGTGCATATATATGTGTATAGAGACTTTTCACTCTCATTTTGCTTTGTTTGTTTATATCATTAATCAGTTTCAGGCTCTGATGTTTCTAATCATTATTATTAAATGGTACAGAGTCAAGTTTTGGTCAAAGTTGGTTGAAAGGCAAAGTTTGTTGCTTTCACTTTTTAATTCTTGGCATTCAGAATAGAGCAATGTTTTAACTTACATCATTCTGAATGCCAAGAATTAAAAATAAATAAAAAATTTTTTTATACATTGTAAATCTATTAGTACACTCAAAAAATTGATTCATATATTCTGCCTAGCTTGACGGTAATGTCAGCAAGTATTCCAAATATCTTGAATATTAATAAATAAAATATAAGATATAGGACAGTGAGTTGAAAAGCTGAGAAGAAAGATGTTTCAAGGTTTAAAATCTATACGGAGTTATTAAATCTGCTTATTTTATTCCAATAACTTTGTAGTCAGGAGATCTAGATTTATCAGAATATCTCTAGTAGCTTTTATATAATAAAATAAAAGTCTTCAGTCTCTGTCAAATACCAAAGTATCAAATATATTCAATAGTCCAAAGGTAGTAGCTGAACACTAGAATGCTTGGCTTTCCATAAGGTTCTATAAATGACCACTTGATGATACAATAATAAGCTTAGCTAGGGTAAGTTTCTGTCATGGGTTTGTGATGACTAAATGCATAATACATTCATTAATTTTTTTATAAAAATCTATAAGTCAATTCAAATCAATTAAAATAATGATCCAAAGTAACCTTCTAAAATTTTCAGTTGAATTATCATAATTTGCTACTACTAAAAAATTACTTTAATATATCTTCTGTACCTTCTTTCTAGGGAAACATTTCCTAAAGTAAGATTGTGTGCATCCATGATAGATACCTACTGAAAATGCATTTCCTAAAAGAATCATCATATCAACACTCAAACTTGCCACCATTTCATTTAACAGATAAACACAAAGTTGACTAGTTTTGTATCTATGATGTGCCAAGCATTGTTAATTGAGGTGATTTTTAAAGTGTCTGGGAAATTTATTGTTACCTGGTGTCTTGAAGAAATATTTAAATACTTACTTAGATACGCCAATTGTATAGTTATTTGACATTTTGAATTATTGAGCTTAACTGGAGTCAGAGAAAAATGAAAGAAATTATGAGATAATTGAAAAAGAGCTTGTTTCCATACTTCCTCCAACAACTATGGCCATATGGGACCCGAGGACAAGTATGACGCAAAAGAAGCTATTGTTTTTTATAGTTTTAGTTTTTAAAATACAGTGGGTGTCCATCACATGGTTGTAATGACCGTATCCTTATACCAACTTGGATCAAATAACATTTTATGAAATCTATTATAATATTAGATCTCAGTTTTCTCCAAATTTCCTACCTCTCACACGTTCAACTATTTTTATAAGTAAACTGAAGAGCAGTGCCTGGCATTTATTTTTACTTCACATTTTCTCTGGAAATCCTTGGCTCATAACAAAATGTTCAGATTCTGGTATCCTCACATTTGGCATTGTGTTTGGAAAAAAATCCTGTTTATTTAACTTTTATGTTGGATGTGTGTAGGTTCTCCTCCCAAACGCATAAACCACATAGAATAATGACGACCAACTGCTTTGCTACACTCCTTAAGCATTGTTCTCTCCCTTTGTTCACATAAGCTATTTCTAACGTAGCTCTATTTCACTATTAGCAATGCCTCTGTCTCTTTTCTCAATAATGTTGCCTCAGAACGCAAAAAGAAAGTAGAAGGCATAAATTGAAAAGTACTCAATCTCCTGCCATCCAACATAAGAACAAAGATTTTTTTATGCTCAGTTTTTTTCTACATTCCTTCTTTTCCACTGGGTCATGTGACTAAAATCTTTAAAATGATTGAAGTATTCTTGTATTCTGAATCTAGTAGGTATTAGCTCTATCAGAATATGCATTCCCAATCCTTGTCTTAAGTAGTTCTTTCTTCCATTTTTAAACTTTGCTCATGTCTCATATCCTCCTATAAATTCATTTAATTTTTATATCCATTGTGTCTACCAACTTCTTTTTTAAGCTTCAGAGCTATACTTCTTGAGTTTACCATATATTCCATCTGTAGGTTTTTTCATTTTGTTGATTGCTTCTTTAGCTGTGAAAAACATTTTTACACATTTCAAGATCAATAGTCCACAAAGATGCCATTTACAATGGTAATTTTTTTTTATTCAAGACCATTCCTGTCTTGTATGTGGTGTGTGTGTGTGTGTGTGTGTGTGTGTGTGTGTGTGTGTGTGTAGACTTGAGTAGGGAGAAGTATTTCCAAGGTTATTTGGAGACAAGGATTGATAAGAGCTTATACTGATGAAATTTTTACCACCTTTTTATTCTCATTATATAGCAGCAGAGTCTGTGTAAATAGGTCACTTAAAGTTTAGAGACTCATTAAAAATCTTTCATACTGAAAGAAAAAAAGAACCATTGATTTGCTTTATGTTTTAAATATAACTTTTAAGTTTTACAAATTTTTTTCTTTTTTTACAGAGAAAGGTATAGCTCTGATAATTATGCTGCTTTTCACAAATTATCAAAAGGATGTAAAATGTATTTACTGACATTAAAAAGTTACTCTTTTGGCATCATTATTTGCTAATGAGCTGGTTTGGGAATGTTTGCAAGCTTATATGACAGTATGACAATTTATTATATTAATAAGGTCAGCTCTGCTACTTAGTTTATAAAAAGACAAATTTTTTTTTTAAAGGTGAGTCTACTAAATACATATGACCCAAAACTCGCTTTAAAACAGAGGTACCCAACCTCTGGGCCGCAGACCTGTTCCAGTCTGTGGCCTGTTAAGTACCGGGCCACACAGCAGGAGGTGAATGGTGGGCAAGGGAGCAAAGTCTCATCTGTATCTGTAACCGCTCCCCAGCACTAGCATCACCACCTCAGCCCCACCTCAGATCATCAGGTATTAGACTCTCATAGGAGCACCGGTCCCTAGTTCCAGAAAGGTTGGGGACCACTGCTTTAAAATCAAGGAATGGCACTTTACATTTATGTAGATACTCTTAAGCTGTGAGGTGGAGTTTTAGCGATTATGAAGCAATGACAGGACGTTGATTGAGGGTGGGAATCACACATGTTAAAGGTTATGTTCAAGTTAATTTTTGAATGGAACAGTGACTGCTATTTTTGAGAGAGGGATACAGATATATAAGTGCAAATGTAAAGGCTGTTCTGTCTTCCTTGTGGTCCCCTGGCCTTCATCATATATTGTCATTAAAGTTATCTGGATTGCTATGAGCAGGATCTCTAAGAAATAATTACACGCTATTTTCCGTTACTTCAGATGCCAAAAGGAGGACATGGATTTTGGTATTTAAGAAAGGAGCGGGTTTGGAAGTGTTAGAATAAATCTCTGAAATGGCAAGGTTTTTTTTTTTTTTTTCTTTAAAGTGATATTAGTCTCATAAATGTAGAATAAATTGGAATTAAAAAATGCATTTAAAAAGCACAGCTCAATAAAAAGGAAATTTTAGAGGCCTCGATTAAGAAGGTATTCCTTTCTGCCAAAAGCACTAGTGTCATTATAATCATCTGCAAACTGATTAAGCTGATTATGATACCGTATAAGTGGTATCATAATTGCTATAATAGAACTTGGTATGTGAAAAGGAGGAAATAAAGTAGCGTCTTTAACCAGTGATTCTAGAAAAGGATTATGGAATAAGGATAATATGTAATACCATCCTGTAAGATCAACAGTATTTTGAGAGAGAGAAACGTAGGGTCTAATGTTTTATCTCTCAGTAACTGGAAGAGCCAGCTGCATTCTTTCAAGACTCCCTCACACTCTTTGACGTGTTTTGAAAATAGTAAGCACTCAGGGAGAGTGGAATTTATTCCCATATATTTGTTCTTCCCTTGTTAAGTCAACACCTAATTTCTGTGAATTTTTAGGTATGTAATAATCGACTTCTTTGACCTCAATTATATATAAGACAGATGAAGTCCAAAGTATAATAGACAAAAGAAGATTTAGCCTCCAGGCAGGTGTGATTGAATACCTCATTTCAGCTTCTATTCACTTTTCAGTGACTCATATGAATTATAACTTGGTTAGGCCAGCATGAGATTCAAGGCTACAGAGAGAGAGAACAAAATGAAGAAACCAGGAGAGCCAGCGGGAATGCAGCGTGACTGCACGTGAACACACTGCTGGGAGGAACGCTGGAGATTAGCAACGGGGACTATCAAACCTCAGACTTCTCAAACTCAGTCATCTAATCCTTCGTCCATACTTTCTTTCATTTCTTTTCTTCTCGAAGTAGATTTTATTTTGGTAGATAGGAATCATAACATATTTGTTTTGCTATTTAGTTGCATGAGTTCTCTATGTATTTTAAATAATCCTTTATCAGTCACATGGTTTGCAACTATTTTCTCCCTTTCCATAGGTTGTTTTTCATTTTGTTCATTGTTTCTTTTGCCATGCAGAAGCTTTTAAGTTTAACAATCTTACTTGGTTAGTTTTACTTATCTTTCCTAAGATTTTTGTGTCATTTAAAAAAAAATCATTGCCAAGGCCAATGTCAAAAGATCTTTTTCTGTGTTCCAGAAGTTTTTAAAGTTTCAGGTCTTAAGTCTTTAATCCATTTTGAGTTGATTTTTGTTATAAAAGTCCAATTATATATTTTTGCACGTGGATATACAATTTTTGCAACACCATTCATTTATTTCTCCATTGGGTATTCTTGGAACCCTTGTTGAAAATGGTTGACTACATATGCTTGGGTTTATTTCTGGGTTCTCTATTCTTTTCCTTTGGTTATTACCAACATTTCCACCAGAATGGCACATTATTACAATTGATGAACCTGTATTGACACACTGATATCACCCAAAACCCATAGTTTAGATTAGGATTCATTCTTGGTGTTGAAAATTCTATGGGTTTGGACAAATGTAAAATGACATGTATCCATCATTATGGTATCATATAAAGTATTTTAATTATTCTAAAAACACTCTGTGTTCCACCTATCTATCCATAACCAACCAGGCCCTGGCAACTTTATTTACTTTTTACAATTTGAAGACCCAGAGTTGTTAAACAACTAAGTTAGGTGACACAGTCAATGGTGAAACAATGTTCACATCCTCATTAACTTCAGAGTCCATTGAGACAACTATTTCATATTGTGTGTTAATAATAAGGCTTATCACCTTACAGTGTTTTGATTTGATACCACATAAATTATGGCACAGAAATAAATCTCAAATTACATAGCTCAATAGGGAGATTGTAATTAACACCACAATAAAAACAATGAACATTTTTATGTTAGTTCTTTCTCATTTAATATTAAAGTGTAACTAACTAAATAACCCCATTCTCTATGACACTATAGCCTCTGATTTGGAAGCCTAATCTGCCACTTTCTGATCGGTGGCATTAGAACATTTACTTACCATGTAAATGTGCATGATGACAAATATAGAATAAAAAACTCTGTGCATTCTATTCCCCTGAGAAGCATATTTTGTAGTATACATATATTTATGGACACTTACACATTCATATACATTCTTTGAATATAGTAATATATAAAATAAGTTTGTATACATACAAATTCTTTGAGGTTTTCTTCTCAGGTCTAACTTTTAACTAAACATCACCCACTAAGAAAGCCAATGAAGTGTGATGGAAAGCTAACATTCTATTGAAGTAAGAAAGACTAAAAACAGACCTCTTTTAGAGCTTCATTATTTTGCATTCTTATGAAGAGACATGTTTTCTGTAAATCTGAATTTTGCCACACATTTACATATAGCTACAAATCAAGTTACTATAACTTTCCTGAAAAAAGAAAAAAAAAAACTGAATTTGAATTTATGTGAGGATAACAGACTCCCAGGTGGAGTATCTCTCAGCCAAGGAGATAAGATAAATCCTTTAGGCAAATAATAAAAGAGAAGCATAATGAAAATCCTGAAGGCAAATAGTAAGGAGAAGAAAGGAGAGAAGCAAAATATTAAGATAACTGGCTTTAAAAATCTTTATTGAATATTTTTAAAATACCATTACAACTAAAAAGAAGACCTTCGATGACTGTATTTTTTTTCTTTGATGTTCTCTATGAACTATATCCAGGTACCACTTAACCCTTTCAAGTTTTCCTTAGCACAATGTCTGGAGAATTCAATATTGAGTGGTGAGATGCTATGATGTGCTTTTATATACTTGTAACTTTTTATAATTCCAATTTATCATGAAAAAATTTAAACATATAGAAAATTCGAAAGAATGATATACTACATTTCAATATACTGTTCACCTGTTGTTAATATATTTCTTCATTTGTCCTCTCTCTCTCTGCACATAAACACATATATGAAGGTTTTATTCTCTAAATGATTTATAATTAAGTTGCAATCATCATGCACCCATTCTCTCAAATATTTAGCATTTAATTCCTAAGAACAATGTTATTACCCTTCATAACCACAATATCATTACTATATCCTAAGTATCATTGAAAGGGTAATATTATCTATTTGCAGTCCATAATCAAATTTTCCTGATTATCCCCAAATGTCCTTCACAGATAGTTAAAAAAAAAAATCTAGGGTTGAAACTAGGTTTTCATGTTTCTTTAATATCTTTAATTGAAGGGATTTCTTCTTGTTTTATGTTTTAGATCATTGACATATTTGAATAATCTTGTTTACTAGTATCTTCCAGTATTAGGATTTGTCTAATTGCTTCCACTTGATTTGTTTCATCTTAAGTTTTCTTTTCCCTAAATAAGTTGTGTTAAGCAGGTGTTGTTAAATTTGTATTGCATGATTAAATAAGTAAATATTGTCATTTTCCCCAATTGAATCACTTGGTTTGGGTGGTTTCTGTGAAAACTCTCCATTATAAAAGTAGCACTCTCCTTTGATAAATAAGAAGTGATAGCCAGTATGACTGCTCTAGACCTCTAGACCTCTAGCCTCTCCCCCAACAAACTTTCACCAATTATTTTAGCATGAATTGAGAATCCTTGTCAGAGTCAATTACTTCACTGAGGATTCAAAATCATTATTTTCTAGCCGCTTTTTTTTTTTATATCTGAGAACCATTCTACTGTAACATCTCTCTTTGCTTTCATTCTGTCCTCCTCTCAGTCTCTTTCTTTCCCTGTCGCTCTGTCTGTGTCTCTCTCCCTCTTCTCTCTTTTCCATTTTAGAAAATCCATCGAGGTAATTCTCCATATTAATAGATATAAAAAACAAAAGTAATATGACCATGCAAGGAGTTGGTGACAAGAGCTTCGACAAAATTCAGTACCCATTACCTAATAAGATGAGAATGAATGGATACTTTCTTAAAATAATAGCATATATTAAAGTACAAAGAACTTAGAATACTGCAGTTAGGAGATCCACATGGCATCATAGCATCTCCTTGATGACCCTGCACTCTTTGTTTCCCCACTTATGATATTAAGGGAGCAAGAGGTGGAGGTTCAGGACTCGAGGCTGCACCCTGGAAGTGTAGACCAGATCTGAGCTACTGCAGCTCCAGACTGGCTTGTGCCTTCCTAATTCCTGTCTTTCAAAGAAAAGCCATGACTTCACTGTTTAAGGAGAGCTTGGGGGAGAGTTTGAAATTTTTCAATGCATTGTTTACTGCTACTTTTTAAAAGTTTATTTATCTTTGGCTCAAATAATTTTTATGTAAAAATATAACCAATTAATCACTCTTAATCATGCCTTGAGTACTGAACCTACACTTCTTACTCCCTTAAAATGGTAAAAGGGGAATACACATGTGATAATGAGGATCAGTGATCCATAACCTCTGAGGGTCTTCTACCTCATGGCCGAGTTTGGGGGTGGGCGTCATAAGAGGATTGCAACTGAGATGGGGCAATTTCTATCTTTCCCTTAAAACAAAAGAAAACCCTCCTATTTGCAACAACATAGATGAACCTGGAGGACATTATGCTAAGTAAAATCGGCTAGTCACAGGTCAAATACTATATGATTCTATTTCTACAAAGTGTTAAATAGAGAGTACAGTGCAGGAAATGGGGTGTTGTTTCCAATGGATGTTTCCGTTATACAAGATGAAGATCTTCTAGAGATTTGCTTACATCTTAGTGTCTATATTTATCAGTACTGTATTATTAACTTAAAAATGTATTAAGAGGGTAGATCTTATGTTAAGTGTTTAACATAATAAAAAAATTATCTTAAATATAATGGATAGGAACTGAACAGAAACTTCTTCCAAGAAGACATATAAATGGCCAACAGTTATATATATAAAAAAAAAGATGTTCAACTTCACTAGCTATGAGGGAAATGCCAATTGAAGAGATACCACCTGACACCTGTAAGAATGCTATCATCAATAAGACAAGTAATAACAAGTGTCAGAGAGGCTGTGGGAAAAAGGAAGCCTCATACACTGCTGGTGGGAATGTAAATTGATACAGCCACTATGAAAAACAGTATGGAAGTTCCTCAAAAAATTAAAAATAGAATTACCATATGAGCCAGCAATCCTTTTTCTAGGTATCTACCCCCAAATTTTAAAAATAACCTTAATAATATACGCACTGCAATGTTCGTTGCAGCATTATTCACAGTGGCCAAGACATGGAAACAACCAAAATGCCTTTTGATAGAAGACTGGATAAAGAAGAATTGGTACAATATATACAATGGAATATTACTCAGCCACAAGAAAAGATGAAATACTGCCATTTGTGATGACATGGATGGATCTTGAGATTATTCTGCTATGCAAAACAAGTCAGAGAGAAAAGTTGAGAAACATATGATTTCACTCATATGTGGGATATAAAACTGGAAGCAACAAATGAATAAGACAAAAAAGCAGGAATGCATGGATGAGGATAATGATTTAGTGGTTACCAGAGGGAAAGTGGGGAGGGGGAGGTAGATAAAAGTAAAGGGGGTCAAATACATGGTGACAGAGAAATTTAACTTTGCTTGGTGAACATACAATGTACTATACGTATTATTGAATTGTACACTTGTAACCTATATAGTTTTCTTAACCAATGTCACAATTTAACAATTTAAATTTAACAATAAATTTAATTTTAAAAAGTTTAAATTCTGTCTTGTTATCTCAAAAATCTTTGAGAACAGTATTCTGTCTTATTCATTATATAGTTGACCCTTGAGCAATACAGGTTTGTACTGCTCAGGTCCAGTTACATGCAGATTTTTTTCAGCTGACCCCATGAAGTTTAACTGACTTCCCCAGTTTAAACTTGCATTGTTCAAAGGTCAACTCCAAGGCTGAGAATCCCATAGGCAGAGGGCTCACTCTATTTATACCCATGCAGGTATTCAACTGCAAGGGAGGTCAAGGCCCTCTAACTCCTGAGTTGTTCAAGGGTCAATTATAATACATCCGACTCTTAGATGCTAACCTGGTGTCCTATAGGGGTCCAATTAGTGTCTATTGAACTAAACAATGTCAATCTTGCTTAGGACTGGTTTACAGAAAAATGTGTTTAATTTACTTATGGGAAAATGTCAACTTAAACATAAACTTTGAGGACATAATTAAAAAAACATAAAGGAATATTGCATGAATATATATGAATTCCATATCCCATTACCTACGTTCAAATAATGATATCATTTAGCAGTTTTGGAATTAGAATTAAAGTTAACATAGTGCATTGAGTTGTTATATCTCTTTACCTAAATCAGTTTTATTTATGTACAGTGCACAAACAACAAAATGCAGATGCTAAGTGTCCAGTCTGATGTGTCTTGACAAATGCCTATCCTAATGTAATTATCATCTCTAAAATATAGAAAAGATTTAAATCACTTAGGCAGTTTCTTAGTTTCTACCATTATGGTTGAATTTTGTTAAGTTTTATGCAGAGACTTTCCTAAATTAATTCATTAAATGAATAATTTATGATTAAAAATATGTATTTGCATAATTGTTTTATCTGAGAATAGAAGGCAGTTTCACTTTTTTTTTTCCTGGTACAATCTTGAATCCATTTTTTTTTTTTTAGTCACACCAGCTAGGAACTTGTAAAATGTTTGTAGACATATAAAACAAATAATATTTGCTATTTTGTTTAGAATACTGGTGTCTAATTTCATGTTATTGGTCTGTAATTGTCTTTCTTAAAATATCCTCTATAGGTTTTGTTATTAAGCTTAACCTTATCTCATAAAATTTAGAAAGTATACCCTCTTTCTATATTTTCTGAAAGAGTTGGTATAAGATATTTCATTCCTAAGGGTTTTGAAAAATTTGCCAATTAGTTCATCTGATCCTAGAATCCTCTTTAAGGGGAGGTTTCAATTAAGGACTCTGTTGTATTAGCAGATATAGAACTATTTTTTTTTTTGTCAGTATTTGGAAATTATATCTCAAGGAGTGTTTCGATTTTGCATAGACTTTCAAAATAATTGGCATAAAGTTGCACATAAGTCATATTCTATCAATGCTATTATTGTCTGCAGGATTAAAAATAATGATGTCATCTCTTCTCTCTGCCCTTCTTTCTGTTCTCTCTTTCCCTGGCTCCCATCCCTTCTCCTCCTCTCGAACTGGTCAGCAAAATTCTAAGAAAAGCAAATGGTGGAGTAGAGACATGACTTAAGGTAGGAAAACTCACGGGACAACTTTGCTCCACGGTTGAGTCTAGAAGTTGTTCTGTGTGCCAAAATGGTGGATGATGTGCTGGTCGAAGAGGCAGCATCATCTTTCATTCTTTCATCCCGGCATTACAGCTGGAAAGCACATTAGCATTCGAGATCTAAAAGATAAAAGGGTGGGAATCCTGTTTACATCTATTAGTTTGTATCCCAGAAAATTTACTAGTTGTGTATCTAAAAAAATCAGATCATGGTGGGTGACAAAGTCACGAAGAAGTGGTCCTACTTGCAGTTTCTGCACAGATGCTGTATCTTTGTTAGATCAGGCTTACATGTCTTTATGTGAGCTTTCTCAGAAGGCATTGACTATGTAGATGTGTAAAAATATTTTATGAAGCACTGTCTTCTGACAGTAGAATAGAAGGATAAGACAGGGAATTCAAACTCCAAGTAGTTGACGTTATTATACAGGTATCAATTATGTTATAATATGTGCAGGTAGTCTACATTCTTGAATATATAAAAGAATTAACTATTAAATCATGAAATATTCTAAAAATAAACAAAATATAAAGTCCAGTGACTAACAGTAGATTTTGAATAAGTTGCTTTAGTCTTATATTCTTCCCTTTTCCTGACCTTCAATTTGTTTTATATGTTAGTATAGAGAAAATGTATGCATATGTTAATATATATTTAAATATACATATACATTGCACCAACTATACTGCAACACCGTTAGAATAAAATGTTTAAAACTCACTTGAATTCATCACCAAATGATGCAATATTTAAAGTCAACATCTAGTTCTAAATGAGAACGATAATTACTATGGTATACATAGCTTAAATTATATTAGAGATTAATTTCATATTAGCTGTCCCTTTCAATTGATTTGTAAAATATGCCACAGATTATTATAATTACCTAACAGGATACAAAGATTATAATAAATTTAGTGTGCATTTGCACTATATGGAAAATACAACATAGTTATTAAATAGATGGATCATAAATGGATAAGGTTTTGTGAAAATATTTGTTGCCGAAATTACATCATTCGCATTCATAAATAACACTAGTATGTAATACAAGGCTGGAAAATGACCTTGTTATGAGGTGTTACATACCCTAATGGCCTTTATTAGAATAGAATTCTATCTGTAATTTACTGAAGGGTCACTTGTTACCTGGGTGAGCAATTTCAGCCCTTCAAATTCTGAATTTCATTCTAAATCTATGCCTCTTCAGTTGATGGTAGAGCAATTCTTGTTGAAGTCCAAAAATAACACTCAGCTGAATGCACATGGTCTGGATGAACTATATGGGGTATAACTGGCAGAGATTCAGAAGAATCAATTGCTCTGATTTCACCACTCAGTAAATGAACTGAAGCTGATGGGCGAAATTGAAAGTAATAGTTGGAATGTTCCACGATGGCTCCGCTGCAGAACATTGTACAGCGACTCCACCGAACAGTTTAAACACCGAACAATTACGTCTCAAAATTCAGTTAATACCTTCTGGGATTCTCTGTGCACTTGATGTAACACATTTCCATGGCAGAAATGCACTGAGTCACACTTTGTGTAGCTAATTGAGCTATTGTTATTGGTGGTTTGTCAAAAGTGCCATAATGATGGGGGAAAAAATGTTTCTAGCAAAAGCAATGAATACATTAACTTCAGCCTCATATGACAATAACCACTTCTATTTCACATCTTCATGTTTTGACTCCAAATGGTTGTATATGTTTGTCATTCCAATATTAGCTGACTTAGAACAACAAATGTGGAAGCAGCAAGAAAACTTGCTTGCATACTTTTATTTTTATATAGTTATTAATATATTTAGTGTAACCACAAATTTCTATTTGAATCATTTAATAAAATAGAAATTAAACCTGTGATTTATCTTTAGCAACCATTTCTCTTCCTATTTACATGTGAATTTAGTTATATGGGATTGCTCAGTTTTTCTATTATATCAATCATCATATGGAGGATATTTATATAAATATGGTAGATAATAACTTCCTTAAATCTAACAAAATCAAGTTTTTTTGACTTTAATACTATGAAAGAAAGCATTTTGCAAACAGTATGTATAAAAGTGGTTATTGTCAAAAATCTATAATTAAGTTGATGAGCATTAAATTCAATAAATAGTGCTTTAGAATCAAGAAATTATGACACATTTAACTAAGCAGAAAAATGTTCCACATGACGAGGATCATATTTTTCTTGCTCTTTGCTTTATGTCCAGGGCTTATTCTATGTCTAGTATAGAGAAAACATCCAATAGGTATTTGTTAAATACTGAATAAATAAAAAATATATATATACATTTTTTTGTATTTTTAAGACAGAGAAGTAACATTTCAGAAGTTCCAGAGGGCAGGCTTACTCTGATTTATTTAAGTAGAGTCTTTCATTACCTGATATTTTGCTTGAAAGGGAGGTCGCAAAGATGAATATCATAAGTCACTGAACTAAGGCATTTTCTTGTAATGGTCAAGACAAGTACTTATAAAAATAATTATGGTAAAATTTCTGTAGATTTATAATGTTCTAGCTACTGTTGCTGAACATTTCTATAAGCAGAGTACATTTGAAGAATATCAAACTTCTCTTAGCTTCAATTTTATCATCTCTTTAAACATCTGAAATATCTTCTAAAAATGTGTACAACAATGTCCTTTGCCCAGTTTTCCAGGAGAATTTTTAGGGCTTTATGAATAGGCACTTTTGTGGTAAAGAAAATTACAGTATCTATTGTGCTTTAAATTCATTAAATTTTCCTAGAGAATTTGGCAAAATGGAAACTATGTGAGGTGACAGAGATGTTAATTACCTTAATTGTGGTGATTACAGTGTTTATATCAAAACATTAAATTGTATATTTTAAATATGTACAATATTTGTTAACTTAGCATCTATAAAGCTGAAGAAATCAAATTAAGCGCTCTGCAATACTGTTATTTTATTGTCCATTTGTATATCTTTTTTGGAGAAATACCTTTTGAAGTCCTTTGCACATTTTTCATTTGAATTGTTTGTGGTTTTGTTGTTGTTAAATTGTGGAAGTTCTTCATATATATTCTGGATATTAACTCCTTATCAGACATGATTTGCATATATGTCAAATGCATAGAAGAAGTTTTAATTATAAACAAGTTTTAAATAAGTATCTTTTTTTACTTTGAGAAAACTGAAACCATCTGCTACAAGAAAGGTACTAAAATTAACAAAGAAATAGTTGTATCTCAACTTGCAATATGTATAATATTATGCATCAATTAGCATTGTTATTGAATATCGTCTTTGATAGGCAGTATTCTAAGATGGCTTCCTCACTGATCCTCTCTTACTATGCCCTTGTCTAATACCCTCTTCCTGAATGTGAGATGGTTTAGTGACTTGTTTTTAACCAATAGAATACAGCAAGCATGATGAGATATCTATTTTGTGGTTGGGTTACAAAAAGTTGTGACTTCTATTTTGCCAGTAAATGTCCTCTAGTAAAGAATGGAAATGAAAGCAAACTTTTGTTCAAAAATCCTTGATGAACTGAATTCTTGCAATAATTATGTGAACTCAGAGTTTTTCATCCAAGGCAGTCCCCAGTCAGGACTGACAGCTCAGTTTCAGCCTTGTGAAATGTGCATTCGGTAAGCAAAGAACATCTTATATTTTAAATAAATAGCATAAAAGACACAGTGGAACATAGCAGATAGAAAATAGCTGATAGACTCAGCTTATTTTCTGAAATGAAATAACGCAACTACAAAATTATAGTTTTTACTATATTGAAGTCATTTTCAAACAGTTAATAAACAACATAATTTCCTATTTATAACTTTGCAAAGACAATAAATCATATTTCAAATATTTTAAGATCAATAGATTACAATTTACAATCATAAGCTAAGTAAACTATTGTCACTTTATTTCCTGAAATGAATTAATGTCATCTAGATGCTTTATTAAAATAATCAATGTGACCTGAGGATGAAGACTTAATTGCGATATGATTCAAATGTATAAAAGTCTCACTTAAATGTATTACCAAAACATCTATTTTCAAGAATGTATCACAAGTTAAATCTCTTAGGAGAAGTAGAAATATAAATATAAAATTTGTGAACATTTCAGAACATTATTAATCTTATGAATAAAAAGAATGCTATAGAAGAGATTATATAACCGTCAATTTAGATTTCAAATAGCATTCATTGCAAAGCATCAGGGTTTGAATTAGACACACATAAGTCATCAAAGAACTCCAGACAAAGGCCACCTAAGACACCCACAGTTGAACAAGTTGGATTTATTACGCTGCCTGAAATACAAACACATATCATAGGGAGTCATGAGGTGTCTCAGTAAGAGGTTGTTAGAAAGACCTATTGAAGAATTTGACATTTGGACAAATCTTGGGAAAGTCCAAGGGAATCAGGCTTTGCTCGTGATTGGATGCTGTCAGCAAGTGGGACAATTTTAATGATTGAGTAACTCAATAAATCTTAGCTACAGGAAGTGCAAACTAGGTAAAAAGCAGCTGTCACTTATTTTCTTTATCAGAGTTTAATGCAGTGGCTATCAGCCATTTAATTTAATACACAGGAATTCACAAAATTATGTAGTAACAGTTCTGAAAATGATTTTGATTTTGTTCAATAATTCATTCATATTTCAGAAAATGACATTAAGTCTTAAAGAGTTTAAGTGAATTGTTAAAGGAACATCACTGATTCTAGACAAATTCAGTAAACAAACTCATGTCTTTTGATTTGAGTATTGTATAATGTCTGCCATAGCAAATTCCTCTCTTAAATGACATATAATATAGGGTTCTTTCCCAGCTTTTTTGAGGTATAATTGACAAGCAGAAATTATATATTTAATGCGTGCCACTTGACATTTTGATATATGTATACAATGTAAAATAACCACCCAAATCAAGTTAATTAACATATTCACCACCTCACATAGTCACAATGTTTGTTTTTGGGTCGACACTTTCAAATACACAATCCAGTATTGTTAACTACAGTCACATTGTTGTACATTAGATCTCTAGAACTTATTCATCTTCCATAACTGAAACTCTGTGCCCTTCAATCAACATCTCACCATCCCCAGCCTCTGACAATCACCATTTCTACTTTTGGCTTCCATGAGTTCGACTATTATAATTCCACATATAACTGAGATTGGGCAGTATTTGTCTTTCTGTGTTCGGATTATTTCACTTAGCATAATGTCTTCCAGGTTAAACAATGGGAAAAGGATGGCCTATTCAATAAATGGTTTTGAGAAAATTGGATGTTTACATGTAAAGAAATGACATTGGACTCTTACCTTAAACCATGATCAAAAATCAACACAGAATGGATTAAAATGTAAATATAAGACTTGAAACTGTATACTCCTAAAAGAAAACATAGAGAAAAATCTTCATGACATTGGACGTGGTAATAATTTCTTGGATATGATACCAAGAGTGACAAAGCAAAATTAGATATGTGAGACTACATCACACCAAAAAGTTTTAACTCTTCTTTCCAAAAAATCAACATTCTTTCTTCTCTTCAAAATTGGTAAAATGCCAATCTGCAAGGGGGATGACCTGATTAATTTACCAAATACATTTTTATGTAGAAAAATGCTAGAAGCAGAATATCATTGCATTCAGCCAATAAAATGTGACACAGTAAAAATAAGGGAGTAAAGTTATTATTTTTTATAGATGATATAATTTAATATCCTAAGGTTCCAAGAGCCAGGCCTGAAGAAAACTATCACTAACATAAAGTTAAATTATTAAGGGAGCTGAATAGTCACATGACCCAGGTCAACTAGATAGTGAAATATGGTATGAAAACACATTAAAGGGTTTTATTTGGGAAAAAAAAAAACTTTTTTTTTTTTACTTTAGTAATATCATGTTCTGTAAATGTGGAAAGGACTATGAAATAGCAACGGTAAAGTAGAAAAAGTTAGCTTTTTTAGGGACACTTACAAAATAGTAGAATCCTGAGAAATCACAGGAATGAGAGAGATATTAGGTAGATAGTATTCACAATAATAACGCAATCGTGGCTGACATTTATTTAGTATTTATATAGGTGTATGGCATTATATGTATCTCAATTTATTAAACCCCACAAAAACTCTCTGTGTTGGTTCTACTTTAATCTCAATTCAGCGAATGTGAGATTAAGGTAACATGGTGATTATGTAAATTGGCAAACTCAAGTAGTTAGAAAAGGCAGGAAGACGAGTTACAGATTCTTCTGTGCTCTCATCCACGACGGTGTACTATCTCACTAAGAGCAGCTATGACACAGTTGGCCATGGCTTGTGACAATGCTAAAGGACGTGACCCTGACTTAGGTGACTAAATGAATTGTGGTGTTGTCAAGAACAGAAATAACTAAGCCAGAGAAGAAAGTTAAGAATAAAAGCTCCTGGACTATAACTTGAACTGGATCATTTAAATGGTGCCTCATAAGCCGTTGTGCTTTAGATTTAGCTACCATTCAGGATATCCAAACTGGAGGAAGAGACCTGGGAATAATCAGTCCATCAATAATAATTAAACTCATAGAAATGAGGTGCAAGAGCAATAAAAGTGAGAAGCAACTTGGTCTGCAACTTAGTAACAATGTATGTAAAAAATAGGCATGAGTGAAAACTGAGAAGGTACATGGAGAGAGATAGAGAGACAGAGAGACAAGAGAGAGAGACGAGAGAGAGCAGTATGCAAACTCAGAGAATATGGTGGTGTCCTATGTGACAAGTAAACAGATTTCACTCAAATTCAAATATATACCTCCTGTCTTTTCTCTAATATAATTTAATACATTTCTCTACTAAGATTCCCAAATTATTGACCCTGTCACTTTCTGTCTGTCATTTTTGGCAATCCTATCTTCCCTCCATATTAGACCTTATGGAGTGTTATCCTAATACCAACAGTATCCCACACTCTGTACTAGCACTTTTTTTTTTTTTTCACAACTTCTTGTCCTCTTCAAGCTGAGACCTATATTCCTGGTCCATATTAAATTGTGCTGAATCCAACTATTAAAATTAGCATCTTGTCCTGAACCCAGTATGAGTAAACCCAGCATATGTACAACATGTGCTGCCATCAGAGAGAAACATGCTTTATATTCTAACGCAAACAGAAAATGAAAAAGGCTACTCTGACAAGTACTGATTCTCAAAATAGGTGATAAGAGTGTTTGCCCTTTCCCATAAATTATATGGAACCTAATAAAACATCTTCATCTATGATTTTTGCAAAAGTGGTAACCCTATGCACTAAAAAAGTGATGTGATGTCCCTAAAAATATCATGATCACGTGAGCAATCTGAGGTTCTTTTCCACTACGAACAGACTATCTATGTGGCAGATGCTTCTGATGCCATGTGTCATGTATCCTTGGCCTACTTCTGATTTCATCTGCATCTGTGCATGCTGCCAGCATCCTATTTATGTGCCTACTTCAGATAATTTTATATATTTCTGCTTTGGGTACTTCTCCACACTTACTCAGCGCCCGCAGGAGCCACAGTCCAAAATTTAATACTATTGAAAGTACCTCTCATCCAGTTTGGTGTGTGAGCCAAGATATAAATATTCTAATCTCCCAAACTTTGGACTGATAACTTCAGCAAAACTTCTTAAACTTTTGCAATTTCCTGTAGCATAAGCTTCTGTCACTTAGAGCAGCAGCCTTGCTATTATACCCAATATTTGGCTTTCTCTCAGTTCTTACATCTTTGGACAGATTGGCTTGATAACTTTGGTATAAAAAGAGTTCCATGGTAACAAATTACTTATATCATCTCAAAGCATTTCCCCACAATTTACCAGTTAATTGCACAGAGAAAAATAGTAGATTTACAGAGGAGACTCCTGGTGTACACACTTCATCCGAGTAACCAACATGTGCATCACCTGATAGGTATGAAGAGATACCCTGTGCCTCCTGTTATAATGCATTGAGAAGAAAACAACAAACTGGGGTGTTCCCGTCAAAGATGCACAAGCTTAATGTAATCACAGGTAAGGTAAGACAACCTGAAGATGTTTAGACACATCCTACAGGAAACTGACTTGTCCCCCTCTGTACTTCTGTAACACAAATGCCAAAATAAAGAAGAGTGAAGACCAGTTGAGAAAGCTTTGTGAATTGAAGGCTCCTGCAGAAATATAGCAATTAAATGCAATGCATGATCCCTGTTAGATACTTTTAGAACAGCTAACACATTTAGCAGCAGATTAAATACTAGCCAAAATAACACCATATTGGTCAAAACATAGCCAACATCTCTGCACTAATGAATCAAGCCAAGAGAAAGAGAATCACCCAGCAAAACCCAGATACCTGCTAAATGCATGTTTATTGTTATGTAGGTCCAAGTTTGTGTGTTTTTTTTAAATTTTTTTATTTTTCAGCATGATCATGGTGACAAAAAGCTAATATATTGGTATTGCTAATAAATATAAGAGAAAACTCTTAATATGATTTAGCCATGAATTTAACAATGTATATTTAATAAAATGGGAGACTATTAATTAGTGGTTATCTTTTCCACAACTGACTTCAGTTTTTAAAAATCTGAACATTATTAACATAGATTATAAAGCAATACTACTACTACTACTAATAATAATAATATATCTTTATTGTTTTTTTAACAAAATAAATTTTAAAAGATTATATATTACACAATGTGTTTGGTGGGTGTACTTACATTTTTATAGGTTCAGTAAGCACATATCAGTTCCATTTCTGGTTCAGAAATAGAAAAATCACAAGAGCCCATTTCCCTCATTCTAACAACCAAAATACATAAAATAAGCTAAAAATGATAGTTTAAAAAATTCTCCTCAGGGAGCTAAGCTATAATCTAAATTAACTTTCAAAAAGTGACAAATCTTTATAGAAGTGAAGATACCCAAGGCTGCTTTAATCCATGAAAAAATTATTTTAGGAGGAAGAATTCACCTTATGCAGAAGAGTGGAACCAAAAAAAAGAGGGATGAACAGAAAACAAATACAAAATGAGAGCCTTAAACTCAACCAGGTACATAATTACTTGCCTCTCTTGGCTTCCATGAGACCTCAACGTCCTGGTGAAAATTAATTGAATGGTTTAAGTCATCTTACAGATAAGAATGGTAACATTGTTAAGAATGTGTGTCTATTGCTGTACGAATAAGTTGCTGGCCCTTTTAAACTGGAAGTATCCCGATGAAGTTAAGTCACCACCAAGTTGACAGGTGACAGAAACGGTCACATTTTGTGTGCTCTGTTTTTGACTTGATTGTTGGCAATTTGTACAACCGACAATGGTAGCACCTCAAATCAGCCTGGGTAAGTGGTTATTTGAGCCTTTTGGCTTATATCTAGCCTTCATATTTGCCACACTAAGTTCATCAGCCCAAAGTGCCAGCCCTGGTCTGGCCGATGTGACTGGATGGATTGATATTTTAGCATCTCTGCCATGTGAATCCTCTTTGGGGGGTGCTAACATGTGATGCAGACCTTCAGACTTTTTTTCTCACTTTCATATGTCCATCCACATGCATCTAACTCACTTATTCTTGTCACCTGTCTTCCAGCCCTTTTCCTTACATACCTTAACCAGTTGATTAGGCCATTTCCCACTATGCATAGGTCTGTATATATTTTAATATCAAGTCATATCTTTATCTGCACAAAGTCATATCTTTATATCGAGCGACTTGACATTATATCTTCAACATCAAACTATGTCTTTATCCACGAGGGACTGCCTGGAGTTCTGTTCACAGAGATTTTTCTCTCACCACTGTCTTTCAAGGTAAACTCATGGGCTCAGGTCTAGTACATTTGTCATCTGTTTTCGACTTGCACCCAAATACTAAAGATTTACTTTTAACTTAAGCTCAGGCTGTGTCTCTTACTTCCTGATTTTATAAGATCCCCCATACAGACATTGTGTGACCTAAAAAGCTATCGGCACATTTGTGGATGTCATGTGGGTCTGATCATAGAGCTTGCTTGTGCCCTGTGATATTACTACTGTTTAATCCCTCCCTATCATGTGACAGGATGTTGCTATGCCTATCTGAATAAACGACTTTGTTGATCTAAGAAGAACTTGCTCACGACAAGCCATTCTGGTCATTTGGTAAATGAGACCAGATATTCTATCTCTACTAGGACCCATTTGCAAGCTAGGAGTTGTTTGTCAACAGGCATATTATTATGCACTGCAGAGGACATCCCTCTGCTTCAGAAAAACAAGAGAAAGAGTTGTAATTCACTTGTCACTTACTTGATATGTTATATTTTACCACTGATACCTCTCAATTTATAAGGCTTTGCTGATTTGAGGGATCAAGACTGCTTTCCTTGAAGCCCAGACCTTTTGCAGAGACTTGCTACTCTGGGATGCACTCAGAGCTAAGGGCTTTTCAAATTACCATGCATACAATTGAGACATTATCCCTAAATGTGGAATAGTCTCTGTACATGAAGAGACCCACCAGGCATTGATTGCACTGCCTTCTTCATGATAGATATTATATGATATGATATGTATTATTATGTGATATGTTTTAAGATACAGACCATGCACCTAGTAGACCCATTCAAGCTTGTCCACTTCCCTAAGCATTTTCATCCCTCACTCTAGTCTCTGCCATGACAACCTGGCCATTTCAACTTCACTCAACACAGGCCATCGCCTCGGCAAGCTCTTGTTAACCTAGGAATTTTGCAAGACTCTAATTGTGAGTGAAATATTCATACCAGGCTAATCGTGATTGACCTTTCAGAACTCAAAGTGTGTCCCTTCCCTCCTCCTGTTGCCATGGCTTCCGGAGAGCATCCACGTTTCCTGCTGTCTTGATGATGTGTGTATCTTTTGTGCTCTCCTAATATCTTATTTTAGTGCATATCACAGCATGGTGCAATTTTTTATTTGTCTATATTAGGCAATAAGATTTGAATGATTTAATCACGCTATTAATCTCTCAGAATTAGTTAGCTTTAGCATTTAACAACTTATTCTTTGAATTTAATATGATGATACTGTAATGTTTGTGATTTCCTGATCAAAGAGATGTACATATGTAAATAATAAATGTACATTTAAAAATATTATTTATTACCTATTTTGATCTGCATTAAGAAATATTAAACATAGACACATTTTATTTGCATTAAAGTCATTAATGTTACAGTGTAATTTCTGTATTTTCAGAAATAGAGGTTTAAATAATATAAAATTGTTGTTATGAAGAGTTAGAATTCCCAAAATGTAGCATCGATGACTTGATAGTAGCAAATGAGACAGCTTATGAAAGTGAATATGGCTCATCTAAGATAAAGTAAAATAATTCAGCTATTTGTCACAGAGCAATTACTAGCCAGGTAGGTGGAGTACTTTCCCCAGGCTAGTACTTGATAATAGTTGTACAAATGAATTGATCTAATTTGGGTTCTACATGCAACTGCAAGGTATGTAGGTGGATGCTATACAACATCAACATTATTGAGAAGCCCCGAAAGCTATATTCTCAGTAAGAACGAGATAAATATAAATTTTACTTTTAGCACTAAGAAAGATTTTGTATAATCTTTAAATTTAAAGTTCCACAATCTACCCACACCTGTATACACAAACATATTCTTAATTATAAACAAACAACTGTATAGTAAGGAAACATAAATACATATTCATATATTGATATGGGTTATCAAAAATACCAAGTGACCCCACCAAAACTGTGTCTTCTTTACTATTGCAGTAATAAAGTTATATATGGCATGATTCAAGGTGAGTCCTATACTTAGGCAGTAGAAGATTCTTAGTTCTCACTGAAAATCATCTGGATAAACATCAAAGAATATTGCTCAGTTTTCGAGGTATTCCTTGTAAGACTTATTTGCTTTTAGCACTGTGTATTCCAAGGTTTACCAAAATGGGTTTGAAAGAAACTGGCCACACTGAATTTTAATAGATGCTATGTAGGAAAACAGGAGATAGGTGGTCAGCTAAGTTTGAGAAATCACAAGTTTGACTGATTCGATACTTCCCCCCTTCTTCTAGTTCTCATTGCCTTTGAAAATAAATCTTTGTATTATCTACAAGAAATTAAAGCTTGCAGAACTGTTATAATAATGGTTCTTGGAACAGCGCTGTGATTCACATTCTGAAAACCTTGCTTTGGGGAATGATGGAGTGAGCACTAGATTAAAACTGATGAAGTCCGTAAGACTTATAAAGTGTGTGGTGGGGAAAATTACTTACGTTTCCCAGGTCTTAGTTTTGTCATCTGTGAGAATGTAGAGACCAGAAGAGAGACCTCATGCCTTGTAACCTTAGACTACAGAATACTACTACTTTGTCAACAACTACTAACAATATTTAAAAATAATATATAATTTGGGAATCCAAATGAAATAATAATCCCAAGGCAGTCAGTAGGTTGATCATGATTTCAGCAACTAAATCTGTGTTGCTTAAATTATTACATTTCCTTCTATATTTCATTTTTTAAACGTATTCCCTACAGTGTGAGTTGTCTTTTCCAAAGTGACTAGATCATTCAAGGCAAGAGAACAATCAGAAATCAGAGCTAGCTTTGCTTCAGGCTATTTGCAGTTGATAGCACTTAAATTTAAACTACAGAGACTTTTCAAAGAGGTTACGTTTTCATCTCCTAATATGTAACCCTGGAGACAGGAAATCATGGCATCTCAGAGAAACACCTTTCGGTTATGTCAACTTGGCAACTTGCATGTGCTCTTCAAATGAGCAACAAAAAAAAAAGGGATTTAAAGGATTTGCATATGACAATCTAAAAACCACGTGTCCTGACATTTTTTATTTCAACACTGCATAATGAAACATCTAACACTCAAAAAAGCTATTAAAGGCTTAGCCCTATTAGCTCTCATAATTGTGTTGTCAAAGTGAAAATAAAATGTTTATGACTCCTGTATCTAAGACTCATGCTAGGTCCTCAGTGATGTAAAGTGAAAACCATCCTGAAATATATACTCTGTTCTTATTGATTCCCATCTAACTTCTGCTTCAAATCCTGGAAATAATCAGCAAGATCAGTCAATTCGTAACAAAGAAAGTTAACGAAAAAGTACTGCTAACACTTCAATCAAGAGCCCATGTATTTACCAAATCACACTTTCCCCTTGTCATTGGCAGTCACCTCTGTTTAAAAAGGCACGAATTTATGAGAATAGCATACTCTTTTTCAAAACATCTATTTTGAAGTCTCTTCAAACAAATTTTCTGATTACCATGCCTTTCTTATGTAACCTAAAGTATATATTAATCATTCTATCACTATTATTGTTAAAAAATGTTTGAATAACTATCCTATGCCTTTTGAACCAGAGAAAAATAAAAAAAGAGTGAAGAAATAAGATAAGATTTGACACTCACCTTCAAAGAACTAATATTCTGGTGGAGAGGGACAAATGCAAACTCAAGTAGGATAAAGACGACTGAGGGATTCGTTTCTGAGAAGTTAGCTGAGTTTAATAGGCAATTTTATTTCTGGTAAAAACTAAAAGTTGATTTTTTTCTTTTTTTTTTTTGTTTAGAAGACATAAGTGAGTTGGACATTCTATATAAGGGGAAGAGGACCTACACATTGTAAAAACATAAAGATATAAATCAGCACATTTTTGAGGTGGAAGTAATAGCAGATTTAGAGCTGAATTAGGAGATAAAGCACACCTAAAACATGGAACTATTTGTGGGGCACGAGCACTGTCCTAACAGTGACTTCCAACACCTGATGTTGCGAAGATCCAACATGCTCACCGGTCTAGAGAAATCTGAGATACTCAGGCAGAGGACCAAGTCTTCAAAGCCTCTTCAGATGCGATCAGTAGGTCATATCCGTGATTGAGTCCCAGCTGTCAGAAATAAACAGCATCTTCAGAAGAAAAAGAGGTTTCCATCTATTGGTTATCAAGAGATGATAGGAAGGCACTTTTTTAGATTATGTCTAAAAAATAAATAAAGCACTAAAATCTTAGATTTGTGATTCATGAATGGAGCCTATTAATATGGTGGAGGTGTAACTTAGAGGAGTGACCACTACTTGTCCTGAAGAGGATGAGATAATTAGTGAAGTGTCCACCAGAATGCAGGATAAAGAGCATGGACAGGTAATAAATAGCATGTGGAGTGGGCACCACGGGGACCCATACAAGCTAAGCCTGTATGATGGTGTTATATGTGCTTATTTTAAAATATTGATAATTACTTTTAACAAGAATACCTATTTATTAAAAGCATATTAAATGTGCTAAGTAGAACTAGAGGGGGCTCAAAATCAAATTAAACATTAAAGTACAAGTCCTTTGAACACTGCCCCACTTCTGAGTGCTACATTTATTCAAATATTACTATTTATTTACCTATTAAAGACACATAAGCTTGTTAATGAGATTTGTCACTATACATATATTAATATAAACACCTTGTCTTAATTTTCAAATGCATATAAAATAACTTGTTTTTAAACTTTAGCAACTAAATAATGTAGGCAATTATTACTTTCGTCACAGACAGCATTACTTTAAAAAAATTATTATCAGGCTGAGAATTATGGCTTATTTGTAAAATTAGGCTTTCGTGCCAAACATAGGTTTATTTTGTCAAATATATCTTAATTATGCTAAATATGTACATGAGTTTTGTATCTAAGTCAGAATTTAAGCCATATAGATAGTAAAATTTCCTCTGGATTAACCAGTAAGAAAACAAAGCAAAGAATATACAATATTTTCTTTCTAGTGACCATGGTCACACAAACACAATACAGTCATTGTCTTAGTTTCCAGATTGTCTCTCTCTCTCTCTACATAATCATAATTATTAGAAAATTGTAGAAACATGTAAATCTAATTATTTGACCACTGAAATGGGTAAGCAGCTACTGCTAAGTTACTAAGATTTTTTTAAATACCAATCGTTAAAAGTCATATCAAATACTAAGAAAACTTATTTATTTTTTTATTTTTTAAAATAGCGTCTTTACAATAATTTCATATGGGTACACAGAAAGTCATTACATACTATAAAGGGCTGTAATTGACACAATCAAAATAACACACCCAAGTAATGAATGAAATAGATTGCACATAATAAACAGCTGATTTGCGAATGATACATTTTAAAACATTTATGTTTATTTCATTTAATTCACAAAAGATTATGAGAGCTAGTAATTAGACCTACTTATTTTTATTTTGCAAATGATGATCTTAACTTATGCAATCGATCATTCTAAAATGCTATCATTTTAACTGACAAGTTTGCTTTCTTGAGGAAGTTACAAATTAACCATGCCCCTTGGTTTTCTCATCTGTCAAATGTGTGTGATCACTGTATCTACAACATTGTATAAGCATTACTTGAGTTCATAGAAAAAATGTCTTATATTTATAGATTGAGAATGTAAAGGGAAATAAATGTTAAGAAGAAAAAGGAAGGGAAAAAGAAAAAATTATCTTCAGGCCCATTGAATATCAGCTGTTTTTAAAATTTAACTTACATGTGCATATATTTATAAGATGGGAGGGTAGGTGGGTATAATGACAATTAAGTGCCTCTAATTAGAAATGTTAGAAAGAGTAGATTGTTTTTCCTAGTTAGAGAATTGCAATACATTTTAATTTGTGAGCAGGCATGACCTTATATAGAAATACTGTCAAGAAACTTGTTTTCACTCATTATAAAGGAAATGGAAAAAAAAAGAAAAGAAAAGGCAAGAGTAATCACTTAGCTCCAACATCATTTTAAAAGTATTTCGTTTGATTGTCAGCATTTAAATACCTACTTTGAAAGGGTACATCTCTGGTTAACAACACAAAGAAAAAGCTTGATAATTAATAAAATTACTCTATTAAGAATTTTTCCTTTTTTTTCAGGTCAGGCTCTTGCAAGTGCTGGCAAATTAGTGTTTATTCAAGATTTAATGTCACTATCAGTCTAGATTCTTTAGCTAGAAAAGGCAAATCTGATTTACATTAACCTGAATGTCTTAATAACTAATTAAAATCTCAGCCTTGGGGCAAGCTCTGAGACATTTATTCTATTTAACTCAGCAACATAATATTGTTAGTCACTTTCTTCTGAGAAAGGTAGCTATAATTTATTGGCACTATTAGGGCATTTTATAATCTGAAACCTAATCGGTCTTAACAAAAGATTTTGTACTTAGAGTGGCTCAAATATTTGCCAACGACCTATTGCACTATATAGCCGTCCACTGCATTTCTGTGCTGATTTACTGCAGTGATTTTGTATTTGTGTGTATTTATCCATTTCATACATTTCAGATTGAAAAATGTAAAACAAAGACTGTGTATGTCTTATGACATGAATCCCCCAATTTTGCTCATGTGTTAGATTATAAACTAAATGTTATAGGTTAGTGTTATTTCTAAACTTAAGTGGATTAACAGATATATGAACTGAAGTCACACCATCGTATTATTTATTATTCTCATCAGACATATAAACTGAGTCAAGAACTGAGAGCATGAAGGCTTCAGAGAGGACATAGTTCAGATGTGCAATATAATTTCCTTAAATTATGATTTAAAAGACTGTCGATAGAAAAACTAAAATTCTGTCAACTACATTGATTGAATTTCTACTAGATTTGGAAAATATGTGGTACCTGTGATAATAATCACTCATGTGCTTAACCTATATATTTTACACTTCCCCAAGTAATTGCAAAACCAGTAAAACTTACTTAAGAAATTAGTGAATATCTTTAAAGTGCTCAATAAATTGGTATCCTCCTACCTACTTTATCAAAATAATTATTTGTAAATCATAAAAATCAAGAGAGGAGATAGTTTTAAAAAGGAAGTGAAGATACTCATATTAATGTTGCTGAGAGGCCCAGTGAAGTTATGACTGATTTTGTACATAAAGGTCTTAGAAATCATGGCTTTGATAGACTGTCGAGGGGTCAAAAACATTCTGAAAAAAAATAGGGGTAGTTGGTTGGCAAATTTGTTTGTTTATTTATTCAATTTATAAGTTAGGTGGCTACTATAATTTCTTTATTCATATATTCACATTATATTAGTTGTCAGGAAATTTTCTTGGTATGCTATATACAGTGGTGAGCAAAGGTAGTCAGATATAGAGAGTGTAAAATCTCACGTAAAATATAGTTATTAAACCAGAATTTTCCCAGACAACCCAGAATTTTCCCAGACAATTTAAAACTATAATTGTTGTGAGAAGTGACTACAGGGCTAGGAGAATTTCTAATAGGGTTGTCGTGGTGCTGTATTCAGCAAATTTGGTCTCAAAAGCAAGATGGATGTAACCATCACTTACTGAAAAAGAAAATATTAGAAATTGACCATGTTTGTGAGAAACCATGAGTTTAGTTTTGGATGTGTTGTATGAGATAATTTGGTATAAGCAAGAATGAGGTAAACTCTAGAGAAATATGTGAAATTGATTTTATTGGGTTTCTGGCCTCAGGAGTTGTATTGAAGATGCATCTATTTAAGTGATAATTGAAACACTGCAGAGGGATTCTTTTGAGAGAGAAAATAACTTGAGAAGACAATTGGGGAAAGAGAAAAAGAATGGAGAGATAACAGAACAGAATAGAAATTGTTTGAAATACAAAGTCAAGGGAAGAGAAAGTTACATGTTAAATACTGACAAGAGGTCCAGTAAAGAAAAAACCCAAACAAACAATAAAAAAGCTGATGTTTGTTTTCAATGATGATGATGAATGATAATGATTTTGACGGAGTGACCTTAGAGACTGTCAATACAGCAGAGTGCAGGCAAAGCTAGACTGGAGGGTAATGAAAGAGAAGTGAGAAAAAGAGCACGTGGAGTGAAAAACCCTCTCAAGAAGTTTAATGATGGGAAATACAACCTGGTGATACACAGAGTAATGTCTGAAAATGCAACTAGGGCCCCAGAATTGCTTGCTTCTTAATGAAGTCTGTTTTTTTTTTTTTTAATTTGATGGACATTATTGAGTTGAATAGGAAGAATTAAATTGATACAAAAGAGAGAAGGTACATTTGGTAATGTAAATTTGAGGATGATTTGGACATTGGTGCACAGAAAGAAAAATCTGTTTTTAAGGAAAAGAAGAGACAGATGCTGTGCTGTAACAAAGATGAGGGTAGTTTAAACAAATATTTGATTTTGTTTAGTATTTGATATGTGAAGCCGTTAAAATATTACATTACTGGCTTTCTCTGAAATATCTGTTGAGAGTAAGAATGTTTAATGGTGATAGTGGAAAGAAGAAATTCTGAGGGTATTTGAGGAAAGTAGAGAATAATTAATATTGTCATTGAAGGGAGTGGAAGAGAGGATAGATCAAAGACATAGTTTGGAATTCTTGGGTAGTTCTGGGAATGATCTGTTTGAGATTTGTAATCAGTCATGGCATTCAAACCCAGTATTTAACATTATATCATGGGATCAGAAACACTACAAAATAATGAAGCAGTATAAAGGATTGCGAGAATAATGCATTTGAAAGGCAGATATTTTTTCTAAGGTTGTGATCGCTTAAAAGTCAGAACTTTTTTCTAATATAAAAATATGATATTACATAACAATACAGATCTACTTCTAAATTGAGTTTTAGTCAACATGAACATGTATTTATTGAGTCAAACTGTATTTACATTTTTTAATTAAAATTGTCCCTTTAGTTTTTTTAGTTTGGTATTTGTCTCACACTTTTATTTGATGTAGTCAGAGATACAGTTAATCTTTTCATCCCTTCAGTACAGCTTACAGTTCTACTTTGTCATCTAAATGGCCAACCACTAATTTTTATCTTGTGCAATGAGGCAGGCTTCAGTGAGCATTTCTTCACCTTAACCTAATCAGAATTCTACTTTCAGTGACTTTTGATAGATTTTATAATCCTGGACTCATCACTGAACCTCTCTTTTGTCTTTTTATGCTTATTCTCTTAATTTGTTGGGGGTATGTATTTGAGTTAATTCATCAGAAAAATACATGTAAGAAAAATATTTTAGATCTGCCAATCTGAAGCTATCAAAGCTATTCAGTTGATTAAGGAACTTCATTGATGCTATTTCTTCAACAACAACAACAAAACTTTCTTTGGGATGTGTGTGTGTGTGTGTGTGTGTGTGTGTGTGTACATGCACGTGTGTGTTAACCATGTAATTGTAGTTCTATTCCTGGACACCACAATTTGTTTTATTGATCTACTGATAAGTCCTTACTCAAATTTCAGTGTCCTTAGAACATATGTCTTAAAACATATATTGTGAGCTTTATGTGTACTTCCTTTAAAGGCTTGTTCTGCTATTATTGGTCCTTTATATTTCCATATACATTTAAAAATCAGCTTGTCAATTTATATAAGAAGAAAACTGCTGAGATCATGACTGGAATTGCACTAAATCTATAGGTCAAGTTGAGGAACTCATATATATATATATATATATATATATATATAAATGAATAAACATAAAAAGCTGCAATATATATATTGCACATATATATAGTGTGTATGTGTATATATATATATATATATATATATATATATATATATATATATATTCATTCCCAGGCTGAAACTTAATTCAGGAATGTTTAACATTTAACTGAGGTGGATTTCAGAATTTCTATGAAAATTTTTTTAATATGTCTTCATTTTCCCTTTTTTGAATGAAAATTACTCTAGCAGTTGGGTTAGCACTTTTTATCATTGTAGAGAGAATATGAATGGGGCAGATAATTTTTCTTTTTACTCTCACAGATCGAAATCGAAAAAGAATGTACTCAAGAAAGTTCCTCAGAGGATCCCTATTAAATCTGATCCCCATTAATTCATGTCTTTTTTATTTGCAAAATAAATAGTCCTCCCTTCTTGTGTGATACATTCCAAGACCCCCAAGAGATGTCTAACACCATGATATGGACAGTACCAAACCCCGTGTATACTATGTTTGTTCCTACCTACATACCTATGATAAAGTTTAATTTCTAAATTATGCACAGTAAGTAATTAGCAATAATAACTAGTAATAAAATAGAACAATTGTAACAGTATACTGTATGTAATAAAAGTTACGTAAATGTGGTCTCATTCTCTCTCTAATAACCAATCTAATAACTGAGATTGCCACTAAATGACTAATGGGTGGGTAGATTATACAGCTTGTATTAGCTGGACAAAGGGATGATTCAACCTCTGGATGGGACCAAGCAGGACAGTGTGAGATTTCATCATGCTACTCAGAATAGCAAGTCATCTAAAACTTATGAATTGTGTGCATCTGGAATTTGCTATTTAATGTATTGGACCACTGTTGACCATGGGTAACTGAAACCATGGAACATCAAAACCATGGATAAGGGGAGTACTGTACATTCCTTCTCTTCCCAGATCCCCCCTAATCCCACTTGGTTACAGTATCAGCTCAAAGTCAGTTTTTTTTTTTTTCAGTCTCTTTGGATTATCAATGAAGTTTTATTGTAAAATTAGAGTTTAATTGCTCACAAAAAGCACTGCGGAATCGAAAGCTGCAACCTTTCAGAAAGGTAGGGGAGATCACATGACCACTAGAAGGGCTTGGTTTTACTTTATTTGAGTCAATATCTCCAGCAGTCGAGAATGTAGTCGTCTCCCATCCCCAGACTGAACATGAATGTAACTAGTTTATACTTTTCTTTTTAAAATGAATATTCTCATGTATGTTTTTGCTATTTTACGATATTTATGTTCTGGCTAATTTTTTATGAAGATTATGCTCTCTGTACTCTATTACGCCATTTAAAAATTTAAATGGCATTTTATTACTAATGTGAGTGAGGGTTAGAATGGAAATAGCTCACATAAATGCCATTAAAACCATTTTTATGCATATACTATATACTACAGTGAAGAGTTTCATAAAATTAAATATTGCTATTCCTCAACAGTCAAACAGAAAAATTTTCTCTCTTTAATTTCATATCAAAAAACAATTTTTAATGTTGATTGCAATAAAATGATTACAAATATTAGATTAATACATAAATGAAAAGATGAATGCCTCTGTGTTTAAGAGAAACACAGTATAGATTTATAGTATATTTATGAAATTGGAGTTTGAGAGCAAACATAAATGAACATAAAAAGATGTGTTAATATATTGGGATAACTTTGATTTTTATTTAAAAAGAACTAAACTTATTGGTTCTCAAAATAAAAATTCACATTAAAATATGCCTTTGAAATTGAGAAGCTTTTCTTTTCAATATTAAATTTATATTGAAAAACTGACCTTACATATTTTAATGAAACAATATTGGGTTTTCTTCATTCTGAAGAAATTGAAAAGAAGGAATTTATTTCGCTATTAATTTGCCGGAGGATAAATTCTTGATTTTGCTTTTATTATTTAAAAAATAATTTATTTTGTATTTATCTTTAGAGTCCTAAAAACAATTTCAAAATTAAGTTTATGTTTTTCTGCTTCAGGGTTGTGGAAAGCAATGAAAATTCTTGCTGTTTTATGAAGAAAGGATTTAAGAGTTAGGAAGCTGCAGGCCAGTTAAAATGCTTCATTTAAATATTTTGAAAACTCCCAGTTAAAATAGCTCTGATACTACAGTAAGTTTTTTTTTTTTTTGAACTTACCAATTGTTTGGAATGAAGAAGTAGAGAAAAATCAACACAAGGGAAATAACTTAAATGGAAAAAAGTTATCTTCCTCACTAAGGCTTAGAAAACTTATACAATCCATTCCCCGGGCTTCCTTAGGGAAAATTCCCTCCAAAATGAAAAGATTCAGATCCTTCTTATAATACTACACAGAGGACAAAATGGCGATCTAAAAAATTCAAACCTGAAAGTGAACCTAATAGATTAAATTATCCACTTTAAATAACACAAGGACTCATATGGTCTTAACTTGGCTTATTCACTGTTTCTTACATTGTGGTTTTTTCCACATCTATATCTTAGAAGTCAGTCATAATAAATACATTTTGATCTGAGTATATTTTCTATTATTTCTCCCTACTATGTCTTTGAAAACTGAAAGGTTATATCGTTTCCATAATTTTCTAGTAAAATTCTAAAATTTTAATATGGGTTGCAAAGATACAAAATCAGTCCATGAATGGGCATGGAATGCTCTATGAATTTCTTAAAATTTTTGTATATATTCATCTAAGTGTTTTTCTTGAGTTTTCTCAAGCTTCTTTGAGTTGTTAAAGAGGTCCAAATACACAAAATTCTTATCACTAGATATTATTTGTTTATTCATTTCTAATTTCTGTGCAATGTGAATTAAATACTTTTTGGATTAATAAAAATGTTTACTCCTCACCATATTATTCCCAGAGTTAGTATAACACATAATATGTAGAAATGCTTAAATATTTGTTCAATGTTTAGATAAACCAGAAAACCAAAAGGTAACTTTACAGATTTGGAGGCTGAAGTAAATTGGATTAATTCAGTTGGTCAATGTCACTCAGCCAGTTTGTGCAACTTGAGAGTCACACCCCTGGTCAGTCCCATAGCATCTCCAGGTGGGAATATTTAAAGCTCTAAGTTGGTAAAAGACATACTTAGAATTTCAAAGTGTCTATTGTGTTGCTTCTCAAAAAAATTTTTTTTTTTCAGACTTCTCTCTCTTTAACTGCCTGAATTAGCTGCTTCCTTTACCCTCTGCAAACCCTCCTCACAGCACATGCCATTATATATTGTAATTTGTGGTGACGGGCTGGCAACTTAACTCTGCGAAGGCTTAGCTCCCCATGGTATAAATATTCCTACCAATGCTGATTTGCGGCTACCCAAGCAATGTCATGGGATGCACAGTTTAGAAAAAACAAACATGATTGGTTCACTCCTGCTGATAATGAGCTGGCTTCAGCACGTTAAGTGTGGGCTTCCTCACTTCTACCGATGGACTGGTATGACTTTATTCTTCCTTGGCTTTGTCCTTTTTTTAGTCCAAAATAGACATGCCTTATTTGGGTGAGAGTGTGAAGCAGATATATTTGACACATTTCTCAGATTTCAAGCAAGAACAAATAGAAGGCATGTGAAAGCACTTAGCCTTTAAATATGGGGTTTGCCTGGGTGGATAAGCTCATTTCTAAAGATATCCTAAGATTCTGACTCCTGGCTACTCATCAATCACAATTCTAGGTACTACTGTGAAAGGACTTGGAAGATAAAAAAAAAAAAAAATGGGATGAATGTTTCCAATCTAATGACTTAAAAAAAAGGAGACTATCCAGGATTTTCTAGCTAGGCCTAAAGAAATCACTAAAGAAATTTCTGTAAAAGCAGAAAAGGAAAAGAATCAATCAGAGACAAAAAGTATGAGAAGGAATTGACCAGCCTTTTTATTTACTTGAATCTAAAGTAACAGGGGGATGCAGGTGACACCTAGAAGTCAGGAATGTTCCCCTTCCAAAGGCCAGAAAGTAAATGAGAACCTCAGTCTTCCCTCATGAAATTCTATTCTTCCAACTGCCTGAATGAGACTACAGGCAGATCCAGACTGGAGCCAGGACTGACACTAGACTTTGGACTCACAAAACAGTGGAAGGACATATAAGTGCTGCTGTAAGCCTCTAACTGTGTGGTAATTTATTGCAGCAGTAATAGAAAACTAACACAGTGCGTATGGTGGAAAAATCAGGCTGTGCTCAGTGGCTTTGAGAGTGGATTAGAGAAGCGAAATAGAAACATAACAGGTAATATACTCAGAGTTCTCTAGGGCTGGCCGTCCGAGGCTTCTGCAGCAGAAGGGACAGCGCCACATAAAAGACCCCCCTGTTCTCTAGGAGGTAGCAGTAGAGTTATTCACAAGCAAGGGTAAAGATAAATGCAGCTCCTATGAAAACAAGTCTTTTGCTTTTGTCAATCTAACCTCACATGTTGCATTTCTTCATCTATTCATTTTGTTTCTTTCAAAAAAATATTTAAAGTGATTTCGGTCTTCATTACCAGGCTTGTTTAAGGAATGACTGTTAAGTTTTATATCGAGTCAACTCTTCTCAGACTGCAAGTAAGTACAGAAAAACATAAATATAGCAATGGGCACAATCAGTAAGCCTGAGACAATTATCTTAAAATGTGGGATGGGAAATAGTGTTTATCTCCTAGACTGATGTTTTAAAATGTTATGCTTCATTAAATTTTTAATTACTAACGAGTCTTGTGTTTTGATGCAGATAAGAATTGCAGGTAAGAATTGTGTTTGTAAGGACACACAGGTATTTCAAATGGTTAAAAGATGAAGGAAAGACTTTAAATCCCTCAAAATGTATCACCTACATGACAACTGTAATTACTTTGTGGTAAATAAAAATTTTACACTTCAACTAGAATTATTAAAATGGAACTATAATCAGGAGCCATTGCACATTCAATTATGAACCCAGCATTTTTCAAAAAGTAAATTCATGAAGGAGCTTGGGGATAAATTATCACAGAACTAGAACACTAGATGTTCCTATTAAGTAAGGTTCTAGCATCTTGGAACATTGTTTATCCATAAATATATTTTGACTAATCGATTAACAAGTTCTTACCAGGGTTGCTACACACTGCTGGAAAAAAAAAGTGTTAAAACAGAAGTATTAGATTTAGTTCTTATTCTTAATAATGTTGCAGTTTAATTAAAGAGGGATAAATAATGAACAGGAGATAATTAGCAAATAATGAAAAACAGTATGAATTTATGTGATAAATGGGGAACCAACTTTTAGAATTTAGTACACAGCTTCACTTTTTCTTCATCTTAGCACTAATATAAATCCTCTTTGAAGACCACAAAACAAAAAAACACCAGGTGACCCAAAAGAGAAGGTACATATGCAATTATTATAATATTAAGTAAAACGGGCCTTTCTGGTAGCTTCTTACTACTGTTTTTAAGAAACTAAATCTCATTAGAACTGAAATCACAGTAATTACTATTTTTCTTCTCTGTACCATCTTGTTCTGATTGTTCATATGGATTTTCAGGCTTCTGTTTATATAACATTGTATTTTCTCTGTGAAAAGAAAGGTTTCATTACTGAAAAGAAACCGTGTAATCATTAGGTGTTCAAAATAAAGACCGTTCAACTTTGTTCCTGTAGTTTCAACCAATTAATCAGATTCCATTCACAGAGAGAAGGCTTCATTATTCACATACTATTAGAGCAAGTATAATTATAATATAACTCTGAAAAGGAACCAATGCTTATCTTTCAGATTTGAGAAAATGTAAAGCAGGCTCTGATGCTTATTATGATGAATCAAAGCTCTAGGGAATAGTTTTTATTTTAATTTTTGCTTCATAAAATAATGAATGGCGGATGGGTAACACAACATTCATTTGGATATAACAGGGATAAAATGTCAATAACCAAATTGAATTGAGTGCTCTAAAAAGACCCCTAAAAACTAACAGCTGCCATCCTCACTTCATGTTTTTATTCTGTCCATCTACTTCTTTTTGATTTACACAAAAACTATATCTGTCAAAGATAAAAGGCTGTTATATCTCTATTTTGTTCTGATTATATTTTGATTACCTCCTGATTCCCAGTTTACCAAGAAATCTGGGGATTTTAATTTGCCATCTCATTGAGTAGTCTCTCTAGGGAGAAAACATTCTGACCAGAGGAAGTGTGTATTCATTCAGTCCCTTGGGCAGTTGTGTTTCTTGTTAAAACTCCTCCAATTAACTTTCTGCCACATGAGTCATTCTCTCTTGAACTGAGTTTATGCAAACTATTACTAGCGATTATTCAACTTTGGAATTGGAGTAATTATATTTTTGATTTTGTATATGTAAGAAATATTTGAATGTAATAAATGTAAAAATTTAATTCTTCTATTGGCAAATGGAAGAATGATTTTCTTCTGATGGCACCCCATTTTCTTGAAGTAACATGTTAAACAAAATAGGAACTTTTGTTTTATTCTCTAAACCTACACCTCCCTAATCTTTGTTTCAGAAAAATTACCAGTTTTGCTTAGATACAATGGTTAACTTGATTTCTTTTTTTTAATTTAAAATATACCCAATTTATAAGTTAATTCTCTCATGTATAACTTCATAACTTTGCATTAATTAGTCCGTTTATGTTCATGTATATTGCCATGTGCTAATTCAGGCCATAAGCATCTCTTCTCTGAAGACTCGATAATTGAATGACATAATCAAGTTAGAGGAGTACAAATGTTATTACAGAAATTCAGGGTTACATATATAATACAGGATGGGGAAGATATCTTAAATAACCACAATTGTACCAGTAGAAATAGTTAATGCATTTTGAGAATTAACAGTATGTCTAACTCTGTGCTAAGATTAGATTTTTTTTTTTCTCCAATACACACCTCTGAATAGTGAGTGTCAGTCCTGATGGGAGCTGGTTAAAAGACCCAGATGAAAATGTGTTATGTAGTAATAAAATTAGGAATAGATATCTCCCACTTAAGGCAATCAGAAAGCATGGAGAGACAATGATGTAAATTAAGCAGAACTCTGTAGAGGTAATTTTGAACATAATATTCATAGGCACCAAGTATGAAAATTGATGTTATTGTAACAAAGTGAAACTCCAAGGTAGCTGACTATGTTGGAAATATTCCAGACACTTGTAAGTGAGCTCCACAGCTTGCTAGTGTTCCTGGCTTTTCAAAATGAAACAGCAAGTGTCGTGTTTCTGGCTAACTAGAATGAATGCAGGAAGAAGAAACTAGGTGTTAGACACACCATGATAAATAAGAAAAAGAGACTTTGATTTGCATTTCCCTGATGATTAATTAATGTATCAAGTATTAAGTATTTGATATTTTCTGCTAGTAATATTCTAACTGCTGTTTAATTTGTATTTCCTACATCATTCATATAATGAATTGGCTTATAGAATATAGATTTTAAAGACAATTTTTAGAGCAGTTTTAGGTTTTTAATAAAGTTGAGAGGAATGTACAGAGATTTTTCCATATACTTCCTACTTCTACTAATCAAAAATATTCTCTCTCTCTCTATCTCTCTTTCTTTCTCTCTCTTTCTCTTCAACCAAGGTAGACCTTCATTTATACAACATAATCACTCAAACTCTATAATATATTTGAGTTCGATCTTGGTGCATATTCAGTGGGTTTAGGAAAATGTATAATGATGTATATTAATCATTGTAGCATCATTCAGAATTTGTCACTGCCCTAAAAATCCACCCCCACGACCATTGATCTTTTTATTGTCTCCAAAGTTTTGCTGTCTCCAGAATGTCAAACAGTTGGAATCATACAATATGTACAGTTAATACAGTCTGGCTTCTTTCACTTAGTAATACATATTTCAATTCCCTCCATGTCCTTTCATGGCTTGGTAGCTCATTTTGTTTTAGAACTTAATAATATTCCATTATCTGGAAGTACCACAATTTACCCAATCACCTTCATCCAGTAAAGAGTATCCTAGTTGATTTCAAGTTTGGAAAAGTGTGAATAAAGCTTCCATAAACATTGATGTGCATTTTTCTGTGTAGACATACGTTTTCAACTCTTTTAAGGTAAATAATAAGACTGCTGTTTTCCATGGTAACAGTATATTTATTTTTGTTTTAAAAAACCCACAAAACTGTGTTTCAAAGTGCTGTACTATTGTTTATTCTCACTAGCAATGCATGAGCATTCCTGTTGCTCCACATTCTTACAAGTTCTTGGTGTTCTCATGTTCCGGAGTTTATATACCTTCTAATAGATGTGTAGTGATGTCTTTTTGTTGTTTTAATTTGCATTTCCCTGATGACATATGATGTGGAGCATCTTTTCATATGTTTATTAGCCATCTGTCTGTCTTCTGTGGTGAAGTGTTTGTTTTGATCTTTGGCTTCTATATTAATCAGGTTTTGTTATTGTTAAGTTTGAAAAGTTCTTTGTGAATTTCAGATACTAGTCCTGTAAGATGTGTTTCTTACAAAGATTATCTCTCATTCTCTGACTTGTGTTTTAATTCTCTTGATATTTTTTATGGCAGAGTAGAAGTTATTAATTTTAATGAAGTCCAGCTTATTAATTATTTCTCTCATGGATTGTGCCTTTCAAGTTTTATCTAAAAGGCATCACTATACTCAAGATCATCTAGGTTTTTCTCCACTAGCAGAAAATTCTAGGAATTTTAAAGTTTTGTGTTTTTCATTAAGGTCCATGATCCATTTAGAGTTAGTTTTTGTGCAGGGCGTAAGGCCTGTGTACAGATTCACATTTTTGCATGTGTATATCCAAGTTTTCAGCACTATGTGTTGAAAAAACCATCTTTGTCTCATTTCATTGTTTTCATTCCTTTGTCAAAGATAGGTTGACTATATCTATGGAAGTCTGTTTCTGGGCTCAATCATTGGTGTTATTAATCTTTGTTTATTCTATTGCTAATAACACACTGTCTCAATTATTGTAGCTGTACAATTAGTCTTGAAAGTCAGGTAGTATCAGTCCTACAACTTTGTTTTTCTCTTATATTATTGTGTTGGCTATTCTGAGTCCTCTGCTTTTTCTATATAAATTTAGAATCAGTGTCAATATCCATAAAATAACTTTCTAATGTTTTTAATAGGATTATATTAATCTATGAATAAATTTGGGAAGAACTAACAACTTGGCAATATTGAGTCCTCCTCTCTATGAATTTGGAATATCTCTCTGTGTATTTAGTTCCTTGAAGCAAGTCAAGGAAAATTTTATGAATAAAATTTTATGTCTTACTTCTCAATCTATATATTTTTTTCCTCTCACTTCTTTCATTAAAATAATGTTTCCAAGGTTTATCTATGTTGTATCATATATCAGTCAGCACTGATTTCAATCTCTGGTCTTCCCTGCAGATTGATATTAACTTTTCCCCGCAGTGGGCCATACTTTATTGCTTCTTTGCATGTTTCATATGTGTTGTCATTGTCACTGCTGTTGACAACATCATATTTTAAATAATATTATGCAACAATTCTAAAACTAAGACTCTACTCTTTCCCTAGGTTTTTCTTTTTGTTTTAGTGCTGTTTGCTGCTGTTGTTTTCCTTATTTAGTAATTTTCTGAAATAATTATGTAAATTCTATATTCTTTGTCATGTGGCCACTGAAATCTTGCCTCAGTTAGCATTTTGGTCAGCTTATGATTGAACAGAAATTTCCTTAAATGCCTAGAACTAGGAAGTTTCCCATTTTTGCCAAGGATCTCAGTATATACGTTGTGGTGTGTCTTAACACTCAGCTAGGCAGATTATAACTCAGTCTTAGCCTTCACTTCCTGTTCATGTGGACACTCAAGATCAGCCAGAGGTGAGAGCCTACAGCCTTCAAAGTTCCTTCCTGAATATGCAGACAACTCTGGCATGAGAGCAGCCCTGTGAATGCACAAGACCTAGATTCTACAAATATATTGAAGTTTTTCAAACTCCTCTATGGCCATCTCATGCCCCAACTTTTCATTTTAAGTTTTAGGTTAGCCCCAACTCTTATCTACTGCCTCAGGACACTGAAATGTTATATAACTACCTTTGATTATTACTTTTTTAAACCCCCCTGAATAAAACTCTCTTCACACAGGGTTAACTTCAAGTCAGATTAAATTAAGGCAACCTTATAAGTGAGGTGTACTAAGGAACCATAAGATAGGTCAGATAATGAAAGCATTTCACTCATGTTCTGCTTCAGCTGGTGCCTATGAGTCTGCTAGTTTTCACAGTATGATCTCAGGCTGTGTGCTTTCAAGGCTACCCTGGTGCTCAAAAGTGAGGATGCACAGAACAAATTAAAATGGCACAAGCTTCACTTTTCTTACCCAGATTCATTTTTTTAAAAATAAACTCTGCCTGGATGACTGCAACGCTTGGTTAATTTCCAGATTACTAACAAAGTTGATCCTGACAATTTTTTGCCAGTGGTTTCATTGCTTTTATGGAGGAGAGCATTTTTTGTAGGCCCTAGTCTGTCATATTGTTGATGTCTGCCTACATTTATTTTAATTGCCTCCTAGATTGCTATGAAGTTGATGAACTGAAAAATACCAAATCTCTATCTGATTTTATACTAATACTTTATAGTATTCTAATATTTTTATTTGTACTTATTTAGATTTGAACTTTCTGTTCAGTTCTTTTATTGTTTGGTCTGTTCTTATGTAAGTACCATAGTTTTTAAGTATCATAGCTCTAAGTTTTCATATCTAAAGGTATTAATCTAATCTTCATACTCTTTAAAATATGTCTATAATATAATATATAATATATAAAATATAATATATGTTTATATTATATTACAACTTAGAACAGTAGTTGAAACATGGACTGTCCACCACAATAAATTAAGAAATAAAGTGACTGATTTTAGAAATAAATTAGTGAAACTTCAGATTTTGACTAACTATAAAAAGAAGACCTGAATAGCTTGAAGAAAGCAACAGAAATCAATCTAGCACTGGTAATTAATAATAAACATATCAGCACCATATCTTCAGTCAGCAGCCCTGACTATAAAAAGACAATGAATTAAATCTCTAAAGTAAGAGAATAACAACTTTAAATATAGATTCTCAATTCAGCCAAAGCTATGCTCAAGTATGAGAACAGAGATATTTTTAGACCCACAAACAAATCAGAAAAATATTGTTGGGAAAAAATTTTTTTTAATAAAATTATACTCCATTAGGAAACTATAATAGCTTTGGTCTAGTCTGCACCTAATAATGTTAATCAATAATTATAAACCAAATATTTTTAGAAAAATATCAAAAAATGTATAAATTGACATGATTATGTGAGACTAATAATAAATTTCCTAAGAAAAATAACAGACCAAAACACCAAATATTAAATTAAATTAAATTACTAATATTTAATATAATACATGAATAACCAAACAAACATACTTGTTATAGTAAATAAAATATATAGTCCTTCCAAACATGCATAACACATGTTTTGGATAAATGCGTCAATTTAATCCTAATTCACTTTAAAAATAAAAATCAAAAGGAAATATTCTCTGCTGATATTGCCATATAACTTGTAAATAAGCATGTTATCTGTAGTTAATTTATATAATATTAATAAATAGATGTTCTTCTTGTTCTATTTCTTTAGCTTGGGGCTGTGGAATAAGGCAGATGTCTTTATTTTCTGTAAACTATATCTATAGCAATATCTACATCTATATCATCTATATCAGTATGTTTGCCAGGTGATGTGTGTGTGTGTGTGTGCACATATACATATATATCTGCAAATACAAAGTAAATACATTCAGATATAATAAAAAAAACTCATTGAAGAAACTGATATGTAATTCTTTGCACTAGAAGAGGCATGCAAAATGTATTGGGAAAAAACCCACAAAGGCTTCTGTTTCATCCATAACTACAATGATAGCATATGCTCTGGCTGTGTATAAATGTCCATGGATTTGTGAAAATCAGTACCCTACTTTTTGTTTTCCCCATTAGAAAGTGATAAAGGAAAACATAAATGAAGTCTTTGTCATAAACTCATCAATGCAAATGAACTTGTGAGAAAGCATCCTCAAGTTCAGATGTTTACAGACAGGCAAAGGAAACACTTTGTAGAAAATCAGAATGATATGTGGTATCTTGAGAGATCTCTTATAAAAGATTTAGGGATCTGAAAAAGCTTTTGTAATAATTTCACTCAGTATACACTTTAAATATACGCTTTCTGCCATGGGGTACTAATTCTGAAAATAGTTTTGATAAATTCAAAGGTATCAGGGGAAATGTATGTGCAAGATAAAGACTGTGAAGTTATTAATATTTACAGAAGGTATTCTATCACTTCTGCCTTGCTGAAGCAATGCCATATTTAGTTGCTGTAATAATAAATGTTCCATGAAATAGAGCTATATTACTGTGAGCCAAGATGTTCTAGCTGACTTCAACACTGTCATTGACCTCTACGCTTATAGATTTCTTCCTCTCTGAACATTGCACATTTTCTCTGAAGGTAATCCAGAATTAGGCTATCCAAACTGAAATAAATAAATAAATAAACACAGCCTACGAGAGGAATTTAGTGAAATACAATTTAAAGGCAAAGCACAAAATAAATGTTCTCAGGACATTCAAAAGTAAGGAGAGAGAAGATGAGGGTGAAAGCTATGGTCACACATCTGTTTGTCTTCTTCGGCAATGAATTTTTCTATGCATTTGCCATTAGTACATTTCTAGTACATTGTTTGCAGGTACATAAAATTTAGATTCATCTTTTAGACTGCTACTAGCAAAATATTGTATTATATTGCACTTAATAATTTCTATAAAGGATTATTTAAAGCTTTTAAAGAGTGTTAAGACCAATTGAGAAATTGGCATTGAGATCACAAGTAAAATAGTCCTTTATTCTTAGTTTAAAAAAATTCTGTAGCACTTGCTTACATGTCTAATTGTGGTATATTTTCTTCCTCACTGTTTATTCTTCCTTCCAACATCCGAAAGGTTACTGTCAATAACATCTAAGTCAGCATTAGTATTTTATAAATGAAGTCTTTTTGTTTTAAAGTTTAATTTTATAACTTGAAAACCAATTTCTCTCTGCAAATTATGATTTGGTACATTAAACAGAAATATAAGCAGACGTTAGAGTGCAGTAATTTTTATTGCTTTATTATTTTGCTTCTAAATTTTAGATGCTTATGATATATTTTGATTAATTTCAATAGTTACCATAGTTATAAAAATGTATTACATTTAAAAACATGAAGATTCTCCAAAAGGTATACATGAAGCAAATATTTAGCACAAGGCCTTCCAATGTGAAATAAACCTTCCTGTAATTCAGATACTTGGTCTACCTTTTTAAATTCATTGTTGGCAGATGCTTACTAATATTTCTGGAAAATATACTCTGAGTAGTGTAATAATACATGTTCTCAGTTGCATAAAGGTAAGTTGAGCAGACAAATGATACTCATAAAAGAGGAATAAACTCCTGTATTAATTGGGAAGACCCCAATACAAGATCTTAGAAGGGAGAGCAAAGGTCAAGAGACTAAGCTTTTATGTCACTCAATGCCCTAAATGATTCAAAGCCATCACACCTCAGATTATCAGAAGCTCTGCCACGTCTTCTGTTACAGCCTTAATGTTTGTGTCCTCCCAAAATTCATATACCAAAGCCCTACCCACAGTATGGTTATTTTTGGAGATGGGCCTCTCAGGAAGTCATTAAGATTAAGTGAGGCCATAAGGGTGAGGTCCTATTCTGGTAGGATTAGTTCCTATAAAGAAGAGACAGGGAAGGGCCTGCCTTCTCTCAGAGCATACACAGGGGAAGACCATGTGAACACACAGCTCCACCAGCACCTGCCGACCAGAAATAGAGCCATAACCAGAGAGTGATCCAGCAGGCATCTTAATCTGAGACTTCTAGCCTGGAGGACTGTGAAAAAACACATTTCCGTTGGTTAAGACGCGGTATTTTTTATGGCAGCTCTAGCAGGCTAATACATTTTCCAAGTAAAATTTAGAACAAGGGAGGGAAGTAAGCCAGATAAACTAGGGAATGTTAGAAAATATTCACCAATTTCCTCAATGCAAATAGAAAATCAGGATGTGATCACCTGCATATGTGGAAAACAAATGGTACTAAACATGTGAAGTTATGATATAACACTATATATATATATATATATATATATATATATATATATATATATATATATAGTGTGAAGAGAAAAAACATAAGTGATGAAAAACCCAATGTGTATATACTGCATATACTTTGGCTAATTGAAAAAATATTTAAACAAATATTTAAATCTTTCAAATCAGGTAGAATGAGATGGGTCACAATGGGAAAAAGATGGCTCACTCAAAGATATTTTAAGAATTCATAAAAGATTATTTTAAAAAGTGTATTTATGTGCACAGGGAAACCACAAGGCATAGAGAAAGCAGTAAGGTGAGGTCACTACAGGGGACATTTATCATGTCTGACTGCGAAAGAATAAGGAGAGAGAAAACCCCTAATGAAAACCGGGAGGAATAGTTTTGTAGAAATTGTTGCATTGAGATAAGCAGTGACTTTCAGCCAAGAGATGCTGCCAGGCCAAAGTGATTTCACAAAGAGGGAGCAAGGTAAATAACACTCCCTTTCTCCAGCTTCTCGTAGGAGCTTTGCATTTACCATACCTGAGCAGACTTCAGAAGCAGGGCGTCTCGCTGATGAAACTCTCTGTGTTAGCTTCCTAAGGAAGGTGATATGTGCCTGAAGACAATATATATAAAAGAATAATCTAAGCTAAATTATGACTGATCAGATAGGAGGGAGAAACAAACAAACAAACAAAAAAACTCAAGAGGTTTTCCTCTCCAAAGGTATGCGTTTACTTTTTCAAGGTGGCGTGAGACTCAGAGAATCATGACTGGTTGGTTCCCTGGGTTGTAAAGCTGAAGACTCAGTCACATCTGTTTACATTCTCTATGTTAAGAACCCAGAATAAGCTGATGAGATTTTTCTATCCCCATCTCAGTAAGGGAAGGAAGAGCTTCCCTCTCCTATAAAACCACTCGATTTATAAATTTGGAGTTTCTCATCTAGAACCAGTCCTTCCAAACCAGTGTTTACAGGTTAATATCTTATCTGGCTCTCACCATGTACCTCTGGAAAGGGGAAACTGTGTGTGTGTGTGTGTGTGTGTGTGTGTGTGTGTGTGTGTGTGTGTGTGATTTTTATCATCTGAAGTTCTTCCAACTGGGAGAAGATTTTACCACTATTGTCCCTCACGGCCTCACCTCACCTGGTTTTTAGTAGAGCATCTTTCACTTACAACATATAACAGTGATCCATCTGTAAGCTTGCTTTGCTCTTTCCTTTCCATTAACTGGTTGCTGAAACACCCGAAGAGGTCATAGATGTGCACAGTGAGAGAGGCAGCAAAGCAGTTAAAGTAGGCACTAAGCAGTCTCTCATGCCTGCAGACTATTCAGGGCAACCCTGCGTCTCTCACTCCCATTTCAAATATATATATATTTTTATATATATATATATATATAAATAAACATATATATATATATATTTGGCAAGGCAACCCTTGGTTGACCTCACAGATTGCAAGGACCTTGTCTGCTCACAATCTCTTATTTTTTATTTTTTATGCCTATAGTACCTGGTGTTCTTAGGTGGTCTCCCATCCAAGCACTAACCAGGCTCGACCCTGCTTAGCTTCTGAGATCAGACAAGACCCGGCTTGTTCAGGGTAGTACGGCCGTAGAGTCACTCCCATTTCAGAGTGGAAAATATCATGACTAGTCTTTATGACATAGGGCAAAACAGAGCATGGGGGTCTATATTTCAGATCTTAAAATTCCTTAAAGATGGCAACATAAGTTGTGTTCACAATTTACGTGCCAGACCTCGTCAAAATTCCAAATTTGAGATTTATGAATTTGGGAAGCGTAGCCTATGCACCCAATTGTGTCCTCCAGTGCTCTAAATATAATATTTTCTTAATAGTTCATTTCAGTTTGTCTTTTATTATTAGTTTTTGAATTTCTGGTCTTTTCCCATCACATTTACAGTAGCTTGTTCAGTGATACTTAATTCATATTGTAATGTGCATTAGATTTTCCATGCTGACTGTTAGAGTATATTTATCTGCTGAAAGTTTTTGATTCTTATATTTCATGTTATTTCAGTAACTTTGAATGAATGTGAAGTTTTGTTTTGATGTTTTTCTTTTTTCTATTCTGCTTTTTTTTTTGTATTCATGATTATTTGATTTTCATAGACCTGCAATATAAAGTGATCATTTTAGGGAGGATGAGGAAGAGAAGCTTTTTAAGGGTCTTAGTTGAGATTGTTTTCATTGGTTGCCACATTAAAGTACAGTTTTCATTTAAAAAAATGTACCTTGTGTTTGGAAGAGGTTAGTCTTTTTCTGATTTGTAGATATTAGCTTGTTTTTGAAAAGTTCTATCTTGAATCTTCCCTGTTTCTAAAGGATACCTCTTTGTTCCAAATTAATTTCTTCAATTCCAGAAATAGAGATTTCCCAAGACTTACCTTTTATCCTGTAGTTTTCAAAGTTTCTTCCTTCCTACATGGCAACAGCCAGTTCTTCCTTTCACCACATCTCAAGATTCTTCTCAGAAGCTCTGCACTCAGAGTCTGGGACTCTCTTTCTGGAGATAAGAACATAGCATGTAATTTACTTTTTAATAAAATTATGGGCTACCAGTAAAGAGAAATGTCTATACATACAGTACTTAGGAAACTGCAATGTGAAATTATATAAATATAGTGAATATAATTCATGATAGATGTATGGTTCATGAAGATGGATACAATTATTAGCATCATTAAGACATAATTTTAGAGAAAAGTGATGACGTTTCTGGTTATATTAGTAAAGGATAGTGTCCAGAACCAAGAAATTTAATAGGGATGTGTATTCCACATGTCTAAGTGCTAAACAATACCTTGGGACCATTTAGAATTCAACTCGAGAAAGGTGACAAATATGGTAATGGACATGAAGTTACTGGAAATGGGAGGGATGCAATGCACAGCCTAATGATACTGAGGAGACTGCATGTACAAGTGGGTTTCCCCATCACTGAAAATTCCTATCATGTGGCTATAAGGAGATGGAAATGTGACTTGCTCTACTGAATGTTAGATTATGAAATATTATTCATAGGTTTCTTCTAAGTCTGGAGTTGGTGATCTCTAACAGAAAAGCAGTTTGTAAAGGCATACATTTTCTTCTTCTAAAACCTCCTTTTGTTGTTGTTGTTGTTGGCAATTCACACATAGTTTTCCTAAGACAGATACATTTTAAGCCTCTAATATATCAAGGATGACATTAAGGACTAATATAATTTACATATCTTTGCATTATGGCAATTAATACTTGTAGAGACTCTTGGCATGTTTCAAAGAGTACCATATTTGTTTTGACATCTATTTAATTCATCCTTGATAATTTTCTCATCTACCATAGGCCTCAAACACTTCACTGCAAAAGGAGAAATAATAATATACAACATCCCAAAAGAAGAGAATATATAATATGTTTCTGTTACATTTCATAAGTACGATGTATACTTTGTGGTTAATAGGTATATGTTATTAAGTTTCTTCTATCTTTGGGTAAGTAGATAAGACACTGAATAAAAAAATAGAAAACATTAATTTAAATAAAATAATTTTTTTAAAGAGAAAATTATCTTAACATTGAATAGAGCTAGGTAAAACATCAGCTGGATATTCTGTTTTCTGATGAATTTGTGTTGTTAATCTGAAGAGTAGAATAGATCTCAGAATGAAAATGCATAATGAAAAATTACTGTCACATTAAAAGTAGAATTGTTATTTTGAATCAATAATTTTCAAAAGTTTAAAAAACCCAGCCCTGATATATGGTAGGGGGCTATACAAATGTACTTGGTGACAGTCATCTTTAAAATAATATCAATTAATAAAATAATAAAAATGATATACATTTTATTATTACATATACATATTACAGGAAGTAAATGTAATGTTCTAATTTTTATATTATTTTAAGTGGAAATTAAAATGTATGTACACTTAAAGTCTCTTTTCAATGAAAAAATAAAGTATAAATTAATGGCTAAATTACTGTGCTCATAGTTAATTTCCTTCTTACATTTTAAACTGACATCTCATATCCTAAATTTCTCAGTGGAAAAGTAAATTGATGCTATAAAATTAATTTCCACTTAAAAAAAAAGCCACATAGATATAAATCACTGCAACTTGGGGGAGGTTGAAAAATGACTATTAACAAAATTTCCTGTTGAAGAGACAAATAAACATCCTAAAAAATCAAATCACCACTGCATGTTTACCCATCATTAGCCATAATCTACTTCAGATGATGATGATAAATGAATCAAGAAGCTGGATCCCTGAACAATACCTATTTAATGATAACAAACTACCAAAAACACAGACTCTTCTGCTCTGAAATTAGTATTTAGCCTGCTGGGGGTTTTACTTAACTGCCATCTCCTCTGGCATCACAATTTTCCTCAATGATCAAGGAGTCCCTTGGCCCATAATCTCAAAGCTTCATTCCCAGGTTATTACTAATCTTTTCATGAATGCAGTTGATACACAGTGATACACTTTCTCAAGATAAACAATCAATTTTTATATTTAGATAGATAGATAGACCATAAAGAAATGTTTAATATTTTTTTTCCAAGCAAAACTAGCAGTTTGACACTTTTGAAGATATGGAAAAGGTGTCAGAGGTCCATCCTCTGAGTTGTAGCTATCAGAGTGAGCTTTAGTATTTTCATGTTTCTTGCTCAGACCAACAAGGCCTAAGATAAACTCTCCTGGGACTCCGGGTACCAGAAAAAGAAGTGCCCTTTGCTTATGCCTCTCATAAATTCAGGTTATACTAGTTTGCAGTTTTGAGACCTGATTATAACTGAGTGCCTTAAATTGTAGTTATAGTTTTTCATGGTCACCCTTTCACCCTGTCTTTATTCTCCTGTTTTCTAATTTTGTTGAAGGGTTTGATTAGATTAACTTCTGGCCTGCTTTTGAATCTTGACCTACTTTCCTGAAGCAGTCTTTTCTCTGGATGTTAATTATATTGTTATTATTGCCATACATTGTTTCACCACCTCTGTCTCCTCTTTCTATACTTCATCAAGAATTCATCACTACACTTAATCATATCAGGCAAAGAACCAATAAGTTAAAGAAAATTTATTCTCTTTTTACACCTGAATTTAGAGAGAGTTTTATGAGATTCTTTTGAGATAACTTTGTATATTATAATTAAATAAAGTAGCACAATACTTTTTATAGCTGTTGTTAGAACAGCTAAAAACATAAACAACTGAGGCCAAAAAATGGAACTGCGAAAACAAAATTTATCCAGGAAAATAAATTCAAAAGACAAATGACCAATGCACTTATTCTACAATGACCAATGCACTTATTCTAAATGAGAATGCACTTATATTACAGATATATTACAGATAAATTCTATTGTCCCTACATATGATAAACACAGATAAAGGAAAAATGGCAAATTCATTAACGTGATATAGTGAGTTGAATAGTACAAAGAATATACACTGTGGGAGTTTGGAGACATTCGATGGTGTCCTTGCTTAACAAGAATAGATTTTGAAAACTGAGCTTAATTTGGGATTAAAGAGGTAAATTTTATTATTGTGTATGAGAAAGAAAAACTAAAAGGGGTAATAAAAAGAGTTATAGAGACACAGACAGAGATCTGGAGAGATTAGTGCTGGTATTAGTGGTGAGTATTTCAGATAAGAACTGGAAAAGTTGAGACATAATTTTCCTAGAAAGATCGATAGCCCATGAAGTTTCAAGAGGGTTTGGGTAAAACACTAAAATGACATCTCTATCAATTACTCATTGCTGCCATACCCAATTACCACAAATCCAGGGGCAGAGAAGAATACAGCTATCCCATCCTACAGTTCTAAAGGTCAGAAGTCCGAGTTGCATTTCATTGGCCAAGTCAAGGAGCCTGAAGGGCTGTTTCACCTGGAGGCTTAAGTGCCCGCAGCTGCATCCTTGAAGCCTTTACTCCTACGTTTCGTGGGAAAAAGGTCTCAGTGGGTTTTTGTTGGGAGTGCTGTTTCCTTCCCCTAAATGCGTGTGTTTCCAGCCATGCTCCTGCATCACAAATTTTGATGACTTGCTTCCTGGATTTAAGCTTTTTTATTTTTTTTCTTTTCTTTTCCTTTCTTTCTTTCTTTCTTTCTTTCTTTCTTTCTTTCTTTCTTTCTTTCTTTCTTTCTTTCTTTTTTTTTTTTCTTAGCAGAGTTAAGGGAGAAGTTTCTGCATGCATTTGGGGCAGTGGTTGCTGCTTTGGTACCCAAGCTGTCACCTGGGGAGACGTGCTGGCAGATCTCCTTCTCATCTTCCCTGTGAGTGTTTGACGATATTCTTGGAGAAAAAGCCTGCAAGGGAGTGAATTCTAGAATGTCTGGTGCCCACTATGCTTTCACACTCCCTCACTAGCCAATACTTAATTTTAGGAAACTGTTAACATTTTCTAGCTTATTACTACTTACGTATACAGTTGATCCTTGAATAGCAATGGGTCCGAACTGCCAGGGTCCACTTTCCTGAAGATTTTTTTTTGGTCCTGCATATCTGTGGGTCTTGCATCCATGGATTCCACCAACCCAGGATGCAAAACAGTGTCTTTGCTTTCCCAACCACAGATTCCCAGCGCAGATCGAAATGCTGTTTCCGACCTGCGGTTCATTGAATCTGCTGATACGAAGGGCTGATTGTAGAGCCGAAGGTCACTTGGGGGTTTTCGACTTTGCAGCAGTGGCCGCTCCCGGACCTTGTTCAAGGGTCAACTGTCTAGATCGCTCGGTGATGTCTGTCCCAGGTAAGCAAATGCGCAGGTTCTGTTTTCTCCATATAGTTTTATGTCTCCTGATTGTTTCAGAGTAGTTTGTTCTATGATCTCAGTTCTCTGATGATGTCACGTAGTCATTATTGGCAGTTCAGCTGTATAAAAATGACACTCTTTCCAGTTTTTTACATTTCTTTCTTAAGTATAAAAGTATTCAGTGAGTCTTTAGTGATGTTTCAAGGCCTATGTCCTTTAAAGAATTTGAGCATTTTATCTAAATTCTCAAATTTATTGTCCTACATTGTTCATAATAACCACTTACTATGTAGTCAGTCCATAGAATGAGTAATAGGTGTCACCTCTGCCATTCCTGATAGTGGAAATTTCTGTTCTTTTTTTTGAAATTAAGATTTTATTTTTAACTAAATGTAGTGGGGTGACATTGGTTAATAAAATTATATAGGTTTAAAGTATACAATTAATAATATGTCATATGTATGTCGCATTGTGTGTTCACCACCCAAAGTCAAATTTTCTTGCATCACCTTGTATGGGACCCTTACCCCTCCCCCTCTGGTAACCACTGGACGAGTTTTGATGACTTGCTTTGTTCATGATGTTGTCTGTGTCCAGGAGTCTCTGTTTGTTGCTTTTAGTTTATATTCCACATATGAATGAAGTCATATGGTTCTCAAATTTTTCTGTTTGACTTACTTCGCTTAGCATAATTATCTCAATATTTATCCATGTTCTCACAATTGTCAGTATTTCATCTCTTCTTAACAGCTGAGTAATAGTCCTTTGTGTATATGTACCACCTCTTTATCCAATAATCTATCAAAGGGCTCTTTGGTTGTTTCCATGTCTTGGTCACCACGAATAATGCTGCAATGAACATCGGGTGCATATATTTTTACAGATAAATGTTTTCAAATTTTGGGGATAGATACCCAGAAGAAGAATTGCAGGGTCATATGGTCATTCTTACTTTCTTGAGGACCCTCCATACTGTTTTCCATAGTGGCTGTAGCAATTTACATTCCCACCAGCAGTGTATGAGGGTTCCTTTTACCCCACAGCCTCTCCAACATTTGTTACTTGTCCTGTTGAAGAGAGCCAGTATCAGAAATATGAGGTGGTACCTCAATGTGGTTATGAATTGGATTTCTCTAATAGGTAGTAAAGGTGAACATTTTTTAACATGCCTCTTGATCATTTGTACATCAAAAACCTCTGAAAAAGTAAAAGTCCAGGAGCTGTTCCTTTTATTTCTTTATCAGTCTAGCTATAAGTTTGTGAATTCTGATTCTTTCAAGAACTCATTATGATTACATCAATTTTCTTTTTTTTTTGTTTTCTATTTCAGTAATCTATGCTTTGTTTTTTATTTTCTTTTTTGCTTACTTTTTAGTTTAAATTACTTTTTCTAATTTCTTATGGTAGAATCTGAAGTTAATGATTTGAAACATTTCTTTTTTCTTAATCTATGTAATTAATACTGGCAATGTGAAGTATTTATAGCTGCATTCTACAAATGTTGAAATGGTGTGTTATAGTTTTTTCTGAAAAAATTCTTTCTAATTTCTCTCTTGATTGTTTCTTTGACTCATACATTGTTTAGACATGTATTATTAATTTTCCACATATTTGGATATTTTGCAGATCATATGCTAATGATTTCTAGTTTAATTTCAACGTGTTATAAACATCCGTTGTAAGACTTGAATCCTTTTAAATTTATTAAAATTCGTATTATCAATTTTAATAGGGTCTATTTTGGTAAATATTTTTTAGTAAGTTTAAAGACAATGTATATGATGCTGTTTTTGTGTGGTGTATTCTACATACATCAATTAGGTCAATTTCTTGGATAATATTCACATTTCTTATATCCTTACTGATTTTATTTATAGTGTTTTGTTCTTTTAATATCGAGTCTGTAACTATGGTACCCCTGACCATAGTTATAGACATATCTATTTTTTTGTAGTCTTATTAATTTTGCTTCATATATTTTGAGAGTCTGATATTAATTGCATGAATTCTTAGGATCTTCATGTCATTTTAGTGAACTGACCCATTTAGCATTATGAAATTACTCTGCTAATATTTTTTGCTCAAAAATCTACATCACAAAATTTAGTCATTCTAATTTTTTTTGAATTAGGGTTAGCATGATGTATTTTTAAACCATTTTAATTTGAACTCATTTGTGTATTCTTAAAGTAAATTTCTTCTACTCAGTATTGAGGTTTTACCTTACTTAAGTTTGACCTGACAGGGCAAAAGTGGGAGCTAGAAGCAGAGGAACTGGCAATGCAATAAGTCTATGAGCTAATAAGTAAACCTGCCACTGTCTCTCACAGAAGACATGAAACTCGTAGACCAGAGAAAAATGACTTTACTACTCACAGCAAAAGCAGTAGCAGGAGTATCAGCATTGTTGTACTTGTTCCGTGAGCACTAAAACTCACAGGGTGACTTAGAGGATCAGGAAGACCCTGCTAGAGGAGAAGAACCCAGGGCTTAGGTTTTGTAGCAAGTGGTAAGCAAACCTGTTCTTTATCTGGAGGGAGTTCAGGTGTCGTGTAAGAATTAAAACATCTGCAGAAACAATCCTGAGGATAGTCAAAGCCTTGAGATTTGATGATACTCAAGTCAGATGGGTAATAGTGCTGACTGACTTCCAAAAGCAGTACAGATTGGGTCTTGAATTTGTATGCAGACTGGTAACCTTGGTGTTTTAAATGAATTGTTTACACCATTTATAGCTAATGTGTTTATTGAAAAGTTTGAGTATAATATGCAATTTTTCCATTTGTTTTCTATTTTTCTCATCTGTTTTATTTCCCCCTTTTCCTTATTGTTTTTCTGCTTCCTTTTGGGTAGTTTACTTTTTCTTATTTCATACATTTGCCTTGTGAGCTTATTAGATATAATTGTTGTGTAATTTTACTGGTTGCTTTAGAGTTATAATTAAGTTCTTTAACTCAAGGAATGTCATACCACTTTATACACACTTCACATATATTGAAGAAACTTGTAGCAGTATACTTCCATTGTTTCCTGCTAGGAGTTTGTGATTCTCTTTCTGTTATAAATTTTTCTTCATAATATATATTAGACCCCCAAATACATTATTACTTTTGCTTAAATAATAGAAGAGATTTAAATAATAAGAAAAATGTCCTTTAATTATCTATGTGGTTACCATTTCCAGTGATCTTCAATGAGTTAGGTAGATCAAGAACTATATCTGGTATGATTTTCTTTCTAAATGAAGGGATTATCTTTTACATTTCTTATAGTGCAGAGTCTGCTATTAATATATTCTTTTAGCTTTTTTTGTGTGTATAAATAGTCTCTACTTCATTTTTACATAGAAAACAGATTTCTATGTGAAAAGGGTAAAGAATTCTAGGTTGATAGCGTTTCGTTCAGTAGTTTAAAGCAATGGCTCCGCTTCCTTCTGGTTTGCATTTTTTTTCTGATAAGGTAACTGTCAACACATTTATCTTTTTTTGTGGGCATATCATGTACCTTTTTCTTTGGTTTCTTTTATGAATTCTCTTTATCTTTATTGCTGTTCTTAAGCAATTTGATTAATATGTTCCTTAGTACAGTTTTCTTACGATTCTTATGCAAGGGGTTTGTTGAGGTTCTTCTGTAAGTGGGTCTGTAGTTATGTGTCACTTAACGGTGGGGATATGTTCTAAGATGCATGTTGTTAGGTGATTTCATCACTGTGTGAACATCATAGAGTGAAAATACACAAACACAGACAGTATAGCTTACTATACACACACCTAGGCTGTATGGTATAGCCTCTGGCTCCTAGTTACAAAGCTGTACAGCATTTTACTGTACTGAATACTGTAGGCAATTGTAACACATTGTACTTGTGTATCTAAACATATCTAAATATAAGGGAAATTACAGTTTGTAGTACTTTTATACAAGTAGCAGCACAGTTTGTTTATACCAGCATCACTATTAACATGTAAGCGTTGCACTACCATGTTAGGACGGCTCTGATTTCACTAGCTGATAAGCACTTTTCAGCTCCATTATCATCTTATGGGACCACTGTTGTATACGTGGTCCACTGTTTACTAAAATGTCATTATGTGGCACATGACTGTACTTATTATTAGACAGGTGAAAAATGTTGAGCATTGCTTCTTTATATATTTTCCTATTTATCTCTTCTCTTGGGGCAGTAAATTGCACATGTATTTGGCCACTTGAATTTTTGTCATAGCAACATGTGGCTCTGTTAAATTTTTTACCACCACCACCCCCCTTTTTTTTTTTTTTGGTCTATATGTGTTTCATTTTGAAAAGGTTCTTTGCTACACTTTCTAGTTCATACATCTCTTCTTCTATGTTAGTTATTCGGGAATTGACCCCATCTAATATATGTTTTATCTCATACATTAAAGATTTTAACTCTAGAAATTAGTTTTGCATTTTTAAAATAAATTCTGTATGTCTCCTTAACATTTTAAATATTTCCTCTAACTTTAACATATGGGCTATAATTGTAATAACTACTAATTTTCTCATTTATGTTATTTCTGCTTCCATTTTGATTAATTGATATTCTCTTCACTATGGGTTGTATCCTCTTTTAATTCCTGGTATTTTTTTATTAGATACCCAAATATTTTAAATCCTTCTAGATGAATCCTGGTTATTTTTGTAAGTAAATAGTTTTCAGTTTAGTTCTGGGATGCAGTTGTGCTATTTGTAAACTAGTCTTGAGTCATGCTTTTAATTTATTTTAGATGAGGCCAGAGCCACATTTGGTCTAGGGCTGCTTTTCCTCACTCAATGAAACACCACTCTTCCTGTTCTTCTACTCAGTGCTTCATAAATGATGAGTTTTTTTCTCTTTGATTGTTCAGAACAGGCACTGTTCTTTCACATTGACTAGTCCATTCAGACTGCTAGATCAAAGCACTAAAAGTGGGTAGCTTATAAACAACAAAAATTTATGTTTCATGGTTTTGGAGCTCTCAGAAGTCCAAGATCAAGCGACCAGCCTAGACTCGTTTTGGTGAGGGCCTTCTTTCCTGTTCGTAGCTAGCAGTGTCTCCGTGTATCTCACATCATGGAAGAGGTTAGGAAACTCTGTCGGGTCCTGTTTATAAGGACTCTAATCTCATCCATGAGGACTCTGCCCTCATGACCAATTACCTTCCAAAGGTTCTATCTATAAACACTCTTACAATGAACGTTAGGGTTTCAATATATGAATTTTGGATTGCAAAGACATTCAGATATTTTCTTATGTATGAGAATCAACATATGTTATGGTTGATTCTCATACATAAGAAAATATGAATTAAAAAGGGGAAAATTTGACCTCCCATCTATGTAAAAATACAACATTTTTATAGGTGAATTTAAATAAAATGTTTATGTAAATTAATGTTTTTATGTTGTATTCTTATTTTAAAAACATAATACATAAAAAGTTAATCATTATTGGAACGACTCAAGAAATATCACTGATATGGGAAAATGTATATTTTAAAGGATAGAACTGATTTCATCTTCTTACATTTTCATCTTTCCTTTTAATGCAAACATTGATTTTGCTTTATTTGTATTTTTAGATTCATTCTTTCTTCTCATACCATTTATTTCTGGATAGTTAATAAGATTTTTCTTATTAAAGGTAAGCCATTGCACTTCCAGCTTCAGCTAGCACATCTAAACTCTTGGGGGAAAAATGCTATAAAATCAGTCAATCATAGTTCTAGGAGGTTTTTCTTGAGTAAAGCAATCTTAAACTTTTTAAAAATATTAATAATAACCTAAACTCTAAATGACACTGAGGCAAAATATGTCTTTCTCAAGGAAAATGAAATTTCTAAAGTTCTAAATCCAGTTAAATTTTAGGGTTCTTTTGGAAGAGTAAATTGTATAATTTTATAATAATTTCAAAATGTTGATGGTGTTTTGAGGGTATTGTAACAATGTGATACATATATAAACATGTCCAAGAATAGAATAAGTTCATAGTGTGACTTTTCCCATATAAACAGAGTAATATTTCTGTGTCTTAAAATGGAACATACAATATATGAACTATTCATTCATATAATTTGTTGTATTAAGATATATTGAATATAAAATTTTAAGATTTTTAAATTTTTAATAAAATAAATTAATAAAAAATAAAGAGTGAAAGAGAAAAAGCAAAACAACAATAGAACATAAGAGAAAAGAGAAAAATGGCAGGAAGGGAGGAAGGAAGAGAGTAAGGAAATGAGAGGAAGAAAGAAATAATGGTTGGAGGTAATAAAATTAGGACAAAGAAGCAAGAAGGAAGGCCTATTCATCTAAGAATGAGAATCATCTAAAGAAAATAATTCCTATGTCATGAAATATATATTTAAAAACTACTGTTAAAAGCAAATCCTGTTTTATAAATTTGATTATAGCAAGTCAATGTCCTTACAAATATAAAAGAATATATAGTATGCTTCAAGTTTAAAATATGTACCACACTTGTTTCTCATTGCATGTGCTATATACTATGTTAAAATTCAAATAAATAATGGTTGCTTCCATATTAGTTGACTAAAATAAAGATTTCTACACACAAACAACATATTTTTGTTTGCTTATTATATGTGTGGATAACTCCTTTAGTATTATGTACTTATTTAGATACAGTATTTTATACGGCAGTACTCTTTCTAAATCTTCCTACCTTCAATTTCAAGTTCTCCAAAGAATAATTTTCTGTAAACAGTCCATTGTCTAGGCAATCGTCTTCATCAGATAAAGAGGCAACCTCAAGATGATTGATTTATCTTTGGGGATTTAGAATACTAAGTATGAAGAGACCATATCAGAAGAAAGCACAGAGACTTGTCAAAGGCAGAAAAGGCAAACTGTTGCTACAGAGAAACTTTAGAAACTTTAGCTTTTGCATTCACTCAGGCACTTAATTAATATTGTACATGGATTTATTTAAATAAGTCCACTAGGGAGTTGGGTCTCGCATGGAAAATAATAAAGCCAAGTAGAGATACTGACTGAAGGTCAGTGAGCAGGCAATCAAATGGGCTTTCAAGCTATTAATTTTCCTTTAGACTTGGAAATAAATGAGCATAGATAAAAAGGCAATAGAATTTAATTAAACAACAATATTAAATACACTCCTTGTACAAATGGAATGTTTGCCAAAAGTTTCTTGTTTTCTTCAAAAGTATGAAAGTATCTTAAAGTGTTTCTTGTAGAACTTAATCCCATTACAAGTGTCTGTTAACACATTACAAGTTAATACATTCAAAACATGGGTGGACTCATTTATCTAACTGAGCATTTTATCTTTATAATGTTTTATATTAACATTCACATATATTTATACAATTCAATTGGAACAACAAAAAGCATAGTCTTTTAAGCAATACTGCCTAGATTCAAATGTCATTGCATATAATCTTGATTATGTTACCTAAATAATTTTACCTGTTTCATTTTCCAAAATGGTAAAATTAAAGTTACAAGATAATTTATGTATGTAAGTATTATAGTAAAATAACATTAAGAGAATGCAAGAAATAGAGTAATTTTTAATATGTGTGAGTTGCTTTTATCTTCATCATCATCATCATTTTATTCAGGAAATCAGACTGAACTAGTTTCCAAGCCAACCAGTCTTTAAATGAGGATGAAAGTATTAAAAATTCTCCTATTAAAAAATACGTGGCTTTTAGATAGGTTCTTATTTGGATTGAAAATAATGACTAAATAATAACAGTAAAAAATGAAAGATCAAATTGTCATTCAAAATGTTTAACAAATTTGAAAACTATACGTAAAAATTTAATTTTCTGGAATGTCTAGATATCTTCTCAATTTCTTTATATTAATTGGATGAATTCAATTTTTAAGTTTGCTATAAATTCGTTCAAGTGATGTAGTCATTACTGGGAAATTTTACATCATGGATTTTCAACTAGAATGCCTCAGGGACACTTTTCAAATACGAGTTAGTGAATCCAAAATATTACTTGTCATTAATCATAGATTGACAGCTTTCTTTGGAGTTAGCAGATTTGTCAGTAAACTGGGTATTCCAGCACCTCGCTTACAATTTGTCTTCTTGGCTCTAAACTTTTATGCCCCCAGGTGAAAACATACCTCTTTGATTTTGTGTTTGTGTTTGTGTGTGTGCATGTGTGCCGTGCAGTTTCACTTATTTTGTTTAATTTTGTTCTTTGACATTCACACACTTTTAGATATTCCTGAAGCAGAGGTGCAGAATAAAATGAAAATTATTTTCTTTGTGGCTTAATAGCAATCGGGAGAAATTGAATTATTAGATAGAATCAGGTGACCAAAGGGCCATGAACAGGGGTCCATGTGCTGCTTCTAAATATGAGAATAAAGGTGAAAGTAATCCTTCCTCAGCTTTTCTTTCCTTGGACTGAGGACTCCATCCCAGGATGGTAGAGAACCAGCTTTGACCTTGCTGGTGAGTCTGGCAGGTTTTTATCTCCTCCTTATGGAGTAATTGTTGACATATCATCTCCATTTTGGAGATTTTAGCTTAGCTCTGTAACCACCAATCCTGTACAGTTTCAGAGTTCTCCAAATGTCTTTCTTGAAGGGAAAATGTTACTCTCTGTATTTTTGAGCTGCATCCAGAGCTTTCTTGAACCTTTAAGAAATTACTTTTGGCTTTTCTAGTTATTCCAAGGGCAGATTGTGAATTACTAGAAAAGATTATTTGGTATTTGAAATATGTCTTTTAAAATTATATCCTCAAATATTTTGCCCATTTTCATGAAATAGTGTGTTTTCTGATTGACTTGGGGAAATCTCTGTGAATTTAAATATTAATCTTTATATTATATAAATTATACCCATTTTATTCTGGCATGTCACTTTTTCTTAAGCTTTGTTCAATTTACTTCTTACTTTGTAAGAGTTTACATTTTAATTTAGTTCAAGTATCAATTCATTTCTTTTGTTCTTTGTTTTTCATGTCCAGTTTAAAAATATACTTCATATTCCAATTAAAAAAACATATTTCTTAATTCTCTTTTAATACCTTTTTATTTGTGTATCAGTTGTATACCTTTTCCTTATTGATGTTTTAGCCACAGAAGAATGTGCATCTCAGAATCCAGGTCCGTGCTCTGAATTCCATCCCCATGTTTTTATGGAGGCCGGGTCTCCCACTGTCTGTTTTCAGCCATTGATGGAGTATACAGGAGCTTGTCTAAGCAGCTGGGGTACAGCCCAATTTAGGACCTTTTTAAGACTTCTAGGTGCTCTTGATGTGACATATTTAAATAGCTGGGAGGCAAAATGCCATTTGCGTATCATTGCCAATATTTTTTCAGTTGTTTTTTAAATATGTCCTTTACATAAGATTTTCAGAAAATATTTTTCACATTTCATGAAAAATCTTACTAGAGTTTCAGTTATAATTATGCTGAATTTAGGGATTCATCCCATTTTTCCAAAAGGATATCATATTTATCTTTTGCTATGTTCTATGGTCAAATGGCACGCTTTTCTTAATATTGGTCATGCACATTTCATTTTACTTGAAGTCGTATATATTTTAAGTATTCTTGCAATTTGAATATGGGCCAATGGATGTCAATAATCATGGCTACTATTCACCATTGTGCTTTTTATAAAGGAGGGGGAAATATAACTTTATAAACACAGGCAAAGAATAAAGCCAATCTTTTTTATTTAAGTTGAATATGGTTTAAAGAAAGATAATCAAATAAATATTTGAAGTCATTTTTAAAAGTGATTATGTATCTATCAGATAAATACATAATATTGATAGCAGGGTTAAGATAAAACACCTTCCTGGTTTCTAGGATGACAGATTTTCTCTCTAAGTACTCTCTGATTCTCAACTGCCCACTGTCCGATCTGCCAGGATAGCAGGAGAAGACTTACACTTGGTATCGTATTTACAAAGGTTAACAAGGCATGTGTAACCTAGCTTTGTCTGCTTCTTTGTGGGAGTAAATTTATTCACAGGGAGAATATATTTTTATTGTCTCCATCATGGCTGCTGTCTTACCTGTTAGACCTTTCTCCTGTATGGGGAAGCTGGTCTGTGACTAGAATATGTGACTGAATTAGTAAGTCTTATTTCGGATTCATGTAGAAATTCCATTTCCACATTATATCAAGTTATGTTCTCCAGCTTCAATTCTATCTTAACAACATTGGTATTTTGCCTTCTATCTTTATGTGTACTTGAATGGGGTGAGAACAATTAGGAAGGAAATATTCCGTCTCTTAAAAAGGGTGGGAATTTTTTTTTATTTATGTAAATAAGTGTTTGCTCTTTAATTATAATCTGAATCTCTGGTGTAACTTTTAAAGTATAAAATTAAATTTGAAATACAAAGTGCATATTATAGTAGCTGGGGGAAAAAATCCATCCTGAAATCTTTTGTTCTTTGGGAAGGCAGAAAGGAAAGAAAGAAGAAAAAGGCAAAGGATCAAAACCCTAGGCATTTAAAACACTAAGGCCCACAGATAAACTCTTTCTTATACCTTACTGTTAGGCATTAATCTTATTGCACAAGAAACTCTCTAGGGTCTAAGAAGGTGAGCTTTAGTTTTCCATTTTTACAGTAGAGAAACGGGTTATGAGTAAATGTGAGGTAGCATATATATTGTGGCTGCTACAAAGTACCCAAGGAATTTGTAAATCTGGTGAAAAAATGACCTTAATGTGGACCCTCTGAAATTTTAAAATTGAGGAGTGATTTGACAATGTTCTTCTGCTATTTCTAATCTAGCTCTAATAGTATTTTGTCCTGGATATTTCAGGTATAAAACTAGATGTTATATGAATGAAAAAAATATGTAAATGTGAAACCAGGTTGAATGCTTCCAATCTTGATGGTAGAAATCTGGTCATTAGCATGGTACATAACTTGATTTTAAGGAATTCAAGTAAGTAATTTTGTTCCGCAATATGTTGCCAAGACATCGAGAAAGTCTCAGAGAAGGTGTGAAAGTTTAAAATTTAGATTTAAATTCTAACACATGCAAATTTGGACCTATGCAAATGAGGTTATTAACTTAGTGTTAGAAATTTATGACATATCTATTTAATTTTATAAAGCCTATTAAGATAAAAGTTTAGAGCAATACCTGTGCTTTAACGATAAAGCTCTGAGAACAACCTGTTTAAGATACAAGGTTAGCTTATGTGCATGCGGTGCAGGAAATGGTGAGGGAGGTGGTTTGATGTCCCTTTGCTGCTAGTGTATATTGCTTTTTAATCTACCACTTTCCAGTTTGTCAATATCTTCAATGCCAATACTGCCCTATTCTCGAAAATAAATGATACAACTAATTTGCACTGGAGTAACAATTAGCAGCTGAGACGATCAACAAGTAAAGGAAAACTAGACTCAGAGATGCTTATACTATGTTGTGTAGTATTTGATATAATAGGATGCCCAGATATTGTTTCTTCCTGATGATTTCTACATTGTAGCTTTAGCCTAGCAAAAGGAACTTTTTTCCCCACGTTTTTTCAAGTTTTACCTTCAGACCAAATAATATCCACAGCATGAAGGGGGCGTTTTTATTTTTGTATTTGTTTTATAAAGTAGGATCAAGAACACATTTCCCAGAAAAAAATCACAGAAACTTTTTCTTCATATCTCTAGTCATAATCAGTCATGCATGCATGTAAATTCCATGAATGACAAGGAAAGATGAGAGTTCCATGGTGACTTTAGACCAGTCAGGTTAAATCTCTAGAACCTGATAAGGTATCACCTTCTGTGGTGGATGGGTGGACAACAGAAAAAAAAATCAGCATCCTATTGAGAAGAAATAAAGCAATAAATTGACACTGGTTAGGCAGCCAACTGGGCAGCTATACAACTTAACAGAATGGAAGAAGTGCTTATTTTTTAAAAGGACAGCAGAATAGTTGTATAAGTTAGTAAAGATGTGTGTTTTGCTATTAATAAGAGACACGTGGGGGTCAATGTTGGGTAGATTTTATAGAATTCTATATTATACAAGGAAGGAAATCGTGTATTATATGTTTAGGTAAAAAAAATTATTTTAATGTAAAATGTCAATTGCTGCTTTAAACACAATAACAGTAGACAAGTATGTTAAATAAAGTCGACCTTTTTAATGATTGTTTTAAACAATTTATTATGCTTCAGAATAGAATATGTTGACAGAGGGTGACCCAGATTGAATGGAATTTCTACATTTTATATTCTAGACTTATTGTTCTTATAACCATCCATGATAGTATTTTGTTCTCATTTTGACACATTGTGGACTTTTGTTCAGCAAAGCAATTGTTTGATATACTAGAAAAATGGCTCCAATGTGGATACGTTTATTTGTTCATAATATTAACTACTCAGAACATTAACAGTGACTCTTCCATAACAGGAACTCAAAAATTTATTTGATGTTTGTGTGACTGAGTAATGTCATTGACTGACAGCTTACTAGAACCTTTACTGTCACTTGTTTAATACCGACAGCAACTTTGCAGGATGGGTCTTATTTTTCCATTTTACAGATGAGATGGCAAACGTTAAGTAATTTTCTCTGAAGACAAGTATTAGCTGATGGTTTTTCTTCATGGAATGCTTCTATTTGGGTCAAGAAACTAGGTTCCTATGTTTTTATAAGTGACATCATGAGTGAAAAGATTATTTTAAAAAGTGGTTGAATGTTTTTTACAGTTAAAAAGAGTTTTGCTCAACAGCGAGAGACACGTTTCTCAATTAGCCCACATATAGGTAGTGTACTTAATAGCCTGAGTAAGAAAAAGAGTAATATAACTTTTTATATTAACATGACATTTATCTTTCAGTATGACTACTATATATGAAACTGTAACTATGGCTGAGGCAATGGCTCTACTTCAATCACCACAGAGTTTAAACCTGTTTAAGTTATGACACATAGTCTAAGTTATTTACATTACATTTGAAGTGACCTCAATCTCTATAATATAAATAGGGCATCCCTTACATAGCTTTATGTAAAAGCCATACCAGTGTGTGCTGTGTGATACTTTACTGTTGTAGTCTAAAGCCAATGCACGTGAAACTTTTCATTTTTTTATTTCAGTTGCCTGTGATCTGTAAAAGGCAAGAAATCTCATTTGAATAGAGTAAAAGGATTAGTTTTTACTTATGCATAGAAAATTTTTTAAGGATTCGGCTGTGTCAGTGATAGATAGATAGACCGCTGAGAAAGCATTTGAGATTTCTCTGATTAGGTTAGACAGGTCCCAACTCTTATTAGCGAGCGTTGCCTTGTTCTGTTACAGAGAGGAGGCAGCCGTCTTCAGCTTTCCCCCTGGTGCTGCCTGCTTTAACTAAGCCTGTAACATTTTCAACAAGCAAATCAGGAAGGACTTTGCAGACAGATGGCAAAGCTGCCTGCGCATTCTCATTTGCATGCAACCTTGGTTCATGACTGTACTTGAGCCATATGCAGGGGTTTTGCATTCCCCTTGGATTGGTTTTAAGTGCTAGGCAGACAAGTGAAATCTAACTTGGTCCATGTTTCCCTAATGCGATTTAATTCAATGGAGCTATGCAGAGTGTTTCTCAAAAGAACTTTGGAAACGAAAATCTCGGCTGAGTGCAAAAATTGATACCAACCATGGTTAGTGAAGAGAGTGTCCCAGGAGACTTACTTATGTAGAAGTTGACGACAGGTTATACAATTTATAAGCTACAATAAAATGAAAATATAAACAAACTAATCTATTTGGGATTTTTGGATCGCCAAACCCTGATGTTTGGTCTTTTAAAGTGCCTGTAAATGTTATTTAATCATAAATACGCTTAGCCAAATTACGTATTTTCTATTATTTGATGATCTTAAAGATAACTGGCATTAAGAAATATACATTCTAACTCTTGCTTTTAACTTTCCATATGCTTTTAATTATATACCAAATGAATAACAAATCAGTTTTTGTCAGAGTTTTTCGGTCATGGCAACTAAAAATTTATTTGTGATTTATCAGAATAAATAATAACTCATAAGAACATGGAACAAGTATAAATTATGTTTCATTTAAAATAAATTTTAATTACTAAAAGTAAGGATGAATAGAAGGAAAAATCTTTAATGAATCATTTTTAATCCTATTAATATTAAATTATGAGAGTGCTTATTTGTATTTCAACATGCAATGTTGAGAAATCTAGTTCCTATAATTTTGTTCTTACTATGACTCACAGTCAAGCTCATTACTAGAATACTGTATGTATTATATTTCCATAATAAAAATATTTCTCATTGTTAAACTTGAGAACATAGAATTTCGAAAAGATTAAAAAAACAATCCCATCACCTAAAAACAATTTTTAGCATTATGTACATTTCTTTCTACACATTAAACATAATTGAGGTAAATCTGTATAAACAAATTATTATCATATTTCTAAACTCTATACCCTAAGTATATCCTTAAGCTAATTTAATTAACTTTAAAATCATTAAGAGCTGCAAACATTAATTTTATGGATGCATCTCTGCAACAGCCTATTGTAGACGGTCATCATTTTACAAGTTTGTGGTATTATAAAGAATTCTGTTGTGAATATTTTGTCACACATATTTGTTTTTAGCTTAAATTATTTCCTTAGGAATGATTTCTAGATTAAAATTTTATTGAAGAGTGGGAGCTTTAGGTTTATATTACATATTGTTACATTGCCTTCAGAAAAGTTTATAGTGATTCATTCCATCATCGTTAATGTGTGTGTATCAAATACTGCTAGCTTTCTCAGTTCGCATACATTTGGTTGCAAACAATATCTGATATCAATATGGTTATGTGAATTTTCTCATAAGTAGATTAATGGTGGGTTGGAATCATAAGTGGTTGATTCCTTGGTGTAATATCTTTGGGCCCAGATTTTTCCCCTACTCAATTAATTTCAGTGTTGAATTCACCCATATGTTGCTAAAATTCTGAGAATTGACAGAAACCTAAATTTTCATGCATCCTCTAACCTTGATAATATCTAGAGGGCCCAAAACATGATAAATGATTTTTTTCCCCTATGTTTCTTTCTATAGAGAGAGCAAACTTTGCACAAAAATTCACAGAAGACATTCCCTGATAACTCATGGCTTAGAATTTAGTTAAATTCTAACTTATACAGAATCATAGTTAGAAACATTTGTCTAACAATAATATATTTGATTATAAAGAGATAAAAGGAGTTACAATAAAACCAAGTAAAAAGATAAAATTTGATGAAGCACAAATTGTCCAACGTGAATATCGGTTCTGCCTTTTGGGAAAAGTCTTTATTCACCGCAGGCATATCTAAGATGAGCTTTACAACTAGAGACTCACGTGTTTAGTGATCCTCTGTGTTTAGAAACCAAATCTAGTAAATGCAAAACAAGTGTCACCAAGTATTTAGACAGAAAATGTAGCATCTTAACTTCCTCTGTCCCAATCCTCCATCTCTGAATTTCACATTTCAGCATCTGTTATTTACTACTCTGCCTTTTCTGGTGCCAAAATCTATATGAGAATACTTTCAAGTAGCAAGAAGCATGGTATCCACTGGCTTTACAATATAATGGCATATCTTATCAGATATAATAGGTAATCTAGAAAGAGAAATCTTCAAAATTGCTTCATTTCTTAACTCAAAATTGCACGTTAACATCTTCTACCCCATCAGTGTCAGTGGTGGCTTTGTCCCCAGGCTGAGATAGGATAACTATGGTTGGTCTAGGTGCTCCAGTTATAACAAGAACAAGAAGAGCGTTTCTCTTATTGACTGTCCTCTAAAGAAAACGAAACAAAACCTTTTCCTTCTAGAAGCATCTGGGCAGGTGTCCCACGGTGTCCTATTTGCTAGAATTGGGTTATTGTCTTTTTATGAACTAATAATAAGTGACAGGAGTCATAGGATTACCTTAGATCAAAAATCTTTCTCTGGAAATAAAAGTAGATTCAAATCATTTCCAGGAGCTTGGTCGGATGGGAGAGGACTGAATGAATGATCAAAACCAGCATTTAGATTTAAGGGTAGGTGAAAGTTATTAATGCTTCCTAGTCAAAAGAGTTACCTGACTCGTTGCACTGGAATAGAAGTGGAATAGAAGTGACGTGAGCAGATTTCCTTGGCGTGTTTCCAATCCTAGGTGTGAGTAATTCATTCTTGCACTTTCCTTTTCAGAATGACATCAACTATAGATTTTTCTAAAATGCCGTTTAGCGTTTTGAGGACATTCCACCTATTCTTTGCTTACTGAGATTTTTTTTAAATCAGAAGTTATATATATATATATATATATATATATATATATATATATATATATACATACACACATATATATTATTTATATAAAACATATGTATATATAAAATATATATAAATATATATATATATATATATACACTTATTTATTTATCAGTAGAGATGATCATGTTTTTCATTTGGTATTTTAAGACAGCGAATTACATTGATTTTCAAAAATTATCATAAACTTATATTACAGACATAAAACCTATTTGATATATGTGTAGTATTCTTTATGTGTTATTAAACTCTATGGGCTAAAGGTTTAGACTTTTTGTCTTTATATTCATAAGGGATCCCCCCCCCCCGCCCTTGCAGTATCTTTCTCTGTTTTTGGTATTAGGATCATAACTTCGTATAATGAGTTGAGAAACAAATCCCACCTCTGACATTTTTTGGATGATCATGTATAGAATTGGTATTATTTCTTTCTTAAATATTTAGCAGAATTCATCAATGGGCTTGTAATTTTTGTGAGAAATAAATTATAAATTTAATTTGTTTATTAATTATAGGGCTATTCATAATTATAGGGTTATACGTTTCACCCAAGAGGAGAAATGGCAAAGGGGCAGCTGGCCAGAGACTAGGATGAGAGGAAGGACTGGAGTGTGGGGTCCCTTTGACTGGCCCCTCCGGGTCTTGAATGGCTCTGAACAGGCATTTTATAGGCGCTGTCCACACACCAACCAGTATGAAATGGCATTCAGGGTTCCGCTGCCCGTTCTCTGGGGAAGGGGACACTGGATGACCTGAGACAGAGGCCACACCCACCCGATGTGCCCTGGAGGCTTGTGTTGGCCTGAGGTTGGCACCTCAAGCTGGGCCAGCACCCCAGGGTGTCTCAGAGACGGTCCACAAAACTGTCAAATGGTCCCATTTTCTTGATTGCATTTTTTTTGGCAGAGATAATTATGTTTTAAAAGTTGTTTTTAAATGACAATAAAACAAGCCAGAACCTCAAAAAAAAAAAATGATTTGGTAGGTTAGGTATTTCAAGTGACTTATCTATTTTATCTAAGTTGTAAAATATATTGCCATAAAATCATTAATATATTCTAATTATCATTTGACTTCCAGAATAATCTGTGGCATTGCCATTTTCCTGCTTACTCCTGACATTGGGGACACGTGTCTATTATCTTTCTTAATCTTTTAGCTTTTAGTTTCATCGATTATCTTTAAAGTCTATTTTATGCTTCACTGATTATTCCCCTCATGTTTACTATTTTCTTTCACTTGCTTATTTTAGTCCTATTTTATTCCTTTTTTGTAGTGTCTTAAGGTAAAAGCTGAGGTTATTGATTTTTAGTATCTTTTCTAATAAAGGTGCTTAATGGTATATATTTCATGCTAAGTGATATTTTAACAGCATAATACAAAGTTTTATATGTTGTAGTTTCAAATTTATTTGCTTCTAAATTCTTTCTAATTCTCTTTATAATTTTTTTTAGCCATTGGTTATTTAGAAGTATCCTTTTTATTTTGTTTCCATTTGGAGATTTTTGAAGAGATTTTTCTGTTATTTATTTCTACTTTAATTTCACTAGATACAAATTTTTTATAGGAATTATATTTTTACAAATATATTGAAATCAATTTTATGGTCCGGAATATAGTTTATTTTGAGAAACATTACATGTATTCAAGAATATCTGATGCGTATTTTGCTATTATTAGAAAGTTCTATGAATATAAACTATGTCAAGTTAGTTAATAGTATTGTTCAAATCTTCAATATTCTTACTGGATTTGCATCTGCACTTTTTTCTTTTTCTAAGAAAAGCACTTTTAGACACAGCACTCCAGCCTTCTTTGACTAGTGTTAGCAGAGAACCCTTTTATTTTTAACATAGCTGTGTCTTTATTTTCAACATACATTTCTTCCAGGTAGCACGTATTTGTGTCTTGCTCTTTTATCTAGCCTCATCTTCTCTGGCATTTGAGTAAAGGTTATGTCATTTCTACTTAATTGGATTATTTGCTTGGGTTTAAGTCTAACATCTATTTATTTTTTATCTTATTATATGATTTTCATGGTGCTTATTTTTCTTTATTCTGCTTTCTCTTGTTAATTTTTCTGATTCCATTTTTTTTTTTTGTTATTGTTGTAGGCACAACTCTTTGTTTTGGTATTTTCTTAGCACAGTCTACCTTCAAATGCTGTTAGACCAGTTAGCCTCTCTGATTTGTGAGTGTAGTAGAGGGCAGGTATATATACATGATGGATAAGAAACATCAGACTCATATAAAAGGTGCAGCAACCCTTTATTATTAGTCAGAAGTAGCCATGCAGAAAATAATTTTATTTTCTAATGGAGGAAACCAATACATTCAAATGCATCAATCAGCTAGATTCCAATTCATGAGATATCAATTTTCCAATTTGTGATCACTGCTACAGAACGATCCCTTCCTTCTATTAGTTGCTTAATAACTTTTCCTAAATTGAAGTTCTGCTCACACTTATCTTATAGATAGGTGAAGAGCTATTTAGATGACAAATGCATAAATGCAGTTGGATTTTTGGCTTCTGCTTCTATTTCACAAATAAAAAGGGCATCATATTTTAATAGCTCTAATAAAATCCTGTTCTTTTATTATATATTAAACACTGCCAGAACTGCTAAGAATATTCTCCACATTTTATTTTTTTTTTACTCAAGATACAAATTATATCTTTATATATCCATATCACCCCCATTTTAGGATTGAGAGAAATGGGGCATGTATAAGATAAGTAAATTGTTCAAAATCCCCACAATATTGTGTGTTAGTTTACTTTTTCTGCAATATAAAATAATTCCACAATTTTAGCGGTTTAAAACAACACTCATTTATTCTTCCACATTCTGTTTGGTGAGAGGTCCAGGCTGCCTCGGTTGGCTGCTCTGCTTTAGCTTTCATAAGGCTGAAACCAAACTGTTATTGGCTGATTAGGTTCTTATCATGAGGTTCTGGGAAGAATCTGCATCCAAGTGAAGGTGGTTGGACTAATCTTGTTCTTTGCACTCCTAGAAATAAGTCTGTTTCCTAGCTGGACGTCAGCCATGGACTGCCCTTCATTCCCAGAATTCTCTGAATGTTCCTTGCACGTAGGCCAGTGCATTTCAGGCTCAGCATGTTAAATCTTTCTCGTGCTTCAAATATCTTAGCATGCTGAGTCCCCCTTGGGATTCATATGTCTGTTACTAACCGTTTGCTGCAATTCTCTTCCTTTGGTAAAAGAAAATTCTCTGAGAAAGTACTCTTATGACTGGGTTGGGTCCACTGATGTAACCCAGGATAATCTTTCTATTCTAAATTTGGTAACTTTCAAAAACAACTGCAAATCTCCTTTGTTACGTAATGCAAAGTATTCACGTTTCCAGGGATTAGAGTAGAGTTACCTTTGAAGGACTAATTATTCTATATACCACGGAATCACTGTCTTAAGATTCATACATATATTTAAGTAAATTGTTTCTAATGTAGGCCATTCTGATATTTTTTAGGTTTCAACTATTCCCAAATGTGACTTCTAGTCCATCTAATTAACTAAAAGTTATTGAATTTGTCAACGATAATTTCACTTCTGCTAAGCATGATTAGGAACACAATTCTTGAGAATTTATTTTCTGTAAACTTTGAATAGAAAAAACTGTCTTCAAAAGTGTTATATAATTCTAAGAGTTATGGATAGAAAGTAAAATGATGAAAACTGAATAGAATATTTAAAATATCATAAACTAAACTAATACCATGCAGTCTGTCTAATAAAACCACAACTTCAAAATAGAAATGCAAATGCTACAACTGTCTAATTTAAATACTTTCCCTTTCCATGTGCTTTTTTGAAAAAAAAAAAACTACCTTATTTATGTTTGCTTTCATTTATTCTTTATGTTGCAAAAATATAATAGTTTTGTAAAGTTGGTTCAGAGATGCAGATCTCTTTCATAAACCATTTTATAAACTTATTTTGTGGTTGTACTTATAATGTATGTCAGTAATGTAAATGAATCTAAAACAGTGGTATATTACCCAGAATATGTTATTAAATAGATAAAATACCATTCATTTTTATTTCAGAATTGCTTAAAGATGATTTGAAAGCAACATTTAGAAATTATATACTTAAAAATGGTTTAAGATGGTAAATTTTATATTTTTACCATAATAAAGAAAAATATTTTTTTGCAATATGATAAAAAATTATAAGTGGAAAAATCCAACACATGAAAAAATGCCAATTAAAATCACCGCATGGAAGGAAATATTTTATTAAAATATCATTAGTGGAAAATCATCGAAGTTCCATTTGTCTCTATTTAATGAATTATTCCATTACTTTTAAAATTAAAAGAACTCTGAAAAATATTAAAATCTTATCTTACCATGAGAACCACGGCCAGAAATGTCTTTCATAAGAAAAAAAAAATTTTCAAGGGTGATAAAAAGAATTTCACCAAAATTTTGCATTTTAATTTTATCCTATTCTTCTTACTAAAACTACATTTTTAAAAATATATTTTAACCCTCTAAATAAAAGAAAGCATCTGATCATTATCTCAATGTAAAACTATAACCAGAGGTTTAGAGAAAAATAATTTGATGGCTTCAGAAAAATATTTTATGAGATAGCTATATTATCTTCATTTTAAAGATAAGGAAACTGAGAAGCTTACTGACTGACATGTTCATGATTATATATTTAGAAATATCAAAATTCTAGACTTTAGAATATTCTTAGGTGACAGCTATTTCTTTCAAGTCCAATTTTTGCTCTGTCTCAAAGATAAACACAGAGATATAAATGTAAAGAGAATGGTAATAGTAAAAATTATCTATATTTTCTGATAAATTCTTTGGCATTACTGCAAATGAGCATTGCCACAAGCCAAATAGTCTTAGCCTGTAAAGTGAAGTTGGGTGAGACCAGATTGTTTTAAGAGTCTTAAAAACTGAGGAATGGGGACCTCTGTAAAGACATATCCTGTCTCCAGCAGGATACTATATAAATTCACACACACAAAAAAATATGCAAGTGAAATTAGAGAACATGTTGACAGCTCTTAAGAGGATAAATTTAGATCCTTTTGTCTACATTTTTTATAAAGTAAAGACCTTGCAGGAGAAGCAAATGCCAATGACAGTTAATGGTTTGATTATCATCAATAGAATTTTTGAGTAGAAAAGACAGTATAGCATATTCTAGAATTCTTTGTTTAAAGTCACTGTCATCTAACTTTATCATCTCTCATACATATTGATTAAGATTAAAAAATAAAGCAAAGATTAATTTATCCTAAAACAATTCCACATGATTATATGAACAAACTGACAGGTTCATTTAAAATATGCATGGACAAAATACATTATAGACATATTATACATAACATTTGACTTGGTTTACATAGGAAAGAATGAATCTCCTGTATCCGAAAGCTGTTTTGATTTTTAGAGACATAAAAAAAAAAAAGATTATTCCATGATGGCCACTTAATTAAATTTAACAAAGATCTGATGGGTTTGGTGAGTATTTACTTTGTGCAATTATTCTCCACATCTAAGTACATCCCCTTTAGCAGTTCATTCCAGCAGGCAACAAATGTGAACTGTTTTTTTAGTGAACTTTCATTTTAGAAGAGTTGCAGGCCTACAGATCTAAAGAATTGCAAAGAAGGTATAAATAAGAACTTTTGAATCATAATCTTTTTTTTTCTTCAAATATAGAAATGGCATGATATCATAGACCTTGAAGACATAAATATACCACTGAGAACCCAAAGTAAATTGGACTGTTTTGCGATTTGAAGTCTCAAAAAGAAAATTCTTCAGTTTCTTTTAATTTGTCCTTAGAGAATATAAACTGTGTGGTAATGTCAAATTCATTCTAAGTTTAGATACCCACAGGCAAACTGTTTGCTCTAATTAAAACAAAATGAATACAAATTTCTTACCGACATTCTTTGATGGTGGGAAAAATATGTTAATGTTTCTAAAGCCTCCTCAGCAGCTAAAATGACTCATTCTGCTAATTCTACTTTTCACAGCCACCTAAAATACAGCTTGCAAAATTCTTTGGGTGGGAAAATGAACATATGAAGGTAGTTTAAAGATCCCTTGTAATTTTTTAACCACTTCAGGTTTCTAAAATTCTTATTTTAAATATATTTCTCTTTTTAGCAGAATATAGAGAAGGAATATGACAACATTGATACATCAGCATACTCTAGAGTTTACATTCATTGTAAGTTGTTTATGTGTATTCAAACATTGAGGTGCCTTTTATTCTTTACCTTAATTTCGGTTATGTGAATTGAAATAAGAAAATAATATGGCACATGAGTTTTACTATCTACCTTAAACACATCTAAATATTGTTATTAAATAAATAAAAATGGATATTCATGATCTAAAATAATAGAGGGAATAATTCCAGTTTATGAGAAAAAATGAAAAGCATCATGATAATAATAATGAACATTTATAGTGTAACTTATTATAAGTTAAAGGGCTCAAGTTCAAATATTGACTTTCATACGTTGAGTTATTCAGAAAACATAATCGAATCTCCTTAGGTTTCTCCTTTTCTCAAATGTGAGAATTGAACTCTTAAAGTTTTCTATTGCTAACATTTTCTTTGAAAAAGAAAATTTTATTTAAAACATAACATTTAGAAAAAATGCATAGATAAATATATCAAATTTATTTACACTTAAAAAACTAGTTTGGGATTTTGCATATTCTCAACTTGTTTTAGGTTTTACAGACTATAGAACAACTATTCTCACTTTGGGACTCTTCTTTTAAATTGAATTGAATAATCCATTTATATGATTATTTAATTTACTGCACTTTTCAAAAAAAGTCTTGTTAATAAACTTATCAGAAGTATTTTAAAATGAATGAATGAAAATATTTTAAAATGAACATATGGATTTGTGAATAAACAAGAAAAATAATAAAGGCATAACTAAACTATAAAAGAATACCATCTTGACACTCTCAGAATACATTTTTATCTACATTATTTCTCCAGTATAAATAAGGATTTAGAATTTCAATTCATTTTGTAGAGTTTTTATAACATTCCTCTATTTGGAAATTTTATGTGCTAGAAGAATTTAGAGATAAAGTTTTATATCCTCTATTTATATATAAAGGACTCAAACATTTTATACAATTTTATCTTTAATACATTTTTTTGAATAATAAAATAAAAATTTCATCATTAATGAGAGCAATATACTACAGACTTATAGAGAACACAATCTAAAGATAAATGACCTGGCTCATTGTACAGTATTGCCGTAGATTATACCCAAGAGTTAAATATGACAATTCAATTCCATTCTATTATTCCTGGATTCTTGTGGAGACAGAAAAAATAAGTGTTAACATCGGTCACTGCTTAAAGAGCTTCTCTCATTCTTTGGTCATAAAGTATATTATCTCCACAGGGCAGAATTCGGGGCACTAAAGATAGATCATCATACTCGCATGAGAAACAAATTGCCCATTTCCCCATTGATTCGACATAGTGAAATGGACAGATGGAAGTCTCCTGTTATAAAAGGTTTTAGTTTTAAGCCAAAGAGAACAATATGTTAAGAGAAGAGTTCTTCAAGGATAAAAGTGTACTATAATTTTAGATTTCTTTTTAGCTAGATGGGTCATAAAAAAACAAAATGGTTATTTGATTACAAAAAAGTGATCATTTTTCCATAATGTCTATTCTCATGCTTAAAATAAAATGTATAATCCTTGCCCTCTAGAATCGACATCACATTTTAGGTAATTTCATTACCAATAATATCTTTTTAACATTTTTTGGCTTTTGTTGAAGAGCAGATGAACATATGTACTTATACTTTATTTGTTTTCCTTAAGAAAAAGCTTATGATTTATGTTTAACTTTTTAAAACTTAGAATTATAGATCATTTTACTATAAATTATTAAAAATATAATTTTTACCTATAAAAATACTGAATAAAGATACATATCCATTCTGGATGGAACATCAATAGCATTATATAATATGTACTGAGCATATATTATGTATAAAGCAATTTACAGAAACTCATTTATCTCTTGATATGTATGCTTTCTATTTATATTCTGATTTAATAAATTAAAACAACAATTTCTAATAACTTAAAACTTTAAAAATCAACAATTAAAAAACAACTCAATTTTTTAAATGGTCGAGAAAACATGAACAAACATTTCAGCAAATGAGATGTGTGGTTAGTAGTTAGTATTGTTCAACATCATTTGTCTTCAGGAAAATGCAAGTTAAAACCACAATGTGCTACTCCTAAATGTTTATTCAAATAGCCAATATAAGTAGTAAATATACAAATAAATAAAGACTGATCATAGCGAATAACAGAGCAGGACAACAGAAACTCTCATTCATTGGGAATGTAAAAAATGATGTCAGTACATTGGAAAACATTTTGACATATTACTTTGAAGTTAAACATGTATGTATTTGCCATTTGACTCAGAAACTCCAGTTCCAAGTATATACTGAAGTAAATGGGAAACATTCACACAAAATTTTATAAATGTTTATAGCTATTAAATCATTATCACCAAAAACTTAACACTCAGGATTTATTACTACATGTAAATGGATGAACTGTTATACACTCATCCAGTTGAATACTAATACTTAAAATGACATTATTTGAATTAAATGTTTAAAAAGTATTAAAGTGTATTGAGAGTAGTTTCCAGAATATCCAGGAGAGTCAGAGGGTCAGTCCAGTCTTGGAGCAGGATGGAGGGAATACAGCTAAGAAGTAAATACAGTCTATAGCATAGAATGGCTTCAGCGAAAGCCACTTATCTCTGCTATTGGGATTTGCTAGGAATATGGGAAAGACTGGAGTCATAAAATGATAAATGGGAAGCTTTTTAAGTAATAAAGCAAGAAATAACAAGATCTTGAATTATGAAAATGTTATACACATTTTTATATCTAAAATTAGTTACTACCATGACTCTGATAATCTAATATGTAATTTAAATATGTAAAGTCTTAATGGAATTCATAAACCTATAGCTATAAGGCAGCTGCTGTTCTATATGTATAGTGTTTCAAGAATTATAGTAGGTTATCGATATTTAAAGTTTAGAAGATTTCTAATAAGGCTCCAGGTTTCAGGCTTCCAGAGCCTCTCCAGGTGTGGACAGGCTCTCCTCTGTCCCAAAGTCTTAACTCTTTGCTGTATTCATTGATGTTACTTCTGTGGTCCTTTTAACCTAACATAACTGAAATCTTGGAAAAACTTGGCTCCTGATTATTACTTTTTCTAAAAGAACCAAAGCAGTGGCAACTTTTCCAAAAGGGATTCTTGATATTTATTACCAGTTAAAAAATATTTGGATTCTAAATATATAACTGATATGGGATCCAGGTCTGCTAAAACTAGGTCTGTTGGAACCAGAGTCCATGAGTTCATTGCTACTTTCTCCACAAACACATCCTACTATTCTTTATATCTGCCCTATTATCCAGGAATTATGGATTAATAAAGGTGTGTGATAGTTTAACACATTCTCTGGATACCAGGAGCATGCAGATATATAATTATTGTTGGATAACATGTAAAGTATATAATTTTTAAAGAACATCAGAAAATGAGGTATAAACTATTCTATAAAATGAAATTGCATACCTTGCTTATATAGTTCTGAGTAATACTCATCAATACTTACCCTCCTGTATTTTCTCTGTAAAATTTAGAATAATGCACAAGTAACAGAACTATACTTAAATTTATCCCCCAAAATGGCAAACTTAATCATACAGATACATTGATCTCATTTTATTTTCTATAGTTTTTTTAACATACTATATGTTGCTATTGTTCTGATGCTTTAAAAATCTTATAATAAAATTTAATACAATTCTACTTAATGTGAAAATATTTTTGAACATAGATAGAAAAGCAGTTCATAAAGAAATATACTCTCATATTTACAATAGTCACATTTGTCACAATATATTATATTATGCACCTTTAATTTTTCTTTATTATATTTTTCTGAGTGTTATAACTCATCTTCATTAAAATTTTATTACTTTTAAAGTAGGAAAAAAGGAGGAATTATAACATTAAGATTTTGTAAATAATAGTGGGTTCTTCTATGGCCAATACCTACACTCCAGCCACTTATATACATTATTAATAATTTATAAAGCTAATTCTGGGAATGAACTTGCCATTTAGCTAAGTTAATGTGATTAATGTGATTTTGATCATAAATGCAGTCCTTTTGTTTTGTTTTCTCAACAAACCAAATTTCAAAGCAGCACCTTATGAGGTTATAATTTCTTCCAATATGTGAGCCATGTACTGAGAAAACACTAGAATTTGGCAGTTACAGAACATTTTAACAATTCAGCCAGGCAGATGGAGGTCATTTGGGACAGATGGTAATACCATACTTTATATATTTGATATTAGCCAAAAAGTTGGCATTATTTTACAATTTACACATATAAAAAAACTATCCTTTAGTTTATAAAATCCTTTTATATTCTGCTTTCATTGCCACTTGAAGACATTATAGAATATGCAAATTTTGTAATCCACTAATGTGTTTGTTTCTCTTCAGAAATATCTACATTATGAAGAGGCTCAAATATTCAACACATGTAAATCATCATAAAACGACTTAAGAACCTCAAAAACATTACATATCACCAAATGAGACTTTTTAAGTAGGTAATTGTTGAGTACTATTTACTCTCTCTTGAAGGTATTTCTTTCTAAAGGTAGTCTTTTATGAAAACACCAGTGTTTTGAGAGTTTGTATTTTATTTTCTAAAAGAAATAGTTATTGGCATACAATAAATATTTTTGGATTTAAAGCTAGAATTTCTAGGATTCAATTATGGTTCCTCAGTTTAAGCTCTTAGGACTGAATCTCTCTCATCTGAGGACAGCTGAGTTTTGAAAGTAAAGTCTCTCTAATGAGTGGATCAAATAATTTATCTATTGGAAGTAGTACGGGATGAAATTTTTATTCATGTTGCTAACTATTTACAAGGAAGTACATTAGACATGTGTATGACTTTTGAAGCACACGTGTGTGTGTTCTGAGGTTTATATATCTGTTTTATCGTTCTTTGGATTTTACATGGTACATGTGAGTTTGGTCTAATATTATGAAAATATAAATCATATGAAAATATGTGTGTATGTACTATTATTATTATAAACATAATATTATACAATATTTTAAAACAATGAAAATGAATTTATGTTATTTAAACTAATAATAATGATAGCAAACTTGTCAACAAGTCAATTAAATTTTTTTAAAAATTTTTATCATGAAACCTACCTGGGTTTTTAGGTATCTGACAATCAGTTATGTTTAATATTTTGACTTTTAATGTCTTTCCATGGAGAATTTTGCATAGAAGGTAATGGACCCTGTTTCATTTGTTCTCCCTTTTATATGATCCAACAGCTAGGCAACTATGCACCTCATACAAAGTGTATTCACTGTATTAAGCACTGGCTTTAATATAATATCAAACTATACAATTCTAGAAATTTGTAGATTGTGACAGTCTCAAAACCTACTTTTAGGTATGTATGTTGTCTCTTTAAATATCTGTCACCTTAACAAATTGCAGTGGATGATGTTTCTTCTAATATGCTCCTAATTTCACATGCCAAGATCAGGTCTGATTTCTTAGCTATGTTAACAACAGTATGGTCACACAGGGCCCAGAAGTGCCATGCGCTTGGGATGTTCTGCAGTCACTGTCTTTACATTCTTGTTAATTTTATCTTTGAATCTGTACTTTCTTGTTCCTTTTTTTTTTTTTTCAATTTATACTTTCTAAATAATGTTCACTGAGACAATGGAGAATGTTCCAGGGTCTTGAAGTTTCAATTTAACCATTGTCATACCTCCTTGTACCAGTTCATCTACCTAAATAGCTTGTCCACATCGTGCCTCTCTCCTTGGTGAATGGGACCCTGCCTCTCCTCCCTCTCCTGGGCCCTGTATACTCCCAGCAGCCTTTGCTTTCTTCTACTCTGATGAGGTGTGGGAAGAATCTGGGTCAGGTGGTTATAATATCCTAGAGGGTTGCCTAGCCACAGAGGTTTGGTGCAGAGGGTTGTTGGGAAAGGGAGATCATTGGTTTAATTTCTGTGACTCCAGCTGGAACCTAGTCTGTCAACTGTCAGGTCCAAGCTTGTCAGCAGCGCCCGCAGGCACCTGGGAGAGTCCACAGTCAGCCCACAAATATTTCCTAGGTCAAGAAAGAATACCCTCAACCTGCTCTGTTCCTACAGGGATCTTCTCTTTTTCCTTCCAACCTAGCCGTTAGATGAATGAAGAAATAGAAATTATGTAATTTTGGTGATTTCCATATATGAACCAAAAGCTCTAATGTTTGAATTAAGAAATGGTCTTCTGTAATAACAGTGATGAATGGTAAAATCCATGCCAGTAATTCACATTTTAAAGTTTTATTCTTTAGTTAGGACAATATTATATAGCAAATTATAAAATTGTGACAGATAGAGAATGAGAAAGACCATGGAAGAAAGGAAAAACTTTATATTGTATTACCCTTACTAACATTTTTTGCCACATTTTTGAACAAGGGGTTCTGTATTTTCATTTTATTTTGGCTCTCAGAATACATGTAGGTGGCTTTGGCTAGGGTGGAAATCTGAGTTACTTCTCTCTGTTATGTTGTTGTCGTTGAATAAGATCAGTTTATTACATGCTATTATACTTTTTGTTTTGTTACAAAAAATGATAAAAAGACATGGATGTGTTTGTACTGTACAAAATGTTCAAAGCTGAACAGTTTATGGTATAGGGTATGTTTTGGATAATGGTAGCTACGTTTATCTGAAGTACCCTGTGGGCAGCAAATAGCAGGTTTCAGAGAGAAGGTTTATCTTACATATTTTACTCTGTTAAACAATGTTAAATAAAACTGTACTGTAAACGCTAATAACTTGGTTGAAACTACCTTTTGGATTATTTTCACATCCCTGCCATGCACTCATATTAAGAATGTATTCACAGGATGCCAATGGTACATAAGTACGTAAGTCAGGGGCTGATTTAACTTCTGGGAATGGTCTTAGTGCAAAAAGTCCAGTGAAAACTATTTGTTCATAAATAAATTTATACATTTTCAAAGTTTGGAAATAAATTATTCTTTGTAATTCATGAATTAGTTGCTTACAAGAATTTTTTGTATTTAGCCAAAGTTCCACATGAAATTATATTTTATATAAATTATATAATTAATGTTATTATTTTTATATTCTATGTGCTGTTCTTTAAATGTCTGTAACAAAAACTGCTTAAAACAGTGCCTTTCTGTCATTAGGACTTTCTCTGATTTCAATTATATCTGCTTTATTTTATTTAAAAAAATGCAGATGTATTTCTATGAGAAAGCTTGGGGGATTAGTCATATGGATCCTTACATGTAAAATAAATAAAGTTAAAATAATGTTTAAGAATTACTGCTGCCATTTAACATAGATAATTATTTTTTTAAATTTGTTTAAAGATAGTAGCAAAAAAATAACCAAAGTTATTTGATAGATGATTGGGTAAAAAAGATGTGGTCCATATATACAATGGAATATTACCTAGCTGTAAGAAAAGAGAAAATACTGCTATTTGCAACAATGTGGATGGATTTTTGAGATATTGGTGCTAAGCAACCTAAGACAGAAAAAGTTGAGAACCATATGTTTTCACTCACATGTGAGATGTAAATCTGAGCAACAAACAAGCAAGACAACAACTCATAGACACAGGCTATAGTTTGGTGGTTACCAGAGGAAGTGGGTAGGAGGGTAGATAAAAGTAAACAGGGTCAAATATATGGTGGCAGAAGGAAACTTGACTTTGGTTGGTGAACACACATTGCAATATATGTATTTGGTGTTATCGAATTGTATACTTGCAACCTCTCTAATTTTATTAACCAGTGTTACCTCGTAAAATTTAATTAAAGAAATAAAAAAAATATGTGGATATCGCTAAAAGACTTTATATAAATTAATAATGCTTTAGAGCCTCTTTAATACAATTATGGCAATAAATTTAGAATTCATTTGGTTTTAATTATTAAATAATTTTGTAATAGTTGTTCATTTTTGGATATAAAGAAAAACTGTTTTACAAGTTACCTCTCATTAAACTTTCTGTAAGAACCATAGTTATATTAGCTAACAAAATAGTTTGTTAACTTTGGTTCAAATAATTTTTTTTTCACTTGATAACTAATTACATTTCATAACAAAGGTTACAATAATTTCACTTATCAATTTGCCATAGTACATTATAATTTATAATTAAAAACAAGATGAAAATTCAGTAATGTGAACAATTATTAAAGTAATGTATGCAAAGATGCCAAGTATAAGTACCTACCTGTTCATTGAAAGAGTAAACAGACATTTTGACAATTACTGTAATTTGGATTCAGATGCCAGCTTTCAACATCAAGTATATAAAAAGTACATTAAAAGAAAGTAACCAATAAATGTTATTTTCTTTTCACCACAAAAAGAAATTTCACATCTATTAGTGCTCACTTTCAAGTCTCTTTTATGCCCAGGCTCTGTCAATAACTAGTTTACTTTCTGTCTATATATTGTACCTATTCTGGACATTTTATATAAATGGGATCATACAATATCTGTCTTTTTGTATGTTGCTTTTTTTCACTGAGAATGGTGTTTCCAAGGTTTATCCATATTGTAGTAAGTATCAGAACTAAATAACATTCCATCATATGGCTAAACCACATATTTTATTTAAGTTGATCGATACTTGAATATTTTTCACATTTTGGCTATTGTTAACAACAATGCCTTTTGCATGTGGATATTAAGTTTTTCTAATACTATTTGTGAAATAAAAACTATTTTTTTCTTTTATTATATAATCTTGACACTCTTAACAAAAAGTAATGACCCATAAATGTAAGTTTTTTTCAATATTCTCAGGTCTGTCCCATTTATTTGTATGTGTGTATGTAGGCCAGTATCAAACTATTTTGACTGCTTTAGCTTTGTGATCATAACTGAAATCTGAAAGTATAAGGCTTTAAATTTCTCCCCCCCCAAGATTATTTTTGCTATTATTGTAGGTTTAATTGTAATCTCTGAAAAAACATGTTGAAGTCCTAACCCACATGGGCATAGATATAACCTTATTTGGAAATAGTGCTTTGCAGACGTAATCTACTTAAGATGAGATCATATTCTATTAGGGTGAGCTCTAGTCTGACATGACTATTGTCATAAGAAGGAGAAAAGAAGACACAGGAAGAGAACCCCATGTGAAGACACATAGGCACCCAGACACAGAGGGAAGATGCTTATGTTAAAATGGAGGCAGTGAATTGAGTTTTTCTGCTAAAAGCCAAGGAACATGTGTGGCTACTAGAAACTGGAAGAGGAGGAAGGAAATGATTGACATCTAGAGGCTTCAGAAGGTGCTATTTACTATTAGTTTTCTACTTATCTTATGTCTTTTGTGCTTATCTGTTCCTCCATTGGTGCCTTCTGTGCTAGATAATCTTTATAGAAAATTATTATTCTTACCTTGTAATATATTTTCATAATTTTCTTAATGATTGCTCTTGGGGTTTCAATTAACACCTTAACATAAAGCAATTTAGTTTGAATTATAGAAACTTAATTTCTGTAATATACAAAAATTTTACCTTGATAAATCTCTTTTCCTTCCTTCCTCCCTCCATTGTGCAAAATTGTCATGCAAATTACATATTTATAGATAATATGTCCATCAACGAAATTTATCATTATTTATTTACCCAGTTGTTTCGGAGTCAGCTAGGAAAAGATTTACAAACAAAAATCCACTTATATTGCATTTTATATTTTCATGTTTGCATACTATATCTGATATTCTTTATATCTTTGTGTGGAAATAAGCAAATATTGAGTATCCTTTCATTTTAGTATTAGTTTTAGGAAAGACCTGACAGCAAGAAGTAATTTCAGTTGTTTATCTTGGAATGTCTTAATTCATACTCTATTTTTGAAAGGTATTTTAATGGATATAGAATTCTTTCTTGAGTTTGTTCTTTCTTTCCTCTCTTCATCCCTCCCTCTCTCCTTTCCTACCTTCCCTCTTTCCTTCTAATTTAGTACTTTTAATATGACATCCCACTCCTTTCTGGCCTTTATGGTTTCTGATGAGATATCAATCACTCATGTTACTAAAGACCTTTTTTATGTGATGAATTCTTTTTTTCCTGTTGCTTTCAAAATTCTCTGTCTTTATTTTTGACAGTTTGACTATAGCTGTTTTGGTGTGGATCTCTTTGAGTTTTTCCTACTTTTAATACATTGAGCTTCTTGTGTTTAGACTATTGTTTTTTATCAAATTTAGACAACTTTCAGCCATTACTTTTTCAAATATTCTTCATGCTTTTTTCTCTCCTTTACTTTAGAGATTCCCATTATATGTCTGTTGGTCTACTTGGTGGAGCCCAGGTATCTCAGGCTCCATTACTTTTCTTCATTCTCTTTTCTTTGGGTTCTTCAAACTAGGTAATTTCCATCTTAAACCATTTTTAAGTTTTTGGATTCTTCTAGTAATTCATATCAGATGTTATATAGAGACTATATAGTGAATTTTACATTTGTTATTGTGTTTTTCAATCCCATTTTTCTCATACTTTAATCCTTTGGATGTGACTTTATTTAGTTATTTGAACATATTTGTAATCTCTAATGTTCTTGTAGAGTAAGTTCACAATTTGGACTCTCTCAGGGACAGTTCTATCGTTTGCTTTATTTTTCCTCCTTGTGTATGGGCCATACTTTTCTGTGTTTCTTTGTATGTCTCATTTTTTTTTTTACATTAAAAACTGAGTATTTTAGATAATGTGCTGTGGGAACTAGGAAAAAAAAATTTCCTCTCCAAGATTAGTTGTTTTGCTATTTGTTTGGTTAGTGATTTTATTGGACTAATTTTCTAAAATCTGTATTTTTGACATTTGTGGCCACCAAAGTCTATGCTCAGCTTAGAGTTCCATAAGTTACTGAACAGAAATTTCCTTAAATGCCTTGAACCCAATCTTTTCAGAGGTACTCTATGATAATTTATTGGATCATGCCTTAATGCTCCGGAATCTGTGATTTTTTTCTTAGGCTTCCTGTTCATGAAGAGCCTCAAGGCCTTCAAGAGGCTTTTTAAGGTCTTTCCTGACCAATTATTTGGTCTCGTACATGTGTCTGCCCTTCCCAGTTTCCGTTGATGTGTCAGAACTTTTCATGCCCCCCATAGATATCTTATTCCCTACATTTTCCTTTTAAATTTTATATCTTTCCTTTTTCTTTTGGTAACAGCTTGATTTTATATAATTGTCTGTTACTGTTTTCAACTACTGCTTTGGGAATAGCACTAGGCCCACTGGACAAGCTCTAAGTGTAGTCAGATGAAGCCAAGGCCTATGAATGGCGCTTTTCCAGAGAACTGTCATAGGTTAGATGTTAACTATCCTTGGGAACAAGAATTTTGGGGAGCTTCAAACCTGCTCTACTTCATCTAATGGTCTCTAGGGTACTGGTTTATCCTACTACTCTGATTTTGAGATTGCTGTTTTCAGTGGTACTGCATTGCTGGGGATAGAGGTATGGGACAGGTTGTTAAAACACCTCAAATCTCACTCTTATAGATACTTTTATTGAATATATGCTCAGTGAATTTTTGAAAACTTTTTTTTCCCCCAGAATTTAAAAAAGTTGATTTCAACAATTTTTGCCAGTGGTCTTGTTCCTTTATATATGGATGGATTTTCAGAGGTCTATAAACCACCATTACAGAATTGCTTCTGCCTCATTTTTCCTAATATTGACAGGAGGTTTTGCTTGTTTTGGGGACATGGCCTCAAGACTCCAACTTGTATGTCCCACTCCTTCTAAGAATGATTTGTATTTTCTCCTTTATTTTTTGGCTGAAAATTGAAAAAGATCGGTAGTACTCTAAATTTGCATACATGTTTATTATTCTTACCATTAAATTAAATGCCATTATTAGAGAACAACAAAAGTTTGATTGAACTGAATGGAATTTTATAACTCATTCTGTGTCAGGTAATTTGGAGATGGACAGCCATAACAGATTCTGGTGACTATAGATTATGTCTATATTGAAAAGAAAATGGTGAGAGAAATAGCCTAAAACAAGATTTTCCTTATACTAAATTTTTTTCCAACTCACATACATAGGTTTTTCAATCTGTAAAAATCTCTTGTGAGTTGAATTGTGCCCCTAAAAAGATATGTTGAAATTCTCATACCTATGAAGTTCTCATATACCTATGATTGTGTTCATACCTGGAAATACTATCTTTGCAGAAGTAATCAAGTTGAAAGGGTTAATTTAGGGCTGGCCTAATCCAATGACTGGTGTTTTTATAGGAAGAAGGAAATTTGCATATAGAGACACAGAGACATAGAGAGAGATTCGATTTCTGTGAGTCCATCAGTTTCTATCATATCTCTGTTAATGAAACATCTTCCTAAATTTATAGTATATAAGCATGCATGGTGAACTACTCCATTCCTGCCAGAATTTCATGGAACTGATTGCATACACTTTTGAACCAGAGTCGTGTTAAACCTGTAGTTAATTATTCATCAGAAAGAAATTACAGTCTGTCCATGTACATACCTATATAGATAGCCCTTAGAGTATTCTTTCATTTACCCCACCTTTTTTTTTATTAGTATTTTAGCAAATAAGTCTTCACACTTCCATTAGATTAAGCATTAACTTCTCAGCTTCCCTTTTTGACTAAGAGCAGCTAAAAATACTAGGCAGGGATAATGAATAGAACTTATTCATATACAGATTCTAGACCATAACCTATGGGGATTTAACAGGTTTACTAGGCTAGTAAAGCAAAACAGAGGTTGCTTGAGTCAGTCTGAGGCATACACAATTTTTCATTTCCCTGGCTTCCTCATAATACTCTAATTTGCTGTGTTTCACAGTATGGAAACATTTATGCATTTATGGACTTCAAATGATTGCTTAGAAGGTAAATCTGTAGTACAGCAGAGGAAAATAAGTATGAGAATTAAAAAAAAAAAAATACATCTGTAAATACTAGTGAATCTCTCCAAAAAGGAGGAAGAAATTAATGGGGAAGGGGGAGAGCATTTGGAGAAGAGAAGAATAATCTTCCTTCTCCTCACCCCTTCCTCCAAAAATAATAACAATAAATGTTATCGAAATATTGGTGGGAATCAGATCAAGTAGAACTAAGTATCTGTACTAAATATACCCTACTTCCTGTTGTTGTGACAATATGATGTCAGCTTTATGGTAAAAGATATGTGCCAAAGAAGAAATCTTCACAGAAGTGGGAGCTAAGAGGCTCAAATGTGGTACTTAACTCTACATGAGGGATGATACAGAGATACATTTAGAAGGAATTTCATCCTTGAGAAAAGTATATAGAGAAAAGGATTGTCTACACATATATTTATGTAACTTTATCATGCTATCATCTATATATCAATGAATAATTAAGTCTGTATTCTTGTCCTCTTGCATCTCTTGCTGACTCTAATGAGATTCAGTGTTCATAATAATTCATGTGGCTATGTACAAGTTTAGGATTTCATTTGTTTTGCTTTGTCCACTCATTTGTCCTGTGCTTGGAAAGAAACCTTAGAAATTAGGCAAGCAAAACACGGCTGCTCATACTCATATATTTGACTGATCCTTGGTTCACCATTACTGAAGAGCACCATTTGTAAACATCTAGATGATGAGAATCTTTGAGAAATTTAATTAGGACCTTCCAGTCACTGAGAATCTTGTTAGTTAGGACCTTCCATGAATCTTAAGATGAATCCTCCTGGTGGGATCTTGTATCTGATATAGGGGGAATTTATGATGCATATATTTGCATACTTTCTCTCTCTCTCTCCCCCCACTGCCTGTCTGTCTTGGTCATCAGAAAAACAAATATCTGAATACAATACGTTTATAAACTCATTGAATATCTAATAATTTAAAGTAACTTAAAATTTAATGGATGATGTTGAAAATGAAGCACAAAAATAATATATAGAAGAAACCTAGTTAGCTATTTAAAAGAAAAGTTAACTTTAATTTTACATAGTATTTTTTCCAATTTTTCTCAGAGTTAAAAAAATGTATAAAGTTTTTCTCAAAGTGTAAATATAACATAATAAAGAATTTGAAATCTAATCCCAATTAGACCCTTATGTCAGGGGAAGTCACCTTAACTCATTGTATCTCACGTAAAAATGTTTTTGTATTTTGTTTTTATGTAAATTGGGACAGGGATGTCTGTCTGACCTTTCTACCTCATTAGGTTTTAGCAAGAATAAATGAGAACATGTTTTGAATACCTTTTATAAACCATGAAACACCATATACTTATAAACAACTCATGACCCGACAAAATAAAACATACAATCAATCTGAAAACACAAATTTTGCCCTGAAATTTAACTCAAAGCAACATTAATAAAATTGTGGATTTCATGCAATGGCCATTGTATAACATACTAAATATTATCCTCAAATTTAGTTTTCAAATTGACTCAAATATACTGGTACAAATGAATGACTCTTTTATGGACTCAGTAATGGCTGAGAAAACAAAGTTAAAATGAAATCCAGTGAAAACATTTCTTTTGGAGAATGAGATTATTTGCGCAGGTGTTTTTCCTTCAGATAATCTAATACAGAAATTGAATACTTGGGATGCTAAAAGAATAGAGAGATGATCTGTCCTTTCGGCAGGCATTCTCAAATATTAAATAGAATCGTCAAGCCTTTGGCAGCTGCTCAATTACAGTCAATAATTGGGCTTACATAGCACTCGAACATCACCACACATCCTTACAAATCCAAGTTCTGCCTCTGGGATTAAATTCCCTAAAGATCTGCTGGCAGAAACGGTTTACATGTCAGATTGTTCTTCACACGTGTTTACTGGTTAGAATATATGTACTTGGAAAACATCTCAATACTAGTATAAGGATATTGTGTCAAGCCTTTTGATTTTTATGTCTATAAAAATATTTTTAAGAAAGCAAAAATTGGCTCCTTAATTAATAGCCTGAGACAAAAGGTCTATTGCTGTGACAATCTGGTCATTAACAAAATAATAATATCTGCCACCTTCTAAAGAGGAACAATTGGAGTTAATGTATTATGACAGAAGCAATATTGTTTACAAAATAATTAGGTGATAAAATAGATTAATTGTTACGCTGTCATGCTATAAACTGATTGTTCTGTGGTTTGAAAGGTTGCAGCTTATTGTCTTGTTATTTGAAATACACATTATATATAAGACTATAAATTATACCTTTTTTGACAGAAAGTCTAAAATATTTGTATGAGAACAATAACAGTACAAAACTTGCTCAACAGCTGAAAATATATCTGGGCACTTCTATGTGGAATATCTCTGTTTCTTTAATTAATCTCAAGCAAATAATTTTTAAATTGTCAATTACACAGGTATAGACAACAAAATGGTATTTATAATAATGTAAACATAACTAATTTAAATGTCAAAAATGATCAAATAGTTAAATTTATTTATTGAAATATTATTAGATCATGAAACACTTTCAGAATTCTTTTGATATGAGAATGCATTAACAATATATTGTTAAGTGATAAAGGGCCTCTCAGATAAAGCAAATTTATTTGTGAGACAATGTCAAAAGAAAAAAATACCACTAGTAGTGTCTGTATTGAGGATTTATTTTATATTCTTCTATATAATTTTCTTTTTTGTCTCAACTTTAAGCATCAGCATATTACTTTTAATATAAGTGAAATAGAAAATGTTGTTTTGAAAAATTTAAATTTAATATCTATAAGTGCTCAAGCAGATCCTATATACATGTTAAACCACTAAAGATATGTATAAGCTTACTCATGTAATTTAACTATTTCAGATTTTTAAAAAATATATAAGTTAATACTGCCCTTTGTTCAGAATTTAAAAAAAATCAGCATTGACTTCTTTTGTATTAGTTCCCAGATGTATGTATTATGTCTACCAGAGAAGGTGTATAATGTTTGTTATTAGTTGAGAACATATATTGTATTTCTTTTGGACAGCATCCAAACTTACAAGATATTAGTTCTAATTTTCTAGAAGCCATTTCTATAATGACTGTAAAAGTCACTGCCTCTCTGTGATAGCATGCACAGTAAGTTCAATGGCTCTTATGAGCATTTTCCCATAGAATGTCACCTTCCTCTAACGCATATTCTGTGAACAGAAAAATGTGTTGAATGCTATCATTGGTTACAATGAAAGAATTGATATAAGATATTTATAGATGGTGTTCTGGCAGAGGCATGAGACACAGAAACAGCAAATCTAAAACCAGAAAAAACAATGATCTTCAGTTGTAGCCCACTGTTCTTTCAAGGGCATTGCAATGACTGCTAGTTAGGAATCCACTATAAACAAACGAACTAACAATGAAGACTGGAGGAAACATACTACCCCCCTAAACTAAACTAAACTAAACTAAACAATGGTCTAGATTAGGCTGGTCAGTGAAAAATTTGGCAAATGCAAGTACCATGGGCTTTACTGAAAGTAACTTGGCACTATGTATAGTTTACCTAGCAACACACTTTTGAGAATCGACACCCTCAAAGTAAATGCAACAATATAAAATCTATAGATGTGAATACAGGTACAATAACAGTAGTTGGAATTACAATGCATTTGGAACAAACAGAATTAAATTAAAATTTATATTTATTTTTATTTGTGTAGAATTCTGTGAGCTTCACAATAGCTGTTGACACATTCATACTTGTCTATGGATTTTGATTAGCTTAAGCAGAAGTTATAAAAGTTATAAAAGAGAAATTTAAAAAATTGTATAGGTTTTTTAAAAGAGCTTTGAAAAAGAGAGTATGTAAGGGAATATTATAAATCATATGCACATTTTTTATAATGTACATTTTGCTATATAATATACAAATTAAGATTAATGTCTGATTGACAATGCAAAGTCTTTGGATGTATACATTTTGGTAATTGAAGTAAATACCTTTAATTTGCAAAAAGGGAGGAAATGATCAAAATAAAGGAAAAAATAAGAAACTAGTGAAGAACATAGTCGTTTTGTTTCTTTCCTATGCTTAATACCAACTTTGAGTGTTAAATCTGAATATTTGAGAGTGTTAAAATCTCCTCTGAGTTTACATTGAAGGGGTTGATAACCATGGTGACATAGAGGGAGATCCATACCCTTCTCTGGTGTATTGCTCCACAAAGATCAATGACCTCTGAAGAAATCCAGAAACTAGCTGAGTGACTCACACATTGTGTAGATGGGAAAATACCCACATTAAAATGAGTAGAAAGGGCAGAGACATACTCTCACCATAACCCCACCCACAGCCCAATGCCATATAATTGGGAGGGAGCTCTGAACCCCTGCTTCTCCCTGAGGAGTGAAGGACTGACTCCACACATTTAGTGTCCTAACTTTTAAAACTCTCATCTGATGGAGGGACCCCTAAAAGATCTAGCTCTGAAAGCCAACATGGTTTGTGTCCATGAAATCCACAAGACTACATAGCAAACAAAGGATAGTTAACAGGCACATGAGCACTCGCCACAGCTGTGCCCCCAAGACTCAATGCAGAAAGAGCAGGTAGAATCATCCACCTCCCAGTCTTCCTGAAAGGGGTCCATCTACATACTTTGAAAGCTGCTGTCTGAAGGTGTAGGCTTCTAACTTAATGCACACCTAAGGGCTGGCTGCAATCCTCAGATACCAGGAAGCTGTGGACAATTTCCTTGTCACCTCCCTCCACTCAGCTTCAAATTACCAGCGCCTCTTAGAAGGAGCTTGTGTACATGTCTGTGACTGAGCTTTTGCAGCTGCCAGAGCAGTTAATCAAATAGAAGAAATGAAAGATATGCAAATAAAAAGGAAGGAGTAAAACTGTCTCTGTTTTTTGGAGATCACATGATTATATATATATAAAGACTCCATCAAAAACCCTTTAGAACTGATCAATGAATTAGTTCAGTAAAGTTGCAAGATATAAAATTAATATTAAAAATCCAGTAGTTGCATTCCTATACACTGACAATGAACTATCAGAAAGGCATTAAGAAAATAATTCCATTTATAATAGCATTAAAAAGTATACTTATGAATAAATTTATCCAAGGATGTGAAAATCTATATATTGAAAACTGGAAGACACTAATGAAAAACATTGAAGAAGACACAAAGGAATGAAAAGATATTTTGTGTTCACGGGTTCATGGATTGGAAGAATTGATATTGTAAACATGTTCTTATTACCCAAAGAGATCTACAGATTCAGTTCAATCCCTATCAAAATTCCAACAGCATTTTTCACAGAAACAGAATAAAACAAACCTACATTTTTTTTTTTTGGAATCACAAAGACCCTGAGTAGTCAAAGCATTCTTGAGAAGAACAAAGCTGGAGGTATACAAATTTCTCATTTCAAACTATATTACAAAGTTATAGTAATCAAAATAGTATGGTATTGGCATAAATATAGACATAAATCAGTGGAACAGAAGGGAGAGCACACAAATACACCTATGCTTATGTAGTCAATTATACAACAAAGATGTCGAGGGTATAAAATGGGGAAAGGATAGTCTTTTCAATAAATGGTGTTCAGAAAAATAAATAGCCAGATGAAAAAGAATGAAACTCAACCCTTATCATATACCATATACAAAAAACAACTCAAAATATACTGAAGACTTAAATGTAAGATCTGAAAATATAAAAGTCTTAGAAAGAAACAGGAAAAGCTTCTAGACATTGGTTTTTGCAATGATTGTTTGAATTTGACATCAAAAGCAAAGGCAATGAAAGCAAAAATAAACAAGTGGGACTATATCAAATAAAAAGCTTCTGTTCAGTGGAAGAAACTATAAATAAACAAAAAGAAAAGACATTTCGTGGAATGGAAGAAAATATTTGCAAACTGTATATCCGATCGGGGTTAATATCCACAATATGTAAAGAACTCATGCAATCCATTAACAAACAGATAACTTTGAAAACTGGGAATAGGAACTGAATGCTCATTTTTCTAAAGTAGACTTTTGAGTGGCAAACTGATAAATGAAAAGGTGCTCAACATCACTCCCGGGGAAAAGCAAACTGTAACCACAATGGAATCTTACCTCACACCTGTTGTAATGGCTGCCATCAAAGGGACAAGAGACCGAAGTTGCTGGAGAGACTTTGGAAGAAAGAGAACCCTGTGCACTCTTGTGGGAATGTACACTGGTATAGCCACCATGGAGAACAGTTTAGAACTATCATATGCTCCAGAAATTCTACTTCTAGATATATAGCCAAAGGAAATGAAACTATTATTTTAGAGATATCTGCATTATTACCATGTTCATTGCAGAATTAATTCACAATAGCCAAGGTATGAAACAACCTAAGCATTGGCCAGTGGATGAATGGATCAAGCAAATGTGGTGTATGTATACACTGGAATAGTTTTCAGCCTTAGAAAGAAATCCTGTCATTTGTGACAACATGGATGAAACTGGAGAACATTATATTAAGTGAAATAAGCCAAAACTCCAGACAAAGAGACATGTATGGATTCTAAAATTGTATATATATATATATGTATGTATATAAATTCAAACTCCTAGAAACAGTAGAAAAGTGATTATTGGGGTTGGTGGAGAAAAGTGGAAATAGGGAAAAGTTGATAAAAGTATACAGACTTTCAGTTACATGATGAGTGAGGTCTGTGGATCTAATGTAATGATAATGCTATTGTGTAGGGTAAACATATGAAGTGATCGGTGCATTGATTAATTTGGTGAGAGAGGCCTTTTATGACATATATGTATATCAAATCATCACATTGCATACTTTATGTTACAATTTTACTTGTCAATTACAAATCAATAAAGCTAAAAAAAACTTCCTTGATTTTCTTTACCAGCTTTATGAGTGCTTGACCTCGTTCATTGTTTCCAAGATTCTGTTTCTTCTTTTGTTTATGTTTTCCCCTTTTGCTTCTTTGTCATCTAATAAATCAAAAAGGCATAGAACTTAAATGATCACTTTTGATTGTGTAAATACAATGTTTTATTATGTTTATATAAAATGGAAGTTGCTGCTTTATGATACAGCAAACCTGGAAGCATTTACCCCTTGTAAACATCGCCTATATGAATCATTAATGACATGGAAGAGATCTCCTGCTAAGAAAATAAATGATCTGCTTTCTGCTGAGTGGGAAGCCTGACTTTTGGTCACAGGCAGGGTGAGAAAATCAGGCATCAAGTCAGGTCACTTGAAAATAGAAGACTTGAGAATTTTCAGGAAGATTTATTTTGCTTTATTTTTTTCAATAATTTCAAAAGGTCAATATCAGGAGTGCTACCAGCATCTGCAAACATTAACAAGAATTGCTGCAGTAGAACATATTATTTGAGGAAACTTGGAAAGAAGGTCAAAGAAGCGAATGATTTATTTACTACCTGTTTCAACCTAACGAATAATATAACATCCTATAATTTTACTGAAATGGTTTAGAGTACCACTGGTAATTAGAGATATCACGATGTATAAAAAAAGTTTTTGGAAAGCTCTTGGCAAATGATGAAGTCAGCACACTGGCCTGTGTCCAAGATTATATTACTACCCCAAAACATTTTACTGTCTGTCCAGAGATTTTACTGGCACCCCAAACTGTTTAATTGTATCTTAACTTTTTATTTTTTTTAATATTCTAAAAGACTTTTTCCTACTTTTATATAACATTTAAAAGTCTAGATTTTCATTTGTTTTATGGATATATGAAGAATATGCTTCAAAATTCTTTATCTTTTGATGAAAACTTTTGCCAATTTTTAGTCCTTTAAACATGCTACTTTCTACATGTGTCTCAAAATATGTCAAACTTTTCAATTTTTATTATTTTATTCAGATTAAGAATGATGGTTAGATATTTAAAATCAAATTTCTAATGTCTAACTTAAATTAATAGACTTTATCTTCTCACTTTTTTTTTTGGTCTAATTTTGGTGTCTTCATTTTAGGGATGTATTTTAGTTCTTGACTTATCTGCCTGAGGTTTGGTTAGATTTCTCAATTTTACTTCAGAAAATTAAGGAACTTCTGCTTTTTCTTAAATATAATATAGTTTTAAATTTCTAAAGATATACTACTTTAAAGGAAAAGTCAATATTGTGTAGATATGAATAGTCACCATAACTATCTTTGCATAAAGCAGATATCAGATAACTTCAGCATAGCTTGAAAATCTAGAACCTTGCCCAGGAGAGATTGATAAATGCATAACCTTCAAGTGATATTTTTAGAGCAAATCAGTGAGATGAAAAAAAGTTTAGAAAGAAAAGAAAATACGAATATAATAGCAGATTCATTTCATAACAACTCAGCCAATGCTAAAATTTCTTAGATGATAAAAATAAATCTCAAGGAAGAAAAATAAATAGCTCATGTTTATGTAGAGTGCTTATATATATTAAGCACTAGTGGTGACTGGAATTGTAAGACTGGCTGGCCAGACTTCCATAAATCCCGTTAAGGAGACAATGAGTCCAAATATACTTAGCTTTGCAGACCACATGACTTTCATACTTCCTTCCATTGTCCTTGACCCCTCAGTTTCATGGGAGTGACATGGAGGGTCTCAGATGAATACTGCACACACAGGGTTTATGTGACAGTTGAGGTATACCAGTCTTAGGAAACCTTAGTTGTATAAGGGGGTTGCTGGCAAGACTGCCCATCCTCTTCTCCAAAGAGACATTACTGTGGACTAGCAACAATTTCTTTTAGATGGAGAATGGAGACTTTACTCTCTGAGAATGTCTCTGAGGAAGGAAGTCGGGGAAGAAATCGACTCTCTGTCAGGAGATGTGTTACTATCTTTAACTTCCAAGCCTATTTGCTATGCAGCCATTCTTGAAAAGATAGTCTGAGGTGGTAGAAACAGAGAAAGGCTTCCCAACAAATAATAACAAAAAGCTTTAAGTGTTGAAAATGGTCAGTTCCAAATGATAGATAAAAGTAGTATATTGCATTGTTTTTGTAGTGTTCTGTGTTATTTCTAAGTGATACATAAAGTCATATGCTCAGTTCATGAAGTGATTGTGAGGTTAATAAAGCATTGATTATTGTCCGCTTTGGAATGAGAGGTTTACCTTGATTTCCACATGTAAAATTGTGCCTAATATTGCCTTTAACCCAGGCTGATTGCTGAGGGTCAACTGCTTGAGACAAGCCATGACCAGAATTAGTGAAGACATATAGATAAACAGCAAACTTGAGCTTTAACTTGGTCTGTGTGCTGCTGAATCAGTTTAACTTAGACTTCAAGATACTGTAGCAGCCATGGTTCATTTGGGAGAAGAGAAATCACACTAGGGATTTTATACAGTGGGGATTTTATGAAGGAAAATAGTTTTATAGGGTCTGGACAACTAAAAGAGCAAACAGGGAGACCTGAGCTCAGTCAGAGACAATAACTGATAAAAACAAATGGGGGAAGAGGCAACAGCAGAAGCCAGGATTCCTATGTGAGGGCTCGTGTGTGGCATTGACACTCAGATCTCTGAAGAGCAGATGGACACCTATTGGCTGTTGGTGCCTGCAGTGAAGGGTGGTGGGCCTGATAGCAGGACTGACAAAAGAAGCTGAAGACTGAAGCCAACGTTCTCTTTTGGAGTAAGGCTGACTTGAAAGAAGAAAAGAAAAAGGAGAAAAATAAAGAAAAATGAATGGGAGGCAGTTTCTTCTCTTCTCTTTCATCCTTCTCTCCAGAGCCTCCTGTTGACATTGGCTTGGGTGTATGGACTGGGGACTATAGGGTGCAAAGTCAGAGTCCCCATGTCTCAAAGGAGAGTATAAATAAAGGATGGATTTGATGCTGAAAGACAATGAGTCACTGACTAACAAAATTGCTAACTGCAAAGTAATTTTCAGGGGATTTTAATCTATTATGTTATGTGAAATATCTACTGAGGCTTCTAGGTTTCTTTGTAAAAACTAATTAACTTCAAGGTCATATTACTAAATATTTTTTCTATTGGGAAATACATCTGAATAGTAGTATAAATTGATGTTTTCTCGGGAATAATCTTTTTTTTTTTTTAGAATTTATTGTTAGTGTGGAATGCATACTTTTGCAAGGAGCAATGATTTCATTCCATTTCTCAAAATTGGAGACAACATCGAATGTCAGTGTTACAATCTGCTTTGAAATATGTCCTTAACATATCTGTATCCATTTTCCCTGTATCATCAGTAAAACATACAACTTTTCTCATTTCACCTTCATTCTATGAGGAGTAGGGACTGTAGAATGAATAAATAAGGTAGTCTTAAATGAAAAATTTCCTCTCGTGTAGTCTGCTCTTAACATTTTGTTTCGATGTGTAGTGTGATTGATCTTGTTGATATTTTAAAATATACCATGAAGAATAGTCTTATGAATGCCTTTCACTCATGAAAAAAGGAAAAAAATAGAAAGAGGAAAAAGAACCTCTGTTTTCTCTTATCCTGAATGTATTGGCATGTTCAGTGTTAGCTTGTATAAAGCAAGGGATGTTTAACCTTCAGGGACACTTGGGAAATCTTAACACATCTGCTTAAAAATTGTTTTTAACAAATAATTAAGGGGATGTTTTCAACTGTACATGAAGTGTATTGAATTCATTGACAAAAATCAGCATGTAAAATGAACATACACATGTGAAATTCAAATTAATTTTTCTTTGTAGCTTTTGTTACAAAGTTTACTGAATACTCAGGTAGGGTACCACACCTTAACAATTTTCTGAGAAGCAAAAATGCAAATAATTCTCTGCAGTTCCACATTTGTGTCTTTTATTTTCATTAATGTTAATTGGATAATTCAACTGAGATAATTGCCTATATGTATTATCAAAGGCTAATTTATATTTAAAAGGTTATAAATGCATTGGGGCATTTGGTGGTACTTCATGTTATAGACTGAATATTGGTGTTCCCCCGAATTCAAAATGTTGACACCCTCACTTCTAGTATAGTCATATTTGGAAATGGGGCCTCTAAGGAAGTAATTAAGTTCAAATGAGCACATTAGGGTGGTAGGATTTGTGTTCTTATAAGAAGAGATATCAGCGAGTAGTCTCTGTCTGTCTCTGTCTGTCTGTCTGTCTCATTCTCTCTTTACTTCTGTCTCTATCTCTACATGAATACAGAGGAAAGGCCATATGAAGGAAAGGCCATATAGCAAGAAGGTAGCCATCTACAAGCCAGAAAGAGATCTCTCATCAGAAACAGAATTTGCCAGCACCTTAATTATATACTTCTTCTATCTTCCAGAACTGTGAGAAAAGCCACTCAGTTTTGTTGAAGCCACTCAGTCTGTACTATTTTGTTAGCCTAAGTAGACCAAGTACACTGTGGAACATAAAACAGGGATATTTCATAGAATAGAGGGTTACATTGCACCTAGGAAGCTTGAGTAATATGTCTAGATCTATATACTTTGTAAAAAGAAAAGCTGGAATTGTATCAGTGTGAATTCTAATATGAAATGATACCAGTGTCACTATATTACTCTAGCAGTTAATGATGATCAACTCATAGTAGCTTATTTTGAGTGATATCACCAGGTCAAATGATTATTCTGTGATCTTATGGTAGAAAATATTTAAAGGAAGAAGTCACATGTTTTTAAACATTATATTTTTAGTTGATATTTAAGGTTAGTTTCGGATGTTCGATAAAATATATTTGATGCATATAAATAGGTCAATGTTTAATATTTTAAAATTTAATAATCTTTTAAAAATCAATAAGTAAAAGGAAAACAACCAATACTAGTAAATGTTGTGAACAGATAGTTCCAATAATAATAATAATAGCCATGGCCAATGAACATATGTAATTATTTTAAATCTTATTACAAATTGATAAAAGGTAAACAAACATATTATTTTTTACTTATTGCCTCATTAAAAGGTAAAGATGGATAATATATAATTCTGACAAAATTTCTATGAATAGATATTTACTTTTTTATGATAAAATGTAAATTAGAAGAACTTCATTGTAAGGTTGAGTAGTGGTTAAAATATTGTAAAATGTATTTATATTTGACTAAGATTTTCATTTTTAGAAATATATTCTTTTAAAATAATTGAATATTTATAGAAATATATTATAAAATCATTAATGTAGCATTGATTTAAAATTAAAATGATTTAAATTGACTGTCAAGAGGATAGTGATAACTTTAATGGAAAAATAGTCATTAAAAATAATAAAATGTATGTATATTTTGGAAAGATAATGGAAACATTTTAGTAAAAAATACAAAATTATATTCACTTTATGATGCCATTTATTCTCTACATATGTATGTATGAGCAAATGAATACATTCAAAAGATATAAAAATAATTTTGATTTTCAGTAAGAAGTTTAGAATGGAATTTGTTCATAGAAATTTGGTCTTGGTACTTAGTAAGATTAACTATCTGAATAAATACCTAAAGTAGAATTTAGTATTTAAAAAATAGCAAACAAGGAGAATGTCACAATCTAATATTGTAAATGTAAAATGGAGATCAAAATCAAGAAAGGAATTAAGGGATGCTTAGCTTCATACCCCAACTCTTCATCCAAATGAAACATTTGAGTGATGTCTTAACCTTGAAGATCCTCACAAATGACACCAAATTATTAAGAAGTTACCTAAAAGATATTTTCGTATTTTTAGTCTCTGGCTAGCAGAGAATGAAATGGCTGTGGATGAGACATGTATTGACTGATAGGGTCCCATGGGGCTGAAATTTTCTAATAAAAGCATACATTCTAAGAATCCTAAATGAATTGTGGAAATACATTGAACTAATAGGATATAACACTAATGAATTAGATTTTGCCTTTGTTTAGGGCGGTGATCCTTAGATCCTCCCTACTCAAAGTATGATTATCAGATCAGAGACACTGGTATCACGGGAGAGTTTGTAACAAATGTTGACTCATGGGCACCATCTGTGTTTTAGCAAGATCCTCATGTAATTTCTGTGACACCGATGTTTTAAAATACTGTTTTAAAGAATGTTAAGTATTACACAATGCATTAGGAACCAGATTTGTTAAGAATGCCTGCGCAAAGCCAAACCAACCTCTTCCCCTTATATACTCAGTCTACACAATAAAAGTCAAAAAGCAATATTTTCAGAGGGGAGAAAGACAGAATTTAGGTAAGGGAGTAGGAAAAAAAGAGCATTATGTCAAATTCTAGAAAAAAAATATTATGTTAGCAAAATTAAACAGGTTTGTCAACACTAAAAATAAGCAAATTAAAGAAGATAATTTGCAAAAAACAAGGGTCTATCTTAACCAAGACTAAATCATCAAATGAATAGAAGAAAATGCTCTACAAGTGACCTGTAAGTACTTAATAAAATCGTTAATTTATAAAACAGAAGTGTAAAGACCTAATGATACTACATTCCAGCAAGATGGAAATCAGGACTGGAGAGCTGTAGAAACAAATTAAGAAACATAATTACAACAATGAATAAATAATAAATGCATTCTAAATAGCACAAAACAGAGCAGATGTGGTTAAAAATGGAGCCACTGACACAGTGGAGAAGAGAACTATTAAAATCATGTGAATGTGGAGAAAAAAGACCAAGATCAAAGCAATTAGATGAATCACAATGGATAAAGGGAACAAAGATGTTCCAACATGAGAATTGCTGTCATCTGTGATGAAGAAAATCCGATAGAACTAACAAAAATCATTCATCCTAAATGGTTGGAATTTTCCCAGAAATAAAGTTTCAAATATAGCTGTAGAACAGTAGAATACACAGTGTTCCAGAAACAACAGTTGCTGAACAAAATGTCCCAAGAAATAGCCTGGTGATGTCATTGAAATTGGAGAACTAAGTATTGGCTGGCACGCAGGGAAGAAAAAGTAGGTATGAGAAGGAAATTCAGAGTAGCATCAGACTTAGCCCAGGAAGTGTTCAAGGACAAGATGATAAATAGCACTCTAGTTATGAGGTTCTGAAGGAAATAAAAGGTAGTTAGTCAAGACTTATATATTAGGAATCTAGTCATTCAAACACTTTCTTTATCAAAATAAAAAATAGAAGGAAATACAATACCAGTAGGTCCTTCTAGGAAAAATAAAATAAGCAGAGATACAGATAAGCAAACACAACACTTTTTTTGAGAAGGCACTTATGTCACAGATAAAGAAAGGAATTGAGATAATGCAAATCAAATAAATAGAGAGTTAGCATCATGGTAATGGAATGTAAGTAAAAATGCCTATGTTATATACATCAGTAAGAGATTCTGCAGGATATGGAAGCTAATTTGTTTCCAGCCTCTCAATCTCTTCACATTTTTTTTTCAAATTCTGAGATATCTTAAGGAATAAGTATCCCTTAAGAAGAACAAATACTTATATAAAATAGCATTTTTAAACATTTAATTTGCTTTTCTTTTTTCTTTTAAATTCAACTAAAATATAGTTTATATTAAAATTATAATTTATAGTAATGATCCCAGTGTTAAATACCTTTCTTTATTTCTTCTTTTTTTCTTTTTCTTGCATGCTTTCACACCCTCTTCTTTCTTTCCATTTGACTTTCTAATTTTCTAAAAGCTTACCACTTTTAATGATTCAAATGAAATTTTAGGCTTTCTTTTGTGTGTTTAAATTTTCTGGTATTTTTTATATTGCTTATTTTTGTAAACAAAACAGTTATTATTAAGAATGAGAGACAAAAAAAGTTCAGAAAGGATGAATATCAAAATTTAAATTCACTTTTGTGCTTGGGAAATTGGGCTGAATATAGGTAGAAAGCATAAAGAGAAAATTTTAAATTAGTACTTTATAATATTTATACTAAATAAAATTATTACTAGTATAAAATATTTATTACTAATAACATAGAGATTATAATTAATGACATGAAAAGTGTTTTTTTAATTTTCGTGTTTTCTATATTCATGAAATTGTCTAATCCCCTACAGAGACCATCAGGCTTAACCCATTGATTAAACAAGGCTCTGTTTTGTTTTGTTTTATACATTAAGCAAAGGAGGAAACTATCTGATAATAGTTAGCCATGTGTCTCAGTTGGAGAAAGAGAAGAGTAGGCATAGGTTTTGCTTAGAAAGGAATTAGTCATTTTTCATAGATCTCTAAACCAGGATAGTTGCTGACACTGTCAGAAGTCCTTGAAATGTTTAAATCTGAACAGAATTGCTGTTAATTTATATTAAAACAGGCTTTCACGTATGGTCTGAACAAGATGCTACTCACACAGTTTGCACTGGCATAATTTATATCATGCTCCATCATTAAACAGAGCTTATTTCTTGAGAATCATAGTGATTTGTTTGACAAATTATGGTTTCTCTTTATTTCCCAGGCTAGCTTATGTTTATTTATTTTTTAATCTCAGATACTAGATTATCTGTGTTGAATACCTTCTGTATTTTCTTTTTGCACTTTAAAATACTGTTTTTATTAAAATAAAGTAACTGGAAAGACATCTCTTTGTTGAGAAAGATTGGAAAAAAGAAAATAACAAAGAAAATATATTATCTGAAATATTCTTAAATTATATTTGTATAATTTTCTTGCATTGAATTGAAATGAGCATTTAGTGGGTATTAAAGAGAACACATTTTTGTTATTTTTCTTAACTAAAGATTTGGGTGTAACAGATATACTGGTTTCACTATCCTTATGATTAATGTATGTGTTCTAACTTTACTTTCTTATTTAATATTCAACAAATTGTTGCTTCAAGAGAAATATATATTCAGGATTATATATTCAGAATATCTTTGTATTATCATGTAGGCTCCAACCAATGCTCAAGGGAAGCAGCCAATTTGGGGCTTCAGCTGTACTTGGACCCTTTTGTTTTGATGTTATAAGAGAAAGTTTGATATACATATCTTAAAATAAGAAAATGATTTGGGGGAATTAATTTACTTTGGCATAAAAAATTTTAGTTAGGCATATTTTACATAGATGTCAGTTTAGATCTTTTCAGGGGTTAATTGTAAGTATTGCAGACTGATTTTTATTTTAACTTTACAAAGCTAGAGAAACAAAACTACTATTTTTGGTAGTATATTCAATCTTTTATAATAATGCCTCTTTTATGAAAAATAGATAACATTCTGTTGAGTATGTTTACTCATTTATTTGAGTTCTTGTAACCAGAATCTCTAGCTTAGTAAATAGATAAATTTTATTTAAATGGAAAGCAAAATACTTATTTTAATTTTGCTATTTGTTGCACAGTGCTCTTGCTACCAAAAAAAAAACATTCTTATGCAAGAACAGGCCTTTTTATATAGTTGCAAATAAAGACAATTTGGAAGCAATGCAAAGCATTGTACAGAATGGATGCTCCATTGTAACAGATGATATATTCCCATAGCTAGCTTGTATTTCTATATTTTGTACAAGTTATAGAAGTGGTTTATAAGATAAATGGTTTACAAGATGAAGAAGATAGTCACTAACTTCATGATCCTACTGCCATCCATGTTTATTTCTCCATTTTCTTAATTTTATTTGCCTTTCTTTTTAATCTTGTTTTTCCTTGTTCTTTTTTTCTTATCTGTTTGTCTTTCATTATATATAACATATGTTAATTCTTCCAATCCATGAATACAAAATGTCTTTTTATTTCTTTACAACTTAATTTCTATTAATAATGTCCTGTAATGTTCAGTGTATAGGTCCTTCACATCCTTTGTTAATTTTATTCCTAGGTATTTTATTATTTTTGTTGCAATTGCAAAAAGAGTTGCTTTTTCATTTCTTCTTTTTTAAATTTTATTATTAATGTATGGAAACATGTTGATTTTCATCCTGCAACTTTACTGCATTTGTTTATTGTTTCTAATAGCTTTTTTTTTTTTAGTTGAGTCCTTAAAGTTTTGTACATAAAGAATCATGTTGCCTGCAAAAAGTGTCAATTTGACTTCTTCATTCCCAATTTGGATTTTTAAAATTTCTTTCTCTTGCCTGATTACTCTAGCTAGGTAGGACTTCCTCTAAGATCAGGAAAAAAACAAGGATGACCACTCTCACTGCTCTTATTCAACATAGTATCGATCCTTTAATTCTTACAACACACACACACTGAGCATAGACAAGACAGTTAATTCTATGTCTCGTGGGAAATTAGATTTGCCATTTTTCTGTAGCAGACTCAAACTTCTTTCAGGTCAACTCTCTGAGAATTCACAGTAAGATTTTAGAATACTTTTATCTCATTCTGTGGAAACTATACATGTCTATGTTTTATTCTCACCCAGAGTATTAGCTTTCTGTGAACCTATCTTCCATGACAGTTTAATACCTGCATCCCAAATGACTAGTATAGCACATGAAATATGAGGAAATTTTGTTTGAAGGAGAGAATCATTTCTGACTATCACTGTGACATCATAAGCATAAAAGATTTTCTAATCAAATCTGGAGTTAATATTTCCCTATACCAAATAACAAAACTGAAATCTGAACCGTCAACTATTGGTGTGACATCTCTTTCACGCTTGTTACCTCAGGTTTTAGGACTTTAAGTTTCAACATATTTAGTTACATCTTCCCTCAAATGATATCACTATTCTGAAAGTGCTAGTGCCAGAAGACTTCTTTGCATAAGTCTCATTCTGTGCTGAAACCAGCCTTCCCTTGGAAAGATGGCCTTGTATTAGGCTTAGGTCATTAAGCTAACTTCTGTTTTGTATTGATTCACCTTGATGGATGGAACATTATCCTCTCTAACAGGTGTTTCATCTTTAGAGAGGAGGTGGATTTCTAAGATTTGTAAGCATATTGATAAACTTTATTCCAAGCTGTGAGCTGTATATTCTGGGTCTTGGGGAGTGGTATTGTCAATGTAGTCACTAAAATTCTATCTGCCTGCTCACCCTGTCTTTACATAACTAGAGGTGCTGAAATTACTTTTCTAGGCATAAATTCATAGTTTGCTGCATGTGTTTTGAAGTTTTTACACTTTTTTATATAAAGGCTATTTGTATTAAATTACCTCTCAACTGACATACCTTTGATTTCTGACCTGACCATCACCTTGTGAAAATGAAACTGAAATAAAAAGTACTTTAAAAATTAGTTTCTAGTACACAGTACATTGGTTAGATATTTATATAGTTTGTAAAACAATCCCCCTAATTGCTCCTTCTCTCCTCTGATTTTCCACCTAGCCAATATATTAATGCTAAGTACATTCCCTAGGCTGTGCTCCCCATCCTTGTGAGCATCTATCAGCAGCTACTGATTTGTACTTCTTTAAGCCTTCACCCCATTCTCCCAGCCCCCCAACTCCTCCTCTTTGTCTGTCACCAAATTGTCCACTATATTTATGAGTTTATTTTTGATTAGTATATTCATTTTCTTCCTTAGATTCACATATAATTGAAATCATATGGTATTTATCTTTCTCTCTCTGACTTATTTTATTCAGCATAACTTCTGAGTCCATCCATGTCATTGCAAATGGTAGGATTTCATTTTTTTAATGATTGAGTAATATTCCATTGTATATATGAACTATAACTTTTTTATCCAATTGTCTGTTGATGGGCATTTAGATTGCTTCTATATCTTGGCTTTTGTAAATTGTGCTACCATGAATATTGGAGTGCATAGATCTTTAGAATTATTGTTTTGGTTTTCTTTGGATAAATACCCAGAAGTACAATTGCTGGGTCAAAAAGTATATGCATTTTAAATTTTTTGAGAAACCTTCACACTTTTCCATAGCAGCTGTGCTAATTTGCAATCCCACCAACTGTGTATGTTTTGTTCTTTTCTATGCATCCTCACCAACACTTGTTGTTCTTTGATTTATTGAAGAAAAAGGACTTTCAAAGGAAAAACAATAATATTATAAAATTAATCTTTCAAATATATATGCATGTATTATATACATTTATTATTAATATAGACTAATAATGTCTCTCTACAGTTAACCGTATTACCATGTTTTTTTCCATTCAAAAATCTTCACATCAGTTTTATCAAATGTAATTTAAAATAAACATAAGCTTGTAATTTAAAATAAACATAAGCTTTAAAAAAAGCCACAGAAATCTTATGTGAATTGATCAATATGCCCATAGTTGCTAAATAGTAGGAAGAACTATAATACAAGTTTTCTGTAATTTAGGTTCAATAAAAATATACAAGACAATGTAGTAAGGTCTACATGTATAATTACTTGTCATTGGCCTTTTATTCAGTGTCTCTGGTGACAGCATGCCATCTAGTGCTAACTGGAATCACAAGAGAAAATTGACTGATGCTGAAGAATTTCTCTTCATAACTATGTTGCACCCAAAAACATCAGGACAAATAATTAACTACAGGCCAAGTGTTTAGGCTTTGATCTGACTTGTGCTCATGAGAGATCAAGCTACTAAATAAAATTATATGTTTCCTACGAAATATTACAATATATAGAAAGTTAATATATGTTTGATATATTTCAATTTATAAGAAATTTTCTAATGTATGCATAATAAAATAAACATACTAATTAATCATGAGACTCTATTTTGTTACTGTAAAATGAGATTCAATTAAAATATTGTCTCATCTCATTTGGCTAGTAAAGCAGCATGAGAAAAACCCACTGTGGGTGAAGCCATGACAAATAACAAGACCTTATACAAAATTTTGATTAATGTAAAATTATGTATTGAAAGACTAATATGAACCACTCATTTTACTAATTTGATAGTGCTCAGGGCCCAATTCCTGTATTCTAAAAGTTCACATGTCATAAACCTGTAAACCTGAAACAATTGTATGACACAAAAGTAATATTTTTGTGTAGAGGTTCATAAATTTGATATGCTCTAGCATTGTTTAGGCACTCTTGTATTTCACATATCAAGTTAGAGTAGTTAAGTAAAAATAATTTTATTACCATTTGTTCATTTTAAATGAAGAGAAGACTTTTGAAAACTATACAGATTTATAAAAATAATATTTAAATTGTAGAATTGTCACGTATTTTCCTTTTGCCCCTTCTCTTATTCACATGGCCCTTATAAAAGTCTAAGAAAGTAAAAAATGGATACCTTGCACTTTCATTTTATAAGCATAAATTTATCAAACTATATTTTTTCTTTTGTTTATTTTTAGAAAATAGGTTTCTTGATCTATCTTTATCCTACTAACTTCTCAGTCAGTTGAAATCTTGATCTAGCTTTTTCTCCCCCCTTCCTATTTTATCAAAAGTACACTCTTTGAGGTAGGTCCTACTAATCTCTTTAAAAAGTTTGAAGAAAACATTTAAGATCTCAGAAATTTCACTTTCAGGTTACAGCTAATACATCTGGCCATTGAGTTACACATTTTCCTTTCAAATATTTGTTCAATTATGATGTTTGAAAAAAAGATTGAGAATGAGTGAGTGAGAAATATGTCACATAGCAAATGGAAGTTGACTTTTTATAGAAATGCTTATATTTGTAAATTTTAATTTACAAATTAAATTTGTAATTTAATTTTGGGTTCTGAAAATTTGACTGTGATAGTGTTTGCCAGGCTAGTACATTATAGTATTTACACATAGATGAAATATATTAGTTGTTCTATAAATGTATTTAGGAAGAAGAATAAATGGTAAGAGAAATCTTTAGGAGTGTCAGGAAAAGGAACTGCAAAAAGTAGTTCTCCTTCATTAAAAAAACAACAGCAAAAACAAACAAACAAACAAACAAAAAATAAAGCAAAAAGCCTGGCAAACACTATCACAGTCAAATTTTCAGAACCCAAAAATTTTGAAGAGGAGGGGACACTTCAAAACTCATTTTATAAAGTTAACATAACCCTCATGCCAAGGCCAAATAAGGACACTACAAGAAAATAAAATTACAGGCCAATATCTCTGATGAACGTCGATGCTAAAATGCTCAACAAAATACTATTAAACTGAATTCAGAAGCACTGCTTGATTAGCAATACCATGATTAACTGAGATTTGTCTCTTGGATGTTAGGATGTTTCAGTGTACACAAATCAATAAATGTGATATGCCATATTAGCAGAATGAAGGATTAAAATCATATGATTATTTCACTAGATACTGAAAAAAATGGACAACTTTCATCATTCTTTCATGATAAAAACCCTCAACAAATAAGAACTGATGCAACATGCCACAACATAATAAAAGCCATATATGACAAGTCTATAGCTAACATCTTACTCAGATGAAAAGTAAAAACTTTTTCTCTAGTATCAGGAATAAGACAACGGTGCCCACTTTTGCCCCTTCTATCCAACAGAGTATGTTTAGCTAGAACAATTTAGCAAGAAAATGAAATAAAACACATCTAATTTGGAAAGGAGGAATTATAATTGTCTCTATTTGCAAATGACATAATGTTATATGTAGAAAACTCTAAAGACGCCACCAAAAACTGTTAGAATTGATCAATGAATTCAGTAAAGTTACAAGATACAATATCAATATAGAAAAATCAGTTGTGTTTTTATACACCAATAATGAACTATGTAAAAAAGAAAGTAAACTTGTTTACGGTAGCATTAAAAAAAATGAAATACCTAGGAATAAATTTAACAAAAAAAGTGAAATTTGTACCCTGAAACCTATAAAACATTGATGAAAAAATTAAAGAACACACAAATAAATGGAAAAATGTCATGTCCACAGATCAGAAGGACAAATATTGTTGAAATAACGATACTACTCTAAATGATCTACAGATCCAATGCAATTTCTGTCAAATTCTAATGACATTTTTTACAGAAATAGTGAAAATAATCCTAAAATTTTTATGGAATCACAGAAGACCTTACACAGCCAAAGCAATTTTGAAAAAGAACAAAGCTAGAAGCATTATATTTCTTGATTATAAACTATATTATAAAGCTATAGTAATTAAAACAACATTGTTGCTATAGACTGAATATTTGTGTCCCCTCAAAATACATTTATTGGAGTCCTAATGCCCAAGAAACGCCTGATAAAGCCTTATCCCCAGCTAAGTCTGAACCTCTATACAAGAAGGAGGTGAAGGGTAGGGAAGTTGTAAGATGCTCGTGGGAGTGTTGCAAGTGTGCCTCAACATACACACACAGAGTTCCTCTACAAACACTGAGGGACTTACTGGTTTGTTGCATTTAAGGGAATCTCTATTAAATCACTGGTTCACTAGCCCTCCACTAAGCTAAATCAATGGCTGCACACAACAAAGAATATAGATTTTATAAAATAGTCCAGGAACGTCATTATAGAAATAACCAGAAACAATAATACCAAACAGCAGCAAGAACACACCCTGGGCAGATGGGCTGATTCCTAGAGTTACCATATTATAATTTTTAAAATGTCTGGTTTTCAACAAAAAATTATAGAACACACACAAAGAATCAAGAAAGTATGGCTCATACGAATAAATAAACAATCCATAGGAACTACCCTTGAGGAAGTCCTGATGTTGGGATTTTGAGATGACTCTTAAACCACTATCGTAAATATGTTCAAAAAGAGTAAATCATGTCCAAAGAACTAAAGAAAAGTATGAGAACATTGTTTTGCTAGATAAAATATAAATAAAGCAATATAAATAATTTTTTTAAAAAAACCTAAAAATAAATTCTGAAGCTTAAAAGTAAAATAATTGAAATTAAAAATTCACAAAAGTGGCTCAATTACAGTTTTTGAACAAAAGTAGAAATAATCCCCAAACAAGAAAATAGATATTTTAAGATAATACAGTCAGAGAAACAGAAAAAAAAAAGAATGAATAAAAAAGAGAAAACCCCCAGACACTTATGAGACACCATGAAGTTTACCAACACTCACAAAATGGAATTTATAGTAGTGAAGGAAAGGGAGTAGAAAAAATATTTGAAAGAATATGGCTTAAAATTTCTTAATCTGAATGAAAAGCTTTCATCTCTATGTAAGAAGCTTAATGAACTGAAAGGAATATGGACTTAAAAAAGGTATAGACCTTGAGATCTACTATACAGCATAGCATCTATAGTTAACAACACTGTGATGTGCATTTAAACATTTTCTAAGAGGGCAGAATTTATATTGTGTTCTCAGTGTATAATAACAATCATCATCATCATCATCATCAAGAGGATACTTTGGAGGTAGTGGATACGTTTATGGCATAGATTCTGATGATGGTTTCACAGATGTATACTTACCTCCAAAATCATCAAGTTGTATAAATTAAATATATATGGCTTTTTGTATGTCAGTTGTATCTCAATAATTTTTTCAAAATGGGATACAGATCTGTACACATTATAAACAAACTGTTGAAAACAAAAAGAGAATCTTGAGAATAGCAAGAGACAAATGACTATGGTATATGGATTTTTATTTCAATAATTATGTTATTAAAACAAGAATGGATGAGAACAAGAGAATATAAAAATAGAAAATGTCAAAAAGGGAAAGAGACTTACTTGTAAGAGTTACAAACATAAATTACCTTTTCTTAGTAGCTCAGAATGTTATTTTTTATGGGTAGATCAATCAAAAAAGACTGAAGCACTGATCAATTAAACTTAAAATCAATAATTTCTGAATTCACCTCAATTACTTTGGCTTTTTGAAGATATTTACTCATTTACTCTTGAATGATGTTTTACTTAATTAGATATTTTCATCAGCTTTTTAAAGACTGTCCAGAAAGAGGCAAAATATATGAAAAACAAGTAACTAACACGTTTAGAAATAAATGGAAAGAAAATGTATTTCTTTCAGAAAAGTGTCCTACTGCACTAAAAATAGAATAATGCATTGAGATTCAAGGACTTTTCCTATTACCTTACAGTATGCTATTTTTCATGGTAAAAAGGTTTTGAAATAGGCTATAATATCATAAGCAGCTAGAAACACTCTTTCAAAAGTACCTGGGAGCTTTTCAACATGGAAATGGAGTCTAAACATAATATTTAGAAAATAGTTGCTTGCCTCCAAATGGAACCAAAATACATCTATCTTTTAAAGACATACTACATTTAGAAGGTCTCACATTTTAGTTTGAGAAAATTTTCTTTTACAACTATATATTCTAGTAGCCTTGAGGTACAAAACTGGAGACTACTCTACATTGAATAAATGACCAATTCTTAAGCCATCTTGACAATTCAGTGGACATTCACAGTGAAAACTGCACCTTAAATCTTTTTTAGGACAAGTTTATTTCTATGAAAAATAGAAACAAGTTTACTTTTGTTCAATGTTCTTATTCTAAACAGTAAAATATTAGGTATGGAGGCCGCAGTAACACAATAGAAGTTTAAGACTATTCTGCAAAACTAGCTCTTAACTTTGGACCACAGGGAGTCTAAAAACCCATGGAATTAAAATAGTAAATATATATATATATTTTAAAATTTACATATATTTTAAATAACAGTGACTCTGTAGTAAAGAGAATTGGCAATTAAGCCCTCATATTTCCAGAAGAATAAATTAAGTTGAAATCTAGATATTCATTTACAGGAGGTTATAAAAAGTTACTACTTCTTTCCACTGGAAAAAAATAGAGACATTAAAAAAAATTCCATAAATTTTCTGATGTTGATTTTTCATTATTAGAAGATAATGTTGAGTTTTTTTCCCCCCTCAAATAGATGACTGTTGGGGCTAGATTGGCTCCATTAAAATTTTTTTCCACCCCTTAAAAACTTTATCAGTTAATTTTTGGTGTATAATTACCTAAAACTAATAAGTTAGCTTTTTCTCTCTGGCCTTAGAATTGTTTTGCAGCATTTCAACTAAGGAGGTTGAAATCTTCAGTAAATACAGGACTGATACAGTGCCTCCTTCAGAAATATGGAGTAGAAAATTGAGAGTGGACTGTTTACTACATGCTCTTGCTTCTTATGTGCCTGATAAAAATGAGTAGTCAGCAGTATGTAGTGTCATATTGACATTCCCATAGTATAAGCAAAGTCCACCATTAAAAGTCTCAAGAGAATTAAAAAACTAGTGGAAATTCCACTCTTTGAAAAATTCATAGTAAGCAATAAATGGGTTAATTCATATAACAACATAACAAAAATCTTAGACAATGCAAGAAACCAGTTATTGCATTTATCTAAATTAAAGAAAGCTGTAATGATGTGACTTGACTACAAACCAAATAATGCCAGCAGCCACCAAAATATTGAAGATACAAGAAACATTCTCTGCAGCCTCCACAGGGTGCATGGCCTTGATGACACACCTGATAAAACTGATATTGGACATCTGAAATCCAAAACTATGAGATATAATAGATTTCTATTGGTTCAAGCCACCAAGTTTGTGGGAATTTGTTGTAGCATATTTAAAACTAACACAGATTTTTGTTCTAGAAAGTGGAGTGCTTCTATTAAAAAAAATGCCTAAAAATGTGGACGTGGCTTTGGGATGGTTATTATATAAGCTGGAAGAATTTTAAGGTCTATGTAGGAAAAACCTAGATGGTTTTAAACCTAACAGACTGTTAGAAATATGGACAGTAAACTGCTGGTGTGGAGGGCTCACAAGGAAATGAGGGTTACAGTGCAGAAAGTCTGTATCATCTTAGGAAAAAAAAAATATATATATATATACATACACACACATATATATATATGTGTGTGTGTGTGTGTGTGTGTGTATGTATGTATATATATATATATATATATATATATATATATATATATAATCCCAAACAAAACACTTGTAGAAATTTAAAAGTTAAAGGCACCAACTGTGAGAGCTCAGAAGGAAATGAGCACTATATGTTTGAAAACTAGAGCAAAAGTAGTTCTTAGTATGCAGTGGCAGAAAACTCAGTTAAATTGTGTTCTACATTGGTAGGGACAGCAGAACTTGAAAGCGATGAACATGGATTTTAAATAAGGTTTCTAAGCAAAGTGTTGAAACAGGAGCCTGTTTTTTCTCTTATCGGTTATATTAAAATATGAGAGAAAAGAGATAAAGAACTCTTTAGCAATATATAACCAGGGCTTGATTTTGTACATTTCCAGCCTATCTGGTTGTTAAAGATGCTAAAGTTAGGAGATCAACTGTTAGCAAAATGTGTGATGGAGAAAAATCAAAGGGTGGTGAGACAAACTTTCTTGTGCTGAAGAGATTACGATTATGAAGATGGATCCCCTTGACTCTTGACAGAAGCCACCACTGGAAATGAGTTTATACAAGAAATATCTCTCGTCCAATGACACGAATTCCTGTGACAAATACAGGAGACCACAACATTTTTGAAATGTTATAACAAGAGAAACACTGCGATCTTAGACCAAAAGAGACAGAGATGAGAAAAAAGGAAGAAGACATCAGACTTTCAAAACCTTGTAGGCAGGAAACAGCCTGAGATTTATTCATCTGCAAACAAGCAGTGTCCTTAAGAAAAAGGAAGAATGATTTAAATGGCAAAACTTCAGGCCCAGTTGGTAAAACCTCTGAACATAAAAGATTATCTCTGGGCCTTTAAATCTAATAGAATTTAGCTTGCTGGATTTTTGAAATTGCTTGGCACTGTTGACCTCTTACTTCCTTAAATTTTATCCCTTTTGAAATGGAAATGTCTGTCAAAAGCTGTCCTATTTTTGTCCCATCATTGTGTTTTAGGAAATAACTTGTTTTCTAGTTTATTAGATCCACAATGTGAAACGTAATTTGCCCCAGAATGTATCATCATACCCAGAGTGTCACATGTATGTATTGTATATGATTTAGGTTTACTCAAATTTGGAATACTGAACTCATGATACTTAGATAAGATTTAGACTTAGAATTGATTCTGTAATAGGTTGACACCTATGCATTTCTTTCATGTGGCTGTTTCTAAGTTATATCCTGTTATAGTAAATGATTAATCGAGTAAACAAATGTTTTTCTGAGTTCTGTGAGATGCTCTAGCAAATTAATCAAACCCAAGAAGGGTTTTTGGGAACCTCTGTTTTATAGCCAGTTGATCAGAAGCACAGATAACAAACTAGCCTTGTGGTTGACATCTGAAGAGAAAGGCAGTGTTCTGAGATTGACTCCTTAACTTGTGAAATCTGGTACTGTCTCTGGGAAGAATGTGTCAGAATTGAGTTGAATGATAGGACACTCAGCTGGTGTCTCAGAATTACTCAGTGCTGTGGAAAAACCCACTCTCGCATTGGAAGTTGGTCTCAGAATGCCTTTACTTCTCTATTCCTTTCTTCCTTTTTTTCTCCTTCTTGCATTCCTATCATACATATGCTATACCTTTTATATTTTTCCCACAGTCCTTGGATAGTCTGTTTTTTTTTTTTCAGCCTTGCTCTCATTGCTTTTTTGGTTTTTATGAACTTGGCTGATATATCTTCTAGCTCAGAATTTCTGCCCTTAGCTCTGTCTACTTTACCAACAGGCCCATAGAACACATTCTTCATTTCTGTTACAGTGTTTTTGATTCCTAGTACAGATGCTCCTTGACTTACAATGGGGTTATGTCCTGATAAATCCATCGTAAATTAAAAATATTGTAAATCAAATAAGCATTTAATACACCTAACCTACCAAACATTATAGCTCAAAACACTTACATTAGACCATAGTCGCAGAAGTACGTTGAGTTTAATCTTGAGTAATTGCCTTCCTCTTATTCTCACCAGGAGCAAGAGACACAAATGGGTGTTTTGTACACATGATAGGATGGGAAGACAATATCCAAAAATGCTGACAACTTAGTACACAGTAGAATTTCAGTTGTCTACCCTCTGGTCACATGGCAAATGGAGCTGTGGCTAGCTGCCACTGCCCAGCATCATGGGAGAGGATTGTACTGCATGTGACTAATCCAGGAAAAAAAAATACAGTTTCTACCAAATGATATCACTTTTAAATTGTCTTTAAGTTGAAAAATGCTAAATTGAACAATGTTAAATCAGGGACCTTATGCATTTCTTTTTTATTCCCTCTTTGTACTTTCATGTTTCTGCTGGCATTGTTTATCTGTTTTTGTTTACTTTACCCAGCATCTCTGCCAATTCTCATTCTGATGCTTGCTTCGTCTCTTCAAATTGTTTTTTGATTTTTGGTATGCCTTGTATTTTTGTTTCTTAATAATCAGATATGTTGAATTTGGTAAAAAAAAAAAAAAACCTGCTGAAAATAGGCTTTTAGTCAGGTGGTGTTCAAGTGTGAGGGCAGGAGAAAGTTTCTGTCATTAGGTCTCAGGTTTGTAGTGAGCCTGTGTCTCTGAATTGTGACCTTCACAAGAGTTTCTCAGATTTTTTTTCTCACCTCCCATCTTATTAGGTGAGAGAGATGCCTAGAGGGGCTTGGAATTGGGTATTTCTTTTCCTCCAGGTCAGTTAGGCTCCAATAATACCCTAGCAGGTTAGTCTCTGGTTAACTAGCTTTTCAGGGGGCAGGCCTTATTAAGAAGAGCGGAGTCCCTGTTTATTTTTAAATGATTCCTTTCAGGAAGCCAGAGAATATATTATTTTTTATTTTACTTTTTTTTTTTTTTTTTTTTGCATTTACTATAAGAACCTGGTGGAGCTCCTAGAGGTACATCTCAAATATTGTGGGGCTTCTATTATCACTTCTTCCCCCAGGGTTGGTAGAATGAGCCGGCAATTCCTCATTCACAGTTCAAGTTTTCCTGCCCAGCACTGGTTCTAGTGTAGGTTTCTGCCATTAAATCTGCTCTGATGAGCTGTGACTCCCTGTATTCACACGTCTGTCACTCCAGTGTTTGCGGCAACAGTTTGCATTTGGTCCTCACCTCTCTTATGGATCCACGAAGAACTTTTGATTTTCAGTCTGTTCAGATTTTGACGTGTTCGGATAAAGTGGTGACTTCCAAGCTTGTTACATGCAGAACTGGTAACTGGAAGTCCAAACATTCTTTTTCTTTTTCTTTTTTAAATAAATAAATCATGTATTGAATCTCTGCTTTAATAGAAGAATAATACTTTTTTTTCGAGTCTAATTTTAAGGAATTTTAATTCTCAATTTTATTTATTACATAATTTTATACTTTAAAACTATATTTAATAGAATTATTGTCATTAAAAGTAATGTGTTTGTATAAATGTCTAACTTTTTTAAATTTAAAATTAAAAAAAGGAAAAAGTAATGCTTGTTAGCATTGATCAAGAAATTTTCTTATAAAATATTTATAGGAAAATTTAATCGAGTTTATGGTAAGAAAGTCCTAGTTATTGTTGATGGAAAGAGGGATAGGAAAGTGTTTAAAGAAGTCAGGTTCTAATGTAGGAATGCTTTCATGCATTGTTTTCATCAGCCATTTCCTAGGTGCATGATTTTGGATAAATTATTTAATCTCTCCCTTAATAAGTTTCCCATATATAAAATGAGATTAATTTTTGTTACAATACAATAAATTAGTATGTGTGAAACTCTTAAAATAATTTCTTCCAATAGTAAACACACTATAAATGTTATCTATTATTCTATCATCTATTCTTTCCAAATCAATATCAGGTGTTATACAACTATTAATTTGTATTCTTATAGCATATTTTCTGGCGGCAAGTTAATACCAATCTTCATGAAATATTTTATTTTATTCTTTTAAATTTTTGTTTGATTTAGTATTGGAATCAATGCTTGATTTCAGAGTAAAATGTTTTTACATAAATATAGTTTTTAAGACTCTTAAATTATGTGTTTGTTTTGTATATGTGTTTATACATGTTTAATGTGTATATATTGAAAACAAATTCCTATGGGTTAATTAACTTCAAACAGTAATAAAAAAATTTAAACATGGTTTAACTGTTTCGAGAACTGAATATAGCCAGAATTTTGTGGAAGACAAAATTAAAGAGAATGGGAAACTGTTTAGTGACTTTCCATGCAGTTTCCTATTTAAAGACACATGGGCCGACCCACTACTTGTCATTCCTTACTTCCTGTCTAGCTTTTTACTATGACAATCACCATTAATTATATCTGAGTGGTAATTAATAAATGTGGTTTTCCAAGATACTTCAGCTTCACATTTTGATATTATTTCAAATTAAAGAAAAAAGAGCGTGCTTTCATGCCTATATACTGCCACACTACCAGTTAATTGCTTACTTGCAAAATTATTTTAAATTAGAAAGGTAATATTTTAGTTACCATGGTTTTGGCATAGTTGCAATATACCATATGGCAATCATTTAATATTGCTATTCTGTTCATTATTTTACTCAGCAAAAACTATTATAATGAAAGTCAAGAAGTAAATGATATAACAAATTTGGACTACATATAATTATAACTTGTTTTAAAATCAAAACCATATAGAAAACTAGGAGGTACTAATTTTTGGTTTTAGAAAACAAAGGAAGAGAGTATAACATAAAGTAACGTGATTTTTATCTCACTAGTTTAAAAAATGCATTGACTTACAAAAGTAACGACTTTAAGTAAAAACATGATTATGTGATACAATGAGTGCTGTGAAAATGTTAACACTTTTCTGAACAAAGCAGAGAGATGATGTCGTTTAAGCATTGCACTTCTGCACAGTGAGAACTTTTATGATGTAATTTAAATTGTAATTGCTTAAATTAAATGAAACTTGACTCAATAAGAAAGTTCAGTGTATATAATCTAACACACTTGGCACTTCCTAGCAGGATCTCAAATCCATGCAAATTTTATAGGTAAAGGGGGAAATCTTAATCAAGAGTTGTTTAATTTTGTAGGGAAAACTAATCATTTTATCTAGTCCTATTTTATAGACTAAATTTTTCCCAGTAACGTGACTCCTATAGCAAATATTATTTATGTTATCTACTCAGCTTGTGTAATTTCCTCATCATTTAGACTAAAAAATTGTTTATGTTCCTCTTTGAATAACCATAATTTTTTTTTCAATTTATGTACACTATTTTAGAAAAGCAGATGAATAATTAATAAAGAATATGAATAAATAAATGTATTCTCCAATAATATGACACAGAAGTAAACTCTTCTCATGCAGGTGTCCTGCCCCAGGCCAATATCTATTCCCCCTGTTCAAGTTTAACAGCCTGCTACAGGCAAGCGCAGCTCCTCGCACTAACTGCCCTGCATTGATACATTGACTAATAGTTTTGGGTATGAACTATTCTGGAAAGAAAGAGGAGGAAAAGGAAAAGGAAAAAGGAAAAACCTTACTTTTTCCCCATGTAAACTTCATTTTATTTTATTTATTTATTTTTTTTAACTGAGGGAATTTTTCTTTTATGGTGACATTGGTTAGTGAAATCCAGCAAATTTCAGGTGTACAATTCAACAGTATGTGTGTGCGTGCGTATATATATATCCTCTTTAAGTTCAAGGTCCTTAAGTTTCGTTCCTTTGTTTTCTTCTATGTAATTTATTGTTTCAGGTCTTATATGTATGTCCTTCATCCATTTTGAGTTAATTTTGGTGCGTGGTGATAGACAACAGTCTAGTTTCATTCTTTTGCAGGAGGCTTTTCAGTATTCCCAGCATCATTTATTGAAGAGGCTTTCTTTTCTCTACTCTACGTTTTTGGCTCCTTTGTCAAAAATTAATTGCCCATATAAACATGGGTTTACTTCTGGACTCTCGATTCTGTTCCACTGGTCTATGTGTCTGTTTCTTTTTGTTTGTTTGTTTTGTTTTGTTTTGTTTTGTTTTGTTTTTGGCAATATAATGCCAAAAATCCTTACTTTTAAAATACCATCTAAGAAGAGTTCCCATACTTTCCCCTTTCCTGAAAAAAATGTTTTAAGGAACCTCTTACTTACTAAGTTACCTCCATGTATACAGTAGCTCTTAACTTAGAAATACCTTGAATTGGGATCTTTAGGGTTTATAATCATGAATGTTAATACTCTGATGATGATGATTTAGTATCCCATTGAAGATGACCTTATGATTTCAAGAATCTGCAGCATTCGAAGTACTCTACTATAAGCTGATATTTATCATAAATGATACTAATCAAAAGTATTTCACTTTTGCCTCTCTGCATATTTGAGAATCGGCAGAGGGGTATCTTCTAATGGAAAGAAGTTTTAGGGCCAGAAAAATATTCTCTAATTGCTTTTGGACAGAGTGATGGCATTATAAAATACACCAAGGGAAAAATGCAATAGCAAATACAAATTTCTCCTCGATCACAATATTTTGGCTTACACTGCTGGTCTTGAACCAATTCATAATTAGAGTCATCTGAAAATCATAAGCATCAATTATAGAACCATTTCCCAGTTGGTATTTTCTATGCTGTTTGGGTGAAAACAAAGTTTAAATTTTTTGTTTATTAATATTTTTTACTCTAATATTTGTAAAATTTTTAATTTGGAATGTAATTCTTGGTACAGATATGACTGGTGGGAAGAGATTATTAGAAAATAAGAAATGAAGCTTCAAATCTTTAACTAGTTCCCATATGTGTTATATTTTCCATAGCTGTAACAGAGAGAACAACCAGATAGGGGCCACAGATTTGCTAATCTCATCATTGATGTATAGGATTTTTCTTGTATAAGCAAATGAAAACACATGGGAACTGTATTCCCTGTAACAGCATTTAAGAGCTTGGTAGGCAATATGCTAGCTATTTACGACAGTAATGCTACCTCTGTGCAAAAAATAGTGCTAAATTTGCATGATAGTTTTGCAGATGTCTCACGTTATATTTCTACTATTGAGTTAAGCAAAACAAAATTTTTTTGGAAAGCAAATAAACATGATTCAATATTTATATTTTTTATAAGAGAAAGAAGAAAATAACCCATGGTTCAGCATACATTTTTTTTATTTCAAAAACTAGTCTTTTTTAAAATAAAAAATATGAAATTTATTGTTTTACAGTTTTACTGTATATATTTTAACTGCATTAATTTGTAGGTTATACTATTCTAAGCCTGCTAGAGAAACACCCGTCTTTTAATGAAACTATTGGTTAGTGGTTATAATTTTATATAATTTTTATATAATTTATAGACACAATTAGCTAATTTATAATTTTAAACAATTTACCATTAGTTGCAAATCATTTTCTCTCACATAGTATATTGAATACAATATTCTTTTCTTGAAAGAACTGATCTTATTCTTTCATTTGTTCATATTAAAAATAAGTAGTGAAATTATTTTTTTTAACTGAGAACAAAGAAAGTGCATGAAAAGTCAGAGAAGTGAGACACAATTACATGCAAGAGATATTTTGTGAAAGTCTGTGTCTCTTAAAAGGAGAACTGATTCTAAACCAAACAAACCATCTCATTATCATATTTTAAAATATTCCACATAAAGTTGGTGCATTGGCAAAGGTAAATTGCTATTCAACTAAGCATTAAAGAGTATTATAGTTAAAGATAAAATAAGCTATGTATTGCAGTAAATATGTGTTACTGCTAGAGACATAACTCTATAGTACTTTTTTGAAAAGTTAATTTATAAGCACATTGCATTCTTACAGGAAAGCAATGGACGGAAAAAGGTCCATTCAGCTGAATTCACCATGAAACAGCAGGCAATATTAAATCTGTTAATAAGCCTGACACTAATATTGCGAAGGAATAGAATATATACGATCCTCAGCAAATACTGATGCAGAATAACTAAACATTTTCTACTGTGCCCTCCACATTTTGAATATGCCTCTGGTTATATATTTTTGTATGAAGTTGTATGTTTTATATTGTATTTTGTAATAACATTATTTCTATATAATGTTGAAAGCCTCATTGCCTTTTATTTAATGTCAAAACATATTTTCACATGCCAAAAGAGATTATCGGTACATAATCAATTTTTAGTAAATTTTCATGACACTAAAGTTGTGTGCATAAAAATGTGACATTAAGAAGAGATGTAGCAGCACTAGCTGTATTGTATTTTGAAACTCTTATTTTGGCACAAATAGAATATGTGCTGCCTTTGCACTTCATATCTTTTGTTAATATATTTCTGGCTATGCTCTGAATTGTATTTTTATGTTTTTAAAATGACAGACATTAAAAAAAACTACAAAATAGATAGGATACTCACATACTCCAAGGTCTCAATAGTAATAATAACATACTTTTGAGATCAAAATGCACACCACTCAGCTATGTTAGGCACCTCCTTGCCTTTAAACCAATTCTTCGCTACAATAGATTAATGTCATTTTGAAATATCACATTAATTTTTATTATCTTTTCTATGATCTAGAAACTCACAAATCTTTGAGTAATAGATGCACTTTTTTAAAAAAATGCTTTTCAGCAGCTAGAGTATTCATAAAAGGTTTATGCTGAAATCCAGGCTACTAACATATGTGATGAAGTTGGGGTTTAGGTAATACTAAAAAATCAGTACATGTAAGCATAGAAAAAAAGGTCTTTGTATAATAAATGGTCAAAACTCTCACACTAATTTAACTGAAAGGAATTAATTTCGCGGAATTGTGACGTCATATAATCGCCAGCTTTTCAAATTTTGGAGAAGAAATCTTACCTAATAGGGATGATGGTTCAGAACAAGGTATCTCATATTTCATGAATAATTAATTTGGCTGAAACAGAAAAAGTTTAAAAATAGCATATATGTTGTGGGAATGCAGAGTTAAGTCGACTTAAAAAAGGTGTCTATAATTATTCCAAGATTGCTTAGATACTTGAATTTACTAATGTTTTTTTAAAAAAACTCTTAAATGGGTTTGTATATGCTATGTTCCAAAATAATTTGAATGTAGACTATTGTATTTTGGTTCCTTTAAGAGAAGAAATTCATTGAATGTACTTTAAAAATGCCTTTGTAAGCCATTTAAAAGTTCAAAGACAAAACTGAATATTGAGGTCTTCTGATTTGAGTTAGGTGAAATCTTTTAGTTTTGTTCATGTATTTATTCATTTTTCTGTTATAGTTAGTTTACAGATAATGCTACATAACTTGGGCCTTTTCAAGAAAACAGTGTCAATTTTTACTCTAAATGCTAAGCACCTTATTCCACTTTTAAGGTCAAAGACAATATTTGGACTTTACTATGCTCTTCCAAAATGGTCTCTTCAAAAACATACAGTACGATTAGTGTTAAATAAATCAGATTCCTAACAAAAGGGTTGTTTGTTAGGAGTACTAAAACTACTGCTTTTTTTAAAGAGAAACTATGTCTTCTAATTTCAGCGATTCTATTTTTATGGCTCTTTAGTCATTTGGTCAATTTCTTAAAAAAAACTTCCCTTCGATTTCTATTCCAACTTTAACGTATCCAACATTAGCATTCCTAAATCATCCCAAAATCAAAAATGGAACATTTTTCATTGAGGGTTTACTTTAAAGTTTGTTTTTTATTACTAGTGAGTCTTTTTTACATTTTTTTTCTTCTTTTGTTATTTGTATGTTGGTATCTTCTGCCCACATATTTTATTATAGTTTAAGTCTTTTTTTTTATCGATTTGAAAGAGTATATGTATTATTATTATTATTATTATTATTATTATTATTTTAATCTTGCATTGGGAGATGGTGATATTTTAGCTTCCAAGTACAATTCAAAGGTTTGTATTTGTTTTAATAAACTCAGTGTGGTTTAGGTTATTCTGAAACAATAACTTTAGATGAAGTCTGGACATTTTCTTTTATTGGCTGAATGATAAATAGTATTTTGATAAATTACAGATGTATAGCTGTTGCTTAATATGTGATTTTTGGATGTTAGATATTAGGATATTCAACATATCTATGAGTTATGCCAACATACAGATACAGTCATTAATTAACTATGCTTTTTTGTTATAATTCTGTGTCCTTGGTGTTTTTGATACCTTCAGTCAATATCCAGAATTATTGGTAGAGAAGTGAGCAGTTTTAAGTCAAATCATGAGACTAATATGCAGAGATTTGCTGTTAACCTGAGACCTTAATTTCTCTTTGCTCTACTGTCATAAACTAGGTGACATTCATGAAAAACTATATCATTACTGGAGTGATCACATTTCCTAGACAGCCCAGAAGAGCTGTGGTTTCTATCTGTTGTAGATCAATTAATCTTGTAAATGATTTTTATATATTTTTTTACTCACAAAAGTGTTTTCTTTAGGATAATAACTTTGGTATCATTCTAAAGTATGCTATAATCTCTTATGACATTATAATGAGTTTAATAGGAAACCATAGTAAACTTATAGTATAGGGAATAACTTCATCAGTTCATTCTTTAGAACGATCCCTCTGATTTTATAGTGGATAATTGATTAGACCATAGCTTGCCTGAGGACCAAAAACAATTCTTAAAAAAACTAGTAAAATAATCCATAAGAAAATATCTGGTAGATTAAGCAAGACATTAACAGTGGAGAAAGAGAAACAGATTGAAATGGTATTAAAGAATTGGAAATGAACCTAATATTTTTGGATTTGGGCTTGTGAGAGAGAGCAGTCAAAGGTCACTACCAGCTTCTACCAGGAGTCAGTAGACTAAAGGGCCAAGACAAGGGCATGAATTATGGCAGACATAGATAAATTGTGTACAAAGTTATTTAAATGCCTTTGAAATGTGAAAGTAGAAAAAGCAGGAGACAGATTCTGGAACTCAGAAAAAGATCTGAAGTGTTGATATAAATTCAGAAGGATCTAAGACAAAAGACAAAGAAAAAAGAAGAGAATTTGTAAGGTCGAAGAATTTGTAAGGATAGCTGAGAGATGGTTGGTGTCACATAACAATTTATAATGAAGGCCTTGACCTGGCGCCTGTTCTTAGCAATAAACTGGTTGGTTGTGAGCTCAGAGGCAACGTTTTTATGGACACGTGAAAGCCAGATTTCCATGATTTTAAAAATGTCAGATCAGAAAGTAAAGCAATGATTGCACAAAATTAATACTAAATTGTCTGGCAAGGTGTACTGTCCACAAATTTTGATATCCCTAATGTAAGAATAAGCAAGTTGGACAAATTTGTATTAATTTTTTGATGAATATTTGCTTATGTGATCGAAAGGAAGTCTCTAACAGAATTTCAAGTAGGATTTTTTTTATTATTTAATGAAAGATTTTATTTTTGTAAGAAGAATTTTGAGTACATATAAGCTCCAAACTTCAATCTCAGATTTCAAGTGTATATTTTACTAAACTAAAAGCATAACATTTCAGGCTTAAGGCATATGCCACAATTTGGTATAGCTACCACTAAGGCTGATGCCTCATCTTTGATTTTAACAGGGAAGATTCTTTTGATTTGGAGGAGTGCAAAGCAAAACAAAAACAGTTGTTTCCTACTGGTCTCTAATAGAGACAGAATACATAACAATGGGATTTTAAATGATTGCATGCCCTAACTGCCCATTATAAACTAGAGTTTAACAAGCCAGCTGAGTGAGATAGTTGGACTTATGCGCGACTGCTTCTTCAAAAGAAATGATTGATGTATGAGCTAGATATATGCCAGAACCTTCAGCAGTGTATTTGGCTGTTTAATTTTTCTGTGAAGGAAGGATGGTGGAATTAAGTGTCTATACTTATTGTTGTCAGGGTTTGGGAAGAAATAAGATTGAAAACTTATGAAGATTAGGGAAAGAGAAATATGGGTGATCTTTTTAATGAACCGAATGTAATGATATTTATCTAACAAGTGAAAGTTCGCAAAACCAATCACCTAAGATATCTACCTTGGTTACTTTGCCGCCAACGTCAGCATGCCGATGACCTTCAAAAAGCATACTCTCTTGACTTGTTTTGAAACTCTGCAGAACACAAGTGATAATAGCAGAGTCTGTTGCTATGGAAGTCCTGTGGAAATAGTCTCTATGTTGTTTCAATAGTCTTTGTTTTTCTGGAGGCTGCACTGAGACACAGTATGCACTACCTCTCACCATGGACCGCAGGCTGTGACCAGTTTCTTTACCCATGGGGGTCTCTTGTGCATTACTGTTACTGGCTTGATTAAGTCTGTGCTGGCATTAAAAATGGAAAGGAGGGGACACCCTTAAGAGACACCACTAAGATATTACCTAAGGGAAATGAATTAAAGCTATCAATAATGGTTTATGTCAACAGATCTTTATCAAATAGGACATATAAGAATAAAACAGATTATAGAAATTTAAAGGTTTAATGTTAAAGGTTTATAGATGTTGGCCAGTGGGCCAGAGATTAAATGAGGTGCAAAAAGAAAAAAAAATTAAGTGATTTGAGAGTCAACCCTTTAACAGCTTGCAGTTGAAGTCATGAAAGTAGATAACATCATTCAGATATTATCACCTATGAAATGTGTATATATAGAAATAGCAAAGGTCTGAGACATATCCTGATGAAGAACCTATAAACGTAGATGCTAGAAAAAGATTTCATTAAATAAATGAGGGGTAAACATCTGTAGAAGGAAGCTGAGTAAGAACAGAATCACCAATATTAATGGATTAGACCAATTTGAGAAAAAAGAAATGATTGAACTCTGTCAAATGCCACATAAAGAATTAAGAAAGAATTTAGCAGAGGGAAGCACTGATATGTCACAGAGCTCATAGTCACCAGAGTGATGGGCGTGAACACCATATTATAACCAACCGAGGACCACCTATGCCACAGAAGCAGAAATTGGAACTTATTCTATAAAATGGTATATTATACAGTTTCAAAAACTCATGCTGTGCAATAATATTTACTAATGTGGGTTATTTTAAAATATAATAATAATAAAAGCAAATAAAATAGATATATACTGTTTGCAACTTCTAAAGACAAATATATCTCTGATTATATTTTACATAAAGAATTTTGCTTATTTTCAAAGCTGTGTATGATAAACATGTGCTAATGTTTTAAATAAACTAATGAAAAACATGAGGTGTTTAATGAGAGATGTAATTATTGCCCTTTTGCTATTTTTAATAGAAAAATATAGTGCTACTGAAATAAAATTTACATGTTCTCACTTTAATATGTTATGACAACTGTGCAAACCAACCGAAATAGAACACAGAATATTTGCATTATCCAATACATTTTCTTCTAGTGCATTCTTCACTCTAACCAGAGATAGCCACTTTCTTATTCCTACTACCATAAATTAATTTTATATGTCTTTGACTATATAAATGGAATAATAGGTTATGTATTATTTTGTGTCTTCCTTCTTTAGTTCGACATAATGTTTTGAGGTTTATGCTGTCATGGGTAAATATAGTTCATTTCCTTTTATTGGTGAGCAATATTTCAATATTTGGAATCTATTATCATATTTAAGGATATTTGCTTGTTTTTCGATGTTTGGCTATTATGTTTAAGGCTACTATGAATATTCTTATACAATTATATTAGATAAAATATTTTTAAACTTGGTATTCAATTTTATATGGTCTAATCAGCAATGCCTTACTGTGCCCTGTTTTTATTCAACAGTTATTTCTCCATTAGTCTGGGTTCTCTTTAAGTTATATCTAAATATTGTTTTGTAGTTTTTGCTAGTTTTCCATGTAGAGGTCTTACACATTTTTCAAGGGATTTATTTCTATACATTGGTTGTTTTTGATGATATTTTTAAATGCTGTATGCATATATATTAATTATATATATGGATTATAAATGTTATTAATAGATATAATGTCATGTTACAATCATTGATATGACATATATGCAAATTATACTTATAGTATGATATATGAAATATACACATGGATTATTTTATCTTATACACAGGGGTTTGTTAACAGTTACACCTATACCTACAATGAGCAACATAAAAAATAATGTCTCAGGAGAAGAATGAGTAAATAGAAAATAATAACAAAAGATTTGCCTACAGGAAGCAAGAAAATATTTCAAACAAAGAGGGGCCCTGAGGGTAGACCAAATGCTTACATATCACTGTCAGACAGATTCCTTGGGTTCTTAGCTATAGCTAATGCTATAGCTAAGTTTCATTTTTTAAGTTCCTGCTGTGTGTAAGATATTTCACTGAATTTTTGTATTAACCTACAACATGAACTTTGGTCTGTAACCATGTCTGATAAACACGATCTGACATCCAGGACTTAATCCTGACAGGATTTGATTTATAGCAACTGTCTTTTCTACCTGATGAGCATCCATTTTTCCCAGACCAAGACAACTTAGCAGATATCAGGGTCAGCAGAATTCTCAGTCCATTGTTCTCAGTCTTGCCTTCTTTCCTCACTTTATATTGTTAAAATATGAAGTAGAATTAATGATATGTGAACACTTACAGACCATCATAAATAATACACTTTCCCTTTTCCACTTAGAGCATTCTCAGTTATCTCTGCAGCACAGATTGTATATTTTGTTTCATGTTGTCTAATTTTTTCCTTCCTTGGTGATAATTTTACTATGCAGAAATAAAACTATAACTTAATATTCATTGTTTATTTTTTCTAAGATATAGTACTTGATATTTAAAATAATCAAAATAATGCTGCAATAGTAATAGACACACACACACGCACACTGCATCCAATTAATTTTTATTCATCAGATGATTTTATACCAGAATAAAGGGAAGTAAATTCATAAAGGATATTTATGTCTACTTAATTTTAAGAAAAATAATTTTAGACTTTTTAAAAGTGAGGGGTGTTTTGAGTGCTATCAAGAAATAGCATGATGAAAACATATTGTTCAAATGAGGTGTGTTTTGAAAATTTAATTTAATATAATTGGGGGGCAACTACAGGTCAGGAAGTATTTAAAAATTAAAATTGAGGTTGTGAAAACATTTTTTAATCTGGTTACTTTATAAATATTTTTAGAGAAATAAATGTTACTGCATTAAAACAAAATAAATTATGCTGCAAACACAAAGTTGAAAAAATATTTCTTTGGCAGTGGAATATATACTAAAGATATGCTGGAACAAATGTCAAATATATCAGAAAGTGTTTTTTTAAACGGTTACAAAATGTAGATAAAAATCAGAAATTTAGATGATTAGTGAAGTATGTCTAGCAAAAGACTGGTAGAAGTTCTCAGAAGTGAAGTCACAGAAAATGTACGTGTGTAAACTAATTATTGAGACAATTAAGTGTCTCTGACTCAAAGCATATAGATTTCCAGGATAAAGGGTGTATAGAAAAAGAAAAAAAAGATCTATTCTGGAGCATACTATTATAAAACTCAGACAGTAGAGATGAGAAAAGACCTTAAAACCTAGCATGGAAAAAAAAATCACATCTATTTATTTGGGAATTAGAATTTCATCAAACATCTCAATGCTCTCAATTGTTCAGAAAAGGAAGTGAAAAAAAAAGCTGCAAAATTTTTGAGTGATAAAAGGAAATATGAAATTCGTCAACTACATAACTCGTCAGTCAGATAAAAGGTAAACATTTTCAAGTACCGAAGATCTCAAAAGTTATAGCTCTCCTATCACCTTTCTAGGGAGACTGCGGAAGGGTGTGTCCCACCTAAACAGATGAGGGCAGTTTTCAGGTGGGTATTGAAAGAATTTCAGGGAGAAAAACTAGGCTCAGTCCACAATAATGAATGGATATAGGATTCCAAGATAGATTTCTCCAGGATGTATGTGGCGAGGATGGGGCATCAAGGGAAGAAAAAATATTGTTTTTCATAGTCATAAGTCAAAAGATAATGTATAAAAAATTAGAAGTAATATGTCATCATATTGCTTAGAATATGGAGATAAAATCAGAAGGAATAATTAAAATGGCTGAAAATTGGTTGTCCTAGGATATCAAATTCTAAAGGATCAGGACAAGATTATTGATTAAGCTGATTAATATTTTATAATATGTAATGAATTTAGGTGGATATAATTTTATTTATTTTAAAATTTTTTATTTTATTTTATTAGTTTCAAGTACACAGTACATTGGTTAGACATTTATATAGTTTATTAAATGGTCCCCCTAACTGCTCTTTCTCTCCTCTGGCTTTCCACCTTGCTATTACCTTAATGCTAACTGCATTTTCTAGATCTGTGCTCCCCATCCCTGTGACTGTCAACTACTAGTTTGTACTTCTTTAAGCCTTCACCTCTTTCTTTCAACCCCCAATTCCCTCCCTCTGGCTGTCACCAGATTGTCCTCTATATTTATGACTCTGTTTTTGATTAATTTGTTCTTTTTCTTGCTTAGATTCCACATATAAGTGAAGTCATATGGTATTTATATTTCTCTGTCTTATTTCACTCAGCATAATAACCTCTAGTTGCATCCATGTTATTGCAGCAAATGGTAAGATTTCCTTTTTTTTAATGACTGAGTAATTTTTTTTAAAGAATATTGTATAGACTTGTAAAACATACAAGTGAACATTAAACATGGAAAAAGTATTTTCTGTAAGGGAGAATGAAATAATCAGACATGGCTAACGAAGTATCAGTTTTCTTATACAGGAGGACACGTTTTTATTTCGGAATGACGGGCTAGGTTTGAACCATACATAGAGCTCTGTGCTCCACTAGGGAGCTGTTTCTGTTTTGAAACATCTGATTATGTCTCCCCATTAGTGGTCTGCTTTTCTTCTCCAGTCAGCTGTGTCTCGTGAACCAACATGTTCTAGGTTTATGATGCAGTCTAGGGAAGACTGGTCTATCCTGCCAACATATTTTGTAGGCAAGCATTCTTCTTTCCTCTGTAAAATACCATTATCAAGTTCCCAAGATTTCAAATAAGTTTGACCTGAGTCATTAATGTATTTACAAAGAGAACTTAAGGTCTTTCATCTCTCTATGTCCCCAGCACTGACAAGGTTATTTTAGGACCGTTGCTCACTCTATTTTTTTCCAATTCAACCTCTAACCATAATGAATATTTCATTAACTCATATTTCTCTTAAATTTTTTTACAACTTGCCCTTTAATATTTTCTGCCAAAGAATAATTCATTCACACTTAAACAACAACAGCCAGATTTAATTTAAAACATATCTTATTTAAAATATGTTCAACACAACCATGTTCCTATGTCAAGTTTTTGATATACTCTTGTTAGCTCCGTTTCTTTTTCTCTCATCAGTGGTTATTTGACATGTTTTATATGATTAATGAAGGAATTTAATTGAGTATCTAATATTCTAAGGCTAAGTTCACATTCCTTTCTGTTATTTGGTTTCCCCGAGTATCATACCATGTGAGGTGTTTCTAATCAGCCTTATTAAATATTGTTTGGTTTTTATTAAGTTACATTTATAAACCTAGAGATCTTTTGTTACACTGTATAGTGATGACATTAGAAAGATTGCTAGTAATAGGAGGAATCAGTTTTAATTATTTTTCTTCCATTCTTCTAGGTCTCAGCTGAGCTTCTAACAATAACCATCAAAAGATTATTTGTCACTTTCCTCTTATTTGATATTCTATGTTTATGGACTTAGCATACTCTCCAGGACATGTCTGCTTTCTCCAAATCACATTGATAATATGTTCTCTTTTAAATTGCTTGAAGATTTTCACCTTTTTATACAAAAGATACATAGTGAGCTATACAAGCATAAAAATTCTTGCCATTATTTTCCCCATTCTCCCCACTTTTTTTTTTTTTTTTTTACTAAACACTGCCTTATGCGGTATATATGATTCAAAGTTCTAAAATGTAGTTCTGTTACTAACAACTGTTAGTACAATAAGTTGAATTGCTAAGACAGATTACATGAATCTTAGATTTTACCCAACTCCTAATTTTACTAGTGATATAAAAGAGTACAAAATGTAAAACACAGCCAAGGTTATTATTTTCCTTGAGAAGCGTGAAAGCTGTGAGCACTCCCAAACGCATCTGTTTTCTTTTCTATCAGAATACATGTTGGTTTAAGAATAACAGTAACCTATGTGGAACATTGATCACACATGGATCCTTTTCAATGCTGGAACATCTGCTCTTTAATCACATAGATGATGTGACTACCCCATTCCCCAACTAGCCACATCCCATAAATTCATAAATGATCAGAGATATCAGCTGTATTCTGATCAAGTAGTTTTGAAGTTAGAGGTTCCCTTCTCCACTGTTAAACACCATTAGAATATTTACTAGCAGTTCGGGTTCAAATCATTAAAATATTGACTTGAAAATCTCTTCTAAGTTAATCTTTCTTCCTGGTTTCCCTCGCAAGGGGCAATACCTTCAAAACTACTGTTTTATACTTCACTTCCCTTAGACTACTTTTTTTCGTAGTTTAAGACATGAAATATAGAAGATAATTTTAAATACTCAGAACACTGATATAAAGTTAGTCTAGTTCTTGGTCTGTCTCTCATTCATCGATTGCCAAGTGGAGACTTATGCTAGAGAGAGGAATGTTATATACTTATTATAACAAATAATGCAAATAAAGTCCTTCGAAGATGTATGAATCATTTTAACTGCTCAGTAAATGTTAGCTGTCTTTAGCTGTTATGCCAAAGTGACCTAGATAGACCATCTTGTGTTTAAGTTTAAATAATCACACATTTTTGTACCTATTTCAAAGCTCTTCATTTGTTCTAAGACTAATTTCAACTATTTACCTTAGGAGCTATTAAAATATGACCCTGCTTTATCCTCCATTTTCATTTCTTCTGAGAACCATAGTTCTATCCATAAAGTCATATCCCATCCAACCAAATTCTTTACTGAGATCACCAAACCAAAACTTTAAGCTAAAATGAAGGATCAGGTGTAATTTTATTATTAGGTAAGGCTATTCAATGCTAGAGAATTTCTGTATTCCTTCACAATAGATTTATATTTTTCTTATGCTGCTAAGGAGAAATAGCCAGCAGTTCAGCTTTATATCTAGAACCCATACTCCTTTCAATTTACATAATCATTTTGGAAGATTGCCAATCTATATTACAAATAGGCACTAAATTAATTCATTTAGATCCTGATTCAGCTGTGTTTGCTCAGGCAAAATTTCTGCCTGAAGTTGGATTGACTCTGAGGTCAATAAAATCTTTGCATATATAAATCCTGATGAGTCAGGTCTTGAATAAGTATCTTGCAATTTCTGTCATCGCGATTCTTTGTTGAATAGCCAAATGGTATTTTATGAAAGATTTCCATTGATTTTTTGAAGACAGGCATCATCCATTGAGTAGAACCATTAAAATTAAACATGTCGTTTCAAAAACACTTTTTCTTAAATTATTAACTTATAAAAAATAGTAAGTGAATTTAGTTAAGAATAACTTGTATGTGCATTCTTCTGCTACCAATAATTGCATTTTAAACATTTTATGTATATAATATAATAAGTCATCATTCTTGGCATCTGTGTCGAATGAATAGTAGTAAAATGGCTCATTTACTTGTTTCCTTTTAAAAGGTAACAAAAAATACTATTGACTTATGATGTGCTATAAAATTTGTGCTAGGTATATTTTTGTTCCTTGACAAATATAGAAAGATGAGACATGGTGTGTTCTAATTAGGATAATTGGAATTTTGCCAATATTCTTCATTGTATCAAGACTTAAGCCATATCAAGAAGGTCAGTGCTCTAAATACCCAAATCTGATCCTGCTCAGAGAATTAACTCAAAATGATTTGATGTACAAAATGATAATATTAAGTACTGAACCTGAAATAGGTAAAATATTTCTAATTACCATCCAGGCAAGTAAGTGAAGAGAAATTTTATCTTAAAAATCATACTATCAATGATAACATTTTATAGGAAGCAACTGATCTAGATAAAAGATCAATAGTGTTGAAGGATTCAATGGCCCTTTTCTTTACATTTCCTGGTATATACCCTAAGAATTTTACCAATTACCAATATATCATCTGATGAAGAATTAATTACACAGTCTATTTATAAAGGTGTGGATGGTATACAGCAGACTGTATCAGTTAATTCTTGCTGCAAAACGAATTTTCTCAAGACTGTTGACTTAAACCAATAGCCATTTATACAGCTCAGATATCTAGTTTGACATTTTGGGGTGGACTCAGATGGATTGTTCTTCCGGTTGTAGCTAGTCTCACTCATCATCTGTGTTCACCTTTTAGGACGTGGCAGGTGGCCAGCCAGTATAGGATGCCTCAGTAGAGCTCAGCTCTGCTCTGTGTTTTCTCTCACTCACTGGTAGGTGAACCTGAGTAAGGTCCATAGTTAGGGTTACAAGGCAGACAGCAGGAACGTGCAAAGCCTTATGAGAACTAAACTCAAAATTGGCACACTGCCACTTCATTCATTTTGCACAAAGAATTTTAAAGTCTGTTGCTACAGAGAGACTTCATCAATTTCTCTTTAAAGACTTTATACTTACTGAATGATCCAGGGGGAAGCTGCCCTTGTTCAAAGGCTGTCCCAAAGTTCATGGCCATGGACATAATAGCAGTGAATCAAGATTTTCTTAGTCAACAATTAAGAGACATCAAGGATGAACATATGACTAAGAATAACTTAAAATATGAAAGAAAAATGCTGTTAAAGAAGGAATACATTAAAAAATTAGAACTTAATGCAGTTTAAAAAGAAGTACTAGAAATAAAGGCATAAGAAAAAAAACTCATTAAAAATACAAATGTCAAAACAGCAATATGAAAAAAAATAGAAACTTTGCCACTGTAGTGGGTAAATTTCCCAGAACATAGGATCAGATGACAAAGATTAAAAGTGCTGGAAAAGATAAGAACCATAGATAATCAATCATTGTTGACAGTTTGACAACTGTATAACGTGTCTCATCGAAAGAGAAAAACGCAAAAATTGAACAGAAGAAACTTATTGCAGAAATTCTACTCCATTTTCTAGAGTCTTCAGTTGGAAAGTGCCTCGTTATTGGCCAGCAGAGTGATTTATAAAGACGTTTTCCCCAAAACCATTGTGAAAATTCTGTAATAACAAGGATAAGTAATAGATTCTAGAAACTTTCAGTAATAAACCACAACAAGAACAAGCAAACAAATAAAAGGACACCCGGAAAACAGTGAGAATTAGACTGTGTTTGACTTGCCGACATGCATCACAATTGAATACAGATCTGTGCCACTCTATTTTTTAGCTACTAGAGGTTGGCGGGTTTTTGATGGACCACTATATATAAAATGTTTTACACTGTTTCTGAAACAGTATATGCCATTAGTAAATATTTCATCAAGAATACTTAAAGTTTGGAATGAATTTTAAAAATAAGTATGCAGCCTAGGTCTAAGAGAAATTTTAAGGAGAGTGTGTTAAAGATTGTGTTTTCTAAATATTCCAGTGCCTCTAACTCCCAACCTTTATGCACTTTCACATTATAATCGTACTATTCCTTCACTAAGTGTTGGAATCTATCTTCTCACTTTTTTGAAACTGTGCAGACTCTGAGAGTACTTTGACCAATATAATACTGTAGAAGTGTCAGGTCAAGGAATAGTTCTTAGCTAACCTAGAGTTTCTGCATCTTACCTCTTAAAACCCAGGAGCCGTACTGTGAGAACCCATACCACATGAGAGGTTATAAGTGGATTCTCCAGTACATAGCCCTTACTAGGCTCTGAGAAAGAACCAGCCATATATGAATGAGCCACCTTGGACATTGCAGTGATGGTGCCATAAAAATAATCTAAAATATTTCACAATGAGTTTGGTACCAGGCAATTAGCCAAAGCAAGAATGACCCCAGGGAGACTAATGGAAGCTAAAATGACACTGGAGAATATAATGTGTGTCTGTGGTGACAGAAATTGTAGCAAAACTATTACCTACAATAGCATGAAAAAGAAAAATTGAACTTTATGAGCCTGTGAATTTATCTAAAGAGATGGTTCAGGCCAATGGATTTCTTGTAGTGGAGTCTGATAAGGTGCATATAGAGATAAACTAAACATAGAACTTTGCAAAATGTTAGTAAATTGTAGAGGGCATATAGGGGGACTAGCAGCCCTATATGCTAGACCACCCACCTAAAGGTTTCTAAGGTGAAAAATGATCTTATGTGAAACTCAAATCCAGGGTAAAATAGTCTCAGTGTAATTTAAGATCAAGTGCATAGCTGTGAGACCTTTGCCTAAGGATGTAAGACAGTTCTTTGTAAACCTTTACTAGACAGATTTCATTTAAGAATAGTAAGGTCATGCCTGCTTCATATGCCCTCTGTTATAGATAAAATGACTTCTGAATGATGTTAAAGGCATGAGGAATACACTCTTCAGATAAACGTTTTCCAGATGTCTTCAGGAGGCTGTCCCAAGGTACGTGGCTCACAGGCCGATGAAGAGGTGACCCATGTTATAAAGCATGAGGGATGTCAGGGTCAGCGATATGGCTGACCGAGAAGGGGAGGTTTGATGGTGTGACACCAGCTGGAAGAATGCACAAGAGGCAGATGTGAGGGTTAAACTGCAGCTACCAACTTTGTTATGTGGAGCACACTTCTGCTGGGAAGTGCTGTGCTCTCACAGGAGAGCAGTCGATTGCATGGGGCACTCACTCTTGCAAACATTTATTCTGCTCCCCTTTCTGTGCTCCTCTTCTGCTCTCCAGGGAACCCCATGTATCCTCACATAGCAGAATACAAAAGTGGCGTTCAGCCACGCATGCGTGATACAATAAGCTGAATGAAGCATGTTTACATATTTTCTAAGTCAGGGGTCCTATTCCTAGCCATGGGTCTGGATCACAGCCAGACCTTGGATCACAGCCAGACCGTGGGCCAGTCAGGCCTGGCACGAACAAGGGGTTCGACTTGTTTAACAGCACTGACTACCAAAGATCTGTAGGAAATGCATGCTTTTCTAGGAGGGTTATGCTAATTGAGGCACCCTTGGTGTGGAAAGAAAAATACAAAAGGTGGACAATCTAAAGCAAGCTCAGGATCTTCAACATCTTGCAAGTAAGGAGAGGGCTGAGAAAGCTGCTTAACGATACGTGTAGGCCATTTCTTATTGAAAGAAAGAGTGATTCAGAGGGTAAAATAAGCACTCAAAGAACAAAATCAAGAGTCGTGAAGAAAAATTCCAAAAGCAGACTGGACCCTAATGATGAACAATCTAGCAATATGTGTTGAACTAGATTTCAGGATTTTTGTGCAACAGTAGCTACCATATTTTTCCTTTTCTCCTCTTTTTTAAAAGGGGACATTCCTTGACATTATTCTTTCCCTGTGCTGCCATGAGTATCAGAGGTGGCGGATGAGGGGTGGGTGGCGGGGAAGCTTTATTCCTTGTCCTTTTTGTTCACAAATCTTTAGAGTGATAGGAACCATATTTGAGTGAATCTTTACCCACAACAAGATTTGACTTAAATTTCAAGATTCTGGATTTTCAGTTGTTGCCATAATAAGTGTCATCATTCATTTGAGCTGCTATAACAAAATCACAGACTGCATAACTTATAAACAACAAATATTTATTTTCCTCAGAGTTCTAGAGGCTGGGAAGGCCAATATCAAGTCACCAGCAAATGTGGTGACTAGTAAGGGCTTACTTCCTGGTTCATAGATGGCCAGCTATGTCTTTACATGGCAGAAGGCGATAGGGAGCTTTGTGGGGTCGCTTTAATAGGGGCACTGATGCCATTCATATGGACTCTAATCGCTTGACCTGATCACCTCCCAAAGGTTCTGCCTTGTAATACCATCACACTGGGCACTAGGTTTCAACATATGAATTGTGGGTGGGGGGTGGATTAGAGGAAGCACAAACATTCAAACTGTAGCAAATAAGATGAAAGTTTAGGAGTCTTGGGAGGTGGGGTGAGAAGATATTGTATATGAGAGTAATGATAGACAGTGAAAAGTTATATTTTCCAAAGATGTCTATATTACATGCTTTTCTTCCCTGTGACTTTGCCACCTTTCCTGTGAAAAGAGGGATTCTCTGTCTCCAGCTCTTTGAATCTGTCTGTGCCCTATAAATGTTTTATCAAAAACTGCTGTGCCAGAACTGGGCATAACCTTTAATGGCGGTTTCTACTTACTTCCTCATTGAACACAGCAGCCACGATATGAGTCGTGCAGAGAGACCCCATACAGACACTTGATTTGGCAGTCTCTTTATTGTTCCCCAGTACTAGCTCGTGTCAGCTGAGAGCCCAATGAGCCCTTTTGAATTTTCCAGTATAATTGAACTCTAAATAATGTATGGTCCTGGAGCTATATACTCATGAAATAAAACAGTGAGAAATAAAGTATGATAAAAAGGATACAGCCAAACCATGGAAGATCTAATAATTCTGCTAATAATTCTTTATTATCTATTGTATTTTATGGAATAAAATGGATTTTTTTTAAAAATAAGAGAATGGCATGATCAAACCTGTATTTATAGAAAGCAACACCGTGAGTGTTATATTTAATGAAAAAACATATAAGTATGAACAAGAGATTAATAATGACTGTGGGAAGTTAAAGGGCTGATTGCTGGGAGAAAAGAGAGACTGAAATCTGAGAATGGTTTCTCTCACTGGTGTTAATGACTATAATAATATCAGTAAGAACAATTTTTCTAAGATTTAGAGCAAAAATCAGCAGATTAACACTCCTTCGAGGCACCTGTTGAAATATAGTTTTCTGACTCTCACTGTAAAAATATATATTCAGAGTATCTACTGGGCAACTTCTGTAAGATTTGAAAACCAGTGACATGGGGGATATGGAAGAGAAATGAAATATAAAATGCAGGTGTGTGTTTATTTTCAAAGTTCCTGAATTTAAGGAAATAGTACAGATACGAAGTGCAATGTCTCGCTGAGAGTCAAAGTGAAGGTATAGAAGTTTAGAAGGACATCATCGCTATAGATCAGGATTTGGAAGATGAAATACGCAGTATGTGTTTCACAATCTTAGACACATCCTTGAAGTAAAGATTTTTTTCTTTCATGTTGCTATTTTCTTCAATTTTATGAATTCCATTTAAAAATGAGGAAAGTTTTATTCTTTTTTGAGTACTCTTGAAAGGAAAATGTGTTTTCTGATAAATTATGACAATAAACTATTTCTTCTCATCATAGATCTCAAAAATATCAGGGATCATTTATAGTTTAAATTATATTAGAAACTAGAAATTAATGGTAGGAGCAACTACAATGGAAATTTTCAGGATTTGTGCTCTTTGCATGGGTTTATAACAGTTAGGCTGCTATTGTTTGGGAAACTGCAATGATAAAAAAGAGAGAAGACATTAAATGAAGGAGAATGAGTTTAATTTTGTTTATTCTCACAATCAGCCAAAAAATTAGCAATCAGTGTGTTTAAATCTACTTGTTTTTTTTTTTTTTTTTGAGAGTTTAGGGGAAAAGAGAGAAGAGCAACGTAAGTTCATATCATTTTCACATCTACTTACTTTTCCACGTATGGAGTGTAGACCAGGGGAGGGAAATAAAGGCAAAGATTTTGTTTTGCTTCTTGCATCAAAAGAATAATATTACTACATATCTCCACATATGCTTGGAAATTTATCATTAATTTTATTGTTAACTTGATGTCAGATTCCATAATTATCAAGGTTTTGTATTGGCATACTCATTCACAAACAAAATTTTTACTTACAGTTATTGTTATAATTACATCTATTGTTAATTTCCCCCAACAAAATTGTTGGTAATCAATTCTTTGACTTTGCAAAAATTCCAAGAACCAGAAACCCATCTAGAGCATATATTTTGTCTCAGTGTTTCAAAGGCATTTTTTTTCCTAAATGCATTCTTAAGGGAAAACTATATATTAAAAGTAAAGCTATATATGCTCTTCAATAGATGATTGGATAAAGAAGCTGTGGTACATACATACAATGGAATATTACTTAGAAGAAAAGATGAAACACTGCCATTTGCTACAACATGGATGGGTCCTGAGATTACCATGCTCAGTTGGAAAAAGTTGAGAACCATATGATTTCACTCATATGTAGGATATAAGACTGAAATTAACAAACAAACATGACAAACAGACTTATGGAGAAAGACAGTGGATTAGTGGTTACCAGAGGGAATGGGGGAGGGAGAGCAATATAGGAGTAAGGGTGGGAGGTTTTAAATATTTAATGGTGGAATGCAGTGTACCTATGACATATTATTGAATTGTACACTCGAAACCCATTTGATTTTATTAACCAATGCCACCCCAATAATTTTAATAACAACTAAAGCTATAAGAAGTAATGATTCAGTGCAACACTAGGTTTTATTATCAAGAACTTGTCCCGAGGTATACACACAACTTTCAATCAGAAACTCTGCGAAAACATAAATCAAAATACTTTGTTTTTCTGTGTTTTTTAAATCATGGAGATTTGGGACAGAAAATATAAAAACACATTTATGTTTCTCATTCTCTTCTCTTTTTTTAATACTCAAATTACTTTGACTACATTAGTAATTCAAAGAGTCTTAATAGGTCAATTATTCTTTTTGCTATTTATTTATTGCTAGGTCTATTAACAAGAGTGATGTTGAGAGAAAGCATTTTATTTTTTATTTCTCTCATAATGGATACTGTAGTTTTTCTAGTTCCTGTTAAATTAAAAAAATATTGAATGTACTTATCCCAGAAGAAAATGTTGAATTTAGGCAAACTTAAACAAGTTTAATTATTTCAGAAAATGAAGATTTAAAAATATTTAGGAATGTTATGCACAATTTTCAAAAAATTACCAAGAGTAAATATTTCATGTTTGAAGATCTCACTTTCAAGGAAAATTAACATTCACATGTGTTCTTATTGGTGTCCAATTTAACACATCTTAAAATATCCAAGTCTATAATGGTTTTGAAACAGTTTTTGGAAAAATTTTGATAAACATTGCAGAGTACATCATTACCTTACTATCTCTAACCACTTTGAGGACATCATTTTTTACTCACAAAATATGTCATCTGTTACTGCTTTAAAATCTGCCTTTATTGCAAAGTCAACAATACAAAATTATTTCAATGTGTTTCTAAATGAAATATGTAATTAATGTCTTATACCAATATTCGTTTTCTTCTCGTCATTACATTACATGTATCTGTACATGTAAATAAATGTCAGTGTTAATCACATATTTTAAATCACTTTATTTAAAACTTGCCTGTTTTTGCTTTTTAAAAATAGACTTTATTTTTAGATCAGTTTTAGATTCACAGCAAAATCAAGTGGGAAATACAGTTCCTCTATTCCTCCTGCCTGGCCACACCAAACACTATCAACATGCAGCACCAGAGTGGTACATTTGTTAAAATCAGTGAATCTGCACTGAAATATCATTATCACATGAAGTCCATTACACTAAAGTTGTCTCTTGGTTGTATGTTCTATAGGGTTTGACAGATGTATAATGACTCATATCTGCCATACAGTGTGATACAGAGTAGTTTCACCATCCTAAAACTCCTCTGTGCTGTGATTCTTCACCCTCCCTACCCACTAACTCCTGGAAGCCATTGATCTTTTTACTGTCACCATAATTTTGCTTTTTCTGGGATGTCGTGTGGTGGAAATTATACAGTATGTAGCGTTTTCAGATTTGCTTCTTTTGCTCGTGAATATGAATTTAAGGTTCCTTCTTGCTTTTTCATGGCTCATTTCTTGTTAGGGCTGAATAATTTTCTGTTTTCTGGATGTGTCACAGTTTACCCATTCATTCACATACTGATGGGCATCTTGCTTGCTTGCAAGTTTTGTCAATTAAGAATAATGGTGCTATATAAATATCAGTGTACAGGTTTTTTGCATGAATGTAAATTTTCAGCTTTTTCAGGTAAATTCCAGGAAGCAGAATGTTAAATAATATGGTAAAAATGTTTATTTTAAAAAAGAAACCTCCAAACTCTCTTTAAAGTGGTTGTATCATTTTGCATTCACACCAACAATGAGCGAGAGTTCTTGTTGTATCACATCCTTGCTTGAATTTGGTGTTGGCAGTGTTCCAGAGTCTGGCCATTCTAATAGGTGTGTAGTGGTCTCATCATTGTTTTAATTTGCAATTCCTAATAGCATATAATGTGAAGCATATTTTCATATACTTGTTTGTCATCTGTATATTTTCTTTGGTTAGGAGTCTGTTAAGGTTTTGGACTATTTTTTTGAATTAGGTTGTTCATTTTCTTATTTTTGAGTGTTGAGTTTTTTGTATATTTTGGATAACCATATTTTATCAAATAAGTCTATTGCAAATGTTTTCTCTCATTCTGTGACTTGTCTTCTCATTCTCTTGACAGCATATTTTTTTAGAGCAGATATTTTTAATTTTAAAGAAGTCTGTCTCATCAGTTACTTCTTTCGTGGATCTTGCTTTGGTGCTGTACCTAAAGAGTCATTGCCTAATCCAGGGTCATTTAGACGTTCTCCTATGTTGTCTTCTAGGAATTTTATCTATGATCATTTTGGTTGATTTTTTGTGTGGTGTATCTAAATGTATCTAGAATCATTTTCATTTGCATGTGGGCATTCTGTTGTTCCAGCACCGTTTGTTGAAAAAACTTTTCTCTGTTTCATTACCTTTGTTCCTTTGTCAAAGGGGCTTGCTGTTCTATTCCACTGATCTATTTGTCCATTCTTGCACCGGTACCACATTTTCTTGATTACTGTAACTTTATAGTAAATCCTGGAGTCAGGTAATGTTAGTTCTCTGACTTTATTTTTCTCCTTCAATATTGTGTTGGCTATTTTGAATCTTTTGCCTGTCTGTGTAAATTTTATAATCAGTTTATCAATATCCACAAAATAACTTGCTGAGATTTTGATTGGAATTGAATTAGATCTACAGATCAAGTTGAGAAGAATTGACATCTTAACAAACATTTTTTTAGACAAAATTCAGAATCACTTTAACTTTCTCTGCCTCCCATTCAGACCTAAAATGTAATTGTACATACTTATATGGTAAGTATGAGAAGGATTCACCTCTTTGTAGTTTAACTGTGGCTGCCTCTTAATTTATCCAAACACTCCATTGTGTCTAAGATAAACTTTTTCATTCTATTCACATATATTTTATTAAATTAATGTTTTCTATCTAACTATATTATTTTAGGAATTGAAAGATATTTTAAACATTGTCCAGTATTTTCTCCATTTTAAGTGGTATATATAATATAGGGGCATTTACTTCTTAAGATGTTTAAAAAAACAAATGTTAAATATTCTGTGTGCCGAGTCTTCACAGATTTTTCTGTACTACTTTACTGCATACTATATTTGAAATTCCAGACACATGCAGACTAATAAGCAACTCAAAGTAAGAAATGAGCTTATTGCTCAGTCCACAGGCACAATCTATATTAATAGGGTCAGCAGAAGAGGCTGACTGTGCCCAGATCTAGCTGTGTCTCCTCCAGGTGCCTGGAGTCCTCTCAGGCCCTGCTGCTCTGCTCACTATGAGCAGTGCTATCTAGAAGCCTTCAGGGCATCATACCAACAGGCACTTTTTAAAACTATGAAATCATATGTGTGTGTGAATCCCTTGAATGTTCCAGCAGTGCTCTCATTCTCAAAACATAAATCTGCTCAATTATTGGGGCTTTAATAAAAGGCGATGCAGTGTTGTCATCAAGTGTCATGTCCAAAACCAGGTGCTTTGCTCTTGCATCCATACTTTGCTATTTATTGGTTAGTGGACCTTGGGACACAATATATACTTTTGTGACTCAGTTTTTTAATCTATAAAATGGGATTTAAATGCATCAATAAATGTACAGCATTTAATACAGTGTCTGACAACTAGCAGGCTTCATAAAAGTATTTATTATTATTATCACCTCGCTGGTTGATTCAACGCAACACGGAATTGAATGAGGAAAGAAAGAACAGACCCAGGGGAGATAAAGATACAAAATGATCTTTTGTAGGAAAACTAAATAAAACATAAACTCTCTCATTTACTCAATTTTCATGAAAAAATATGCCTGTGTGTATAAAACTCTTTAATACTCGTCTCAATAATTCTGTATTTCTCATACTAAGAACATATTTTATCTAAAATATTCACAACATTAATTTAAAAATAAGACATTTTCAATAATAAGAAAGTAGTTAAACTAATTATTGTATATCTATAAGAAATTATGTGTCAAATATTGTTTAATAACAAAATATTTATATCATAATGTTAAAGACATAAAGTATAAAAAGTTAAAGTTACATATAGCTTTACATATCACTTAAAATAATAATGAACATGAATATGTATATAAAGTAAAAATGATAAAAGTTGTTTCAGAAAACCCCTTGTTGAATTCGTTTTAATAGGCTAGAAATCTCATCATTCCCATCACATTTAATAATTTTTTCCTACTTTTACTGCAAAAGATGAGACTGAAATATGACTGCTACTCATTAATATTTTTTAGTAAGTCCCAGAAAGATCCATGTGTAACTTTTTCTAATATAAATGAATTTCTAATGTTTGTAATAAATTGACCATGAAATGCTTCCACTGTTGTTTAAGAAATTCCTATATAAAAATTGTGTCAACTTGGTGTTGAATGCTGGTTATGAATAACAAAGAATGTCCTGCCATTTAATCTTCTGCAGGTGTGTAATGGAGTTATGATTGATTCTGATCACTGCCAACCACTTTTCTTTCAGAAAGGTGGTGGAAGGATGGGATCCATACAAATCTGGTCATTGATAGCAGCTCCTGGGAAATGCTTCATGCTTATAGGTAAGCGTTCTCAAGGCTCTCGAAGTACCGAGATTTCTAACTCAGCAGTCATTTTAAATTAATTAAAGTTAGTCCCAGCTTAGCGAAGGCAGTCATTTCTACGACTGAAATCATTTAGTTTGTCAGATTTGAGGGATTTGATTCTAAGAATCCTTGTTTTCTATTATGTAAGGTCCTTCTTTATCTTTCCCACCACTGATTAGTTCTTAGTCACTGTGAGTTGGTGGATCGTATGAAAAATTATATAGCAGCTGCAGAACTTTGTGATTTGTTTCTAGCTCTATCATTAAAACAACCACCACTCTCTCCCCAGCCCCCGCCGTGTGCTTGTAGAGATTTTAACTTCCAAATTTCAGCATGCCGCTGTTATTTCCTATCTCTGTGTTTTCTGACCTTTTGTTTTGTGACTTTTTATGATACAGGGATATTTCTGAATATCTCACCAAGATTGGGAAGTGGTTGCCTAGTGTTCTTGTTAGCATAAAGAAAGAAGGTATTGGGAAATGAACAAGTATTCTCTTCTTTCACAGGGATAAGACTACTCTTTTTCATTACAAGTACAGTATTTTTTTTCACTCACTGTATCTACATTCACTTTTTAATTTAGTGCATATTTTTCTGAGAGTTGGAAAATAAATTGCCTTTCTCATATGTCAGTGTTAAGAGAGCTAGTTTTTCAGTGCAATTTTCTAAGTGTTTACTGGAAATGCAGAAAAGTCCTCATCAGGGTATATTATTACACAGTTCCTATCACAAACTAGAGACCTATCATAAAGGAATTGAGTATAATTTGGAAATAAACTCAAATGTCATCAACACCTGGATGAACACTTTACATTATGATTTAAAATGTCATGGCTAAAAATACTAAATGATTCTAAGAAAAATAATCTTTATAACTCAAGAGTACTTTAACTATAAAAAGCAAAAAAAAAATTAGAAAATAAGATGAGAAAAATATAAAGGGCATAGTTAGACGAGGCAGGTGTCCTGTATTCTGCTTTAGTTAGTATTTGATATGTAACTAGGAGAAGGTTATGACAAGTAGTTTATGTTGGCAATTTGTTTCTGTCTAATATCCGGAAATTAAAGATAGTAGTTAATACAGGGATGTTAGAGACATGACAAAAGGTTTCCTCTTTCAAAGGATTACTGGATCAATGAAGGATGTAGAAAAGGAGTAAAAAAAAGTATTTACTTAGTGTTAGATCTCTGATTAGATATATTTCTTTCCCTGGTTTAACTTTCACACATATCATAAGGAAAAAAAAGGTAAAGGCTTTGAATAAACTCTATAAAATTAAAGTTCAAGTAATTATTATAAATTGCTGAATAATTACATAAACATTCTACTTAAAATAATTTTCTAGACCAATTTTCATATATATGCACAACATGGTATCTGACACTGTACACTATCCATAGTACTTTTATTTTTTAAGCGTTACAATACTTTCAACTGTCTACAATGATTTATTGTCATCATATCAAAATGAAATATAACTTTTCAAATGGAAGGCTTAGAAAGTAATCAAGAACTGTCCACTTTTTTCTTGAGAAAACATTTGTTTCTGAAACGCCTTCTTCACTGCACAATAACGGTTCAGCAACAGTGGACTTCCACAGAATAGCAATTTTCCCATATGATCTTGCAATATTCAAACTCATTAGGCTCTAGAATACAGATATTTTCTTTTTTAAAACAAACAACAGAAAGAAATACTTAGCTTAAGTGTCTGCTTTCTAATGGACCATAAAACAAAACTAATTCACCTTTTTTTTCAGAAATTTTATTGAATTATTTAAATAAGAGGTCCATGTTTAGAATTAATATATTAGGAAGATCCTCATTTCTCTCAATTCTCCACATTAATTAGGCTGTAGACCTTAAGCCATTAAACAAGTATGATTTTTGTATTTATGTGTGTATGTGTATGTGCATGAGTGTTGTATATATATGTTTATACTTATACCTAAGGCTGGACTTCCATAGAACTGATGCTGGGAAAGGATTTGAAGGTGGGTGGTTTGTTTCAGAGGGAATCCCAGAAAGCATTGGTAAAGTAGAATAAAAGTGAGGGAGGTGAGGGAAATGAGTCAATGGAAGGGCTTTTGTTGAGCGGGTGACCACCAGGGGGCATCTTGATTCAACAGTTATGGGATCTCTAGATGATTCAGAACATGCCTCAGTCACAGCACCAAGGCACGTAAAACCTGGAACAATTTTCTGCCAACTCAATTCCATCTTAGATAGAGGTCTGCTCCCATGGGTGTTAACTCCCTAGCATTCTTCTCCTGACCTTCAAGCAGCCCTGAGGATAGCTTCAGGCAGAGGCACAGATGTTTGCAGTAAGAAGACATAGTAGCAAAGAGTACCCAGGCTATAGAGTCAGGATACTAACAGCATATGGTAGAATATACACTTGTATAATTATACTGATTTTAATAGTTAACTACTGTAAATATTTAACATCTGAGGGCAATAAAAGACTTTATGGAAAATAATAAGAGATACTTTATTATTAAAAAAAGAAAGATGGCTACCACATAGATATCAATGGTTATTTTTTGAGGATAGGTTTTATATTAATTTAGTAAAAAACATTTGAATGACTCATAGTTCAAGACTAAGAAGAGAACCAAGAGGATGGGTTTGGGTAAGTGATGAAACAAGAAACCCAACAATGGTAAATGATGAGAGGGCCATGTAAAGACAGAAGTTATACGCTGAGAGCAAAAATGTAGATATAAAATTAGTTAAATAAACTGAAATAATTATAAGGGATTAGATTCGTGTTTTATAGACATTTCAAAACATTTATTTTACCTCTAAGGCAGACATGCTAATCATCTATTGTTACGTGGTTGAATTTAGTTTTTTTACTTCTAACTTTTTATGCATCTTTGGAAAAGATACATGATGCTTGAAAAATATTTTTGCTTAGAAAATAATAAGGAAGCCCTGAGTGATTTCTAGTTGTCATCCTGCACTATTCTTCCCTGACTATATAGATAATTCTCATGTATATCGTATATCTCAGAATACCCTTCTGTGGTTCTAAAAAATCGAATCACTTAAGAATGAATGCACATTTCTAACACACTCCCAATTCCTTTCTGGAATGATGAAATAATAAGAGTCATCTAGTGGAATCTGTGATGTTCGTGTGCTGCTGTGGGTTCTTCTGACTTCCTGGGGATGAGAGCAAGATGAAGGCTTTTAAGTTCACTGGAACTGAGCAAAAGCTCAGTTTAGGAAGAAAAAAGCTAGAGGATCACATCAGGAAAGACCAAAAAAAAATTTTTTTTTTTTAAACAGCAAATGATAATCCACAAGGAAATGAACAGATACCAAGAACTAAACCAGAGAAAAATGATTTCCCCAATTTTTTTCAAAAGACAAAGAGAAAAATTGGCCACTGTTAAGGATCAAATATATTTACTTGATAATGAAAAAAAGAAAAGATAAAGAAGTGAAAATTCAGAAATTAGAATTAAAAAGGATGGGACTTGGATTTTAGAGTAACTAAAATAATTTCCAGAGGGATAAAGAGGAACAGATGGAGAGAAGTTTATTGAATACATAATATAAAATTTTTGAGTTGAAGATGATTCTTTAAATTGAAAAAACTTTAAGCGGTACACAGAATAATTAAATAAGGGAGCTACAAACATAATCTTCTCTTAACATAAAAGAAACCATTTTTCATGTTTTTACAGAGAAAAAATATTACTTTATCTCTTATTTTTTCTGACTTATGATATATTACCTCCATTCATTTTCATTGAAAACTGCAAACACAGGATACAAAAGAGCTTAAAATCTATACTATAGAGTTAATTTGGAAGATATAAAAAGTGATATATACAAGATGTATAAAGTGGCTATATTTGATTTCTTTTATTAAAACAGTGACAAAAATCATAAATATGTGAATATATATTTTAATGTATTCATGAATATATATATATATATACTTATGCACATATATGATGTTTGCGAGTGTATATATATTTGTGTGTTTGTAGTGGGGTATGTGTATATTTGTGTACATAAAATTAATGTTGAGGTTTTCAGCTCTTAATATATATACTTACCTACTAAAATAATTAGTGTTTATTGGGCAATTGGAATATTCTAGTTTTGTGAAATATCAATATGAGCCTGGAGTATATTATAATACTAGAAAGCAAGGAATATATTAAAAATTAATGGGGACTCATATCTCAGACAAAATACTTGATGAAAGCATATATTTTATTTATATTAGATTCTTCCTGATAAGTGAGAGAATTTTTAGTATGATGGAATGGTATTTTCTAAATTTTAAAGTCTTCACAGAGATAATAGATCTAGAAAATTATTATAAATGTCTGCTAAACCATTTGCAAAAAAAAAGCTTCTGTGGAGCATATATTAAGAATGATAACTTTGGAGCAGGTGATCCTTTTTTCAGGAATGCAAGCCTGCTTAACGCTTGGAAGCAAATTAATTTTGGTCTCTATAATGAATAGCAAAAGAATTAAGGAGAAAATATGATCATTTTAATTATTGCAGAAAAAATTAGTTGATTTAATTTTGCATGCTTAAGTGCTGAAAACTCTCAGCAAACTATATGAGAAGGGCACTCCCAATAATGAACATTACTAAAACCATACGTATAACTAGCATCATACTTAATGGAGAAAGACTGAACATGTCTCTAAAACTGGTAACAAAAAAAGATGTTTGAGCTCACTATTTCTACTCAAGAGTTGTACTGGAATATCTAGCAGGTGCTATAAGGCAAATATATATGTAACATCTAGCTTGGATATGAAGTGAAACTATTTATACATATAATGACATACATATTTTAAAATAATGATACTTCTGACTAGATATTTGATGATATTAAATGAATAATGTTAATTTTATTGTTTCAAGAATGGTTTTATGGCTGTAATTCTTTGTAAAAAATCATTATCTCTTTAGATATTCACAGATGCACTATTTTGCCTGGACCTTAAAGGTTCAAATACTTCACAATTTCAAGTGGTAATGTCAGGGGCATGGAGTTAGTGTCTAGAGACTATATGAAACAAGATTGTCTATGAGGGCATAATGGGTCAAGGTGGGTGATTGTACAAAAGGGTTTATTGTGTTATTGTTTTCAATAACATATGTATCCTCATATTTTTAAGATATCTATCCTCATATTTTTCCATTATGGAAAGTTTAAAGAGTAAAGAAAAAGAAAATAGGTTATCAAAGATGTCATACTTAGGCCTAGTAAGTCTCATACTTAGGCAAAAAGTTCCTGCCTATAAAAGATTAGAGTTTAATGCTACTTTTCAGTTTTTTGTTATTAGGAGAGAAAGGGGAAGTGTTGTTTCTGTGGACTTATAGAAATGTATCAGTTTAATTATCAACAGCTTTAAACTCAAGAGTCTACCATAGGGTCTTGGTAGGTGCAGTTGTGAAGGCAAATATAGGATGTATTTTGTGTGCGTTTTTTTCTTTCTTTTTTCTTCGTTGAAATTTAATTGACATAGAACATTGTATAAGTTTAAGGTGTACAACGTGATGATTTGATGTATGTATATATTATGAAATGATGACCAGAATAAATTTAGTTAGCATTGCCACATGTAGTTACAATTATTTTTCTTTTGTTGAGAACTTAAGATTTACTCTCTTAGCAACTTCAAACATACCATATGGTATTAACTACAGTCACCATGCTGTATATTATAGCCCCAAAGCTTCTTTATCTTATAACTAGAAATTTGTACCTATATACTGCCTTCATTCATTTTGCCTATCCCTACTCCATCCTTGGCAACCAATGATCTTCTGTTCTTTGTATCTATGGATTTGTTTTTTTTTTTTTTTAATTCCACTTATAAGTGATATTGCACAGAATTTTTCTTTTTCTGTCTGACTTGATTTGCTTAGCATAAGACTCTCAAGGTTCATCATGTTTTCACAAATGTCAGAATTTCCTTTTTATGGCTGAATAACATTCTATTGTGTTATATACCACATGTTTATCCATCCATCCAGACTTAGGTTATTCACTGTCTTGGTTATTGTAAATAATGCTGCGGTGAATGTGGGAATTCAGATATCTTTTTGAGATAGTGATTTCATTTTTTCCAGATAAATACCTAAAGTGAAATTTTTAGATCATATGGTGGTTCTAATTTTTATTTTAAGGACTTTCATACTATTTTCTATAGTGGTTACACATTCCCACTAACAGTGCACAGGAGTTCCCTTTTTTCCACATCCTCACCACTTGTTATGTCTTGTTTTATTGTTTTGTTTTGTTTTTAGAATAGCTATTCTAATAGACGTGAGGTGATATCTCATTGTGGTTTTGATTTGCATTTCCTTGATGATTAGTGATGCTGAGCACCTTTTCATGTACCTGTTGCCCATTTGATCTCTTATTTGAAAAAAAAAAAAGACTATTCAGATCCTCTGCTTATTTTTTTAATTGGATGTGTTTTTCAATAACTTTCTGTGAGATCAACTCGGGGTACAGGCATGGATCAAACAAGGCTGGCCTTGGATTCATGAATTTAATTACTTACATGCAAACAACTCACCTATCCACTGAAATTCTGTTAAAAGTAGGTTATAAGTTTAACATTTCAACATGTGTATCTTCTTTGCAACTGCAACATCATAATCAAATTAGTCTGTTTATAATTAAAGCCCTACAAGCTTAAGCTATTTTAGTAGGTTGTTTGTTCACCAAAATAGATTTATATTCATTACAAAAAGACAGAAATAGTGGTCCAGATCATCTAATCTGTGTTTTCCTGAGAATATTACCAACACAAGTACTTGAATTTATTTGATCTATTGTCATTTTTATGATCATGGATATCTTTTAATTAATACTATTTATTAATATATTATTTATGAATAAATACATTGATTAATATATTTCATAACAATTTTATGGTCCACAAGTTATTGTCATGGTTCACTTGAAAATCACATATATCTTATAAATATTTTAGAGAACTGTCTAAGCATGTGAAATTCTTTAATTCAAATCAGAAAGTTCATTCATTTTTGACAATAGCTAATAAAATGCTAACTAAATTTTCATAGGAACGACATAGGAAAACATCTTGAGACTATACCTTTTAAAGTTATTTACAAAATGATATTTAAAGGTAAATAATTGTGTCTAAGTTAATTAGATTTTTGATACTAATTTTGGTTTTGTCATTGTATAATGTACATATTGCATACTTTGTGGGTTTACTTATTTTAGAGTACTAATACAACTTTTAAATAGATCTTCTCTATACTTTAGAGACAGAAATTATAGCTTTTCTGTTAAATTTTGACCTCTCATAATAGAACGAATTACAAATAAACTAAATTCAACTTCTACTAGTAAATCTTCATATTGAATAATTATATTAGGATTAATGAATGTTTTGACATACATCTCAAGTACATTAAGGTAGAGGTTAAAATGCTAGATGTAATTGAAAATAATTCATTTAACCAAATATGTATACTACATATCATTTCATTTTTAATTTCTAGCCAATAATTATATTATCAATGCACAGTGAAATAAAATACAAGATCATTAAATAATTTCTAATGTTTTCATATATATACATGCACTCATTTCTATTTTGGTGGCTACATTAATTTATACCAATGAAAAACTTTATTATTTTAAAATGTTTTTTTTCAAACATACTGAAAACATTTCTAGATTTAAAGATTCCATTTTACAATTATTTCCATCAAAACTAGATTGTGCTTATAGTTTTCAATTTCTTTAATACTATTTTTCTAATTCTTTTGAATCACTGGAAGTACCTTTCAAATTGTAGTTTCTAATATTATACAGAAAAAGTTTTAAAGGCAAAATGAGGAGACAGAAAAGGAAACATGGAGTGTGTGGTTTGGTTTATCTTTCCAAAGAATGGCCATCCCCCGACCCCTGCCTTAGCACACTCTCTCTAAAAAAAAATCCATGAATAAATGAATGGAGTGAATACATAAATTTCTGTATAATAACTATATACATATATATAGATAGAAATAAGTGTGTAAATTTTTATTACCAAGAAATTTCATATTGTAATATTCTAGACAGTATGCATTATTCTACATTTCATCTCTCAGAAAAACCCCATTAATTTTTATTATTCTTTCAATATAGAGATGAGTAAATGTAGATTCAGAGAGCATCAGTAATTGAAGTTCTCACCATACGAGGCAGCAGTAGGATAGCGCTTTGTATGTTTCTTGTGCCCATTATCCCTTTAATTAAAGTTTGCCATACAATCAGGCTACCGATTTTAAGTAAATTGAAAGCAAAGACTTATGAAATGCTTAATTCATGAAAAGCTATCAAGAGATAAATCAATCTATTGTTAACCAATATCATTACTCTGTGACCAAAAATAGTGTGTAATTATATTTATAATTTTTCTATCTGTGGTACACAAACCTATAATTTCATTGCTATTGATTCTACTAAGCATTTTTTTCCTACTGTATATTTCACAACATAATACCCTAAATAAACCTTTTGTCCTATAAGATGGCACTTTAATAATGAATGAATCAAAATCTGGTGACCATGTCTATTTTTGTATGTGAATTATCAAAGTGCCAACAGCTTATTCATACCATGTACATAATTGGTTTCACCCAAGTGTAAAGCAAAAAATCTTCAGCCAGACAAATGTGATAGTAGTTGGGTGATACCCAACATGTTGTCTGATAAAAGAGTTTTGCCAACAGCTCATACTGCTTTTGCTCAGCGCCTGAAATTTGTCATAACATTTGCCACTATTTTTTACAAGCTTTAGAGCAAGTGTAATACAATTATTTCCTAAACTAAGGATGCAACTTTCCATAATGCCTTGATACTTATGATCTCTTCTCTGCATTTAGAAATATAATTTTCCAATTTTAAACTCACATATATAATTTTGTGCTTATTCTGTATGAATTACAGTTTCTTTCCTAGAGAGCAGCAAGCAGTGCTCTTTTGAAAATGACATGAAATTTTTGTGCCTCCCTGCATTATTTATACGGTTGCCCAAAAAAGGTCCTGGGATCTAGAGCAAATGAATCTCCAGCTCAATTAAGTTTTTCTTATCCATATTTTCATAATCAGGCCTGTATTCACATTTTCAGTTTTGAGGTGGCTGGGAAATTTTTTTTGTTTGTTTTATTGTTTTGATTTTTATCAAAGTTACACATGTATATAAATTAAAGAATCAATTGATTATAAAATATTTGTTAAGATAGTTTTTTAAAATTTAATTTTATTATTAGTTTCAAGGACACAGCACATTGGTTAGACATTTAATTCATTAAATGATCCCCCTGATTGCTCTTTCTCTCCTCTGGCTCTCCACCTAGCCATTACGTTAATGCTAACTACATTCCCTATGCCATGCTCCCATCCCTGCGACTATCAATCAACTTCTAATTTGTACTTCTTTAACCTTTCACCCCTTTCTCCAAGCCCCCTAACCCCTTCCTTTTTGGCCATCACCAGATTGTCCTCTATATTTGTGAGTCCGTTTTTGATTAACTTATTTTTTTTGTTCCTTAGATTCTGCATATCAGTGAAATCATTCGGTATTTATCTTTCTTGTCTGTCTTATTTCACTGAGCTTAATAACCTCTAGGTAAGCCATGTTGTTGTGAATTGTAGGATTTCTTTTTTTTTTTTTAATGGTTGAGTAATATTACGTTGTATATATGAACCATAATTTCTTTATCGAATTGTCCATTGATGGGCATTTAGGTTGCTTCCATATCTTGGCTATTGTAAATTGTGCTGCCATGAATATAGGTGATGCATAGATCTTTACAAATTATCGTTTCCATTTTCTTTAGATAAATATCCAGAAGTGCAATTGCTGGGTCATAAGATATATCCATTTTTAATGTTTTGAGAAACCTCCAGACTGTTTTTCACAGTGGATCTACCAATTTGCAGTCCCACCAACAGTACGTGAAGTTTTCATTTTCTCCATAATCTCACCAACACTTGTTGTTCTTTAATTTATTGATGATAGCCATTCTGACAGTATGAGGTGATATCTCATTATTTTTAATTTGCATTTCTCTGATGAGTCGTGACCTTGAACATCTTTTCATATGTCTATTGACCATCTGTATTTCTTCTTTGGAGAAATATCTGTTCAGATCTTCTGCCCATTTTTTAATTGGACTTTTTTTTGGGGGGGAGGTTGTATGAGTTCTTTATGTATTTTGGATATTAATCTCTTATCAGATGTATCATAAGCGAATATTTCCTCCCATTCACTAGGTTGTCTTTTTGTTTTGCTGATGGTTTCCATTGCTGGCAAAAACGTTTTAGTTTGATATAGTGTCATTTGTTTATTTTTTCTTTTGTTTCCTTTGCCTGAGGAAATATGTCTGAAAATAAATTACTAATAGCAGTATCAAAGAGATTAATGCCTATGTTTTTTTTTTTTCCTGGAAATTTTATGATTCAGGTGTTACATTTAAGTCTTTAATCCATTTTGAGTTTATTGTATACAGTGAAAGATGGTGGTCCAATTTCTTTCTTTCTTTCTTTCTTTCTTTCTTTCTTTCTTTCTTTCTTTCTTTCTTTCTTTCTTTCTTTCTTTCCTTTTTTTCTTTTTTTACATGTATTTGTCCAATTTTTCCAGCACCATTTATTGGAGACTCTTTACCCCATTGTATATTCTTGTCTTCTTTATCATATATTAAGTGAGCATGTAAGTGTGGATTTATTTCTGGGCTCTCTATTCTGCTTCATTGATCAATGTATCTGTTTTTATGCCAATACCACGCTGTTTTGATTACTGTAGCCTTGGGATATAGTTCAATATCAGATAGTGCCATACCTCCAACTTGTGGCTGGCCAATTTTTTGAAGCCACAAACTTTATTATGTCAGCAGACTAAGGATTTCTGTTGGCCACTTACATTTATGATGTTATTTTCTGTTATAGTTTTCATGTTATTCTTCCCATCTCTACTTTTATGCTATGGTAGAATCTTGCTGAATTCCAATCAATCTTTGTATGTTAGAATTATAATATAGCATAATAATGACAATTAAAAAATAACTAACAAATATAAACATTCATGAAAATTATACTAGTTCAATACCAATTAAACAAACAATATAGCTATTTTATGGTCTTAGCAATCTTTCAAAATATGATATGATCATTACAGGATACCTATGAAGGTTATTATTTGTGTTTCATGTCAAATGTGTAAAATTTAGATAAGGATTATGTCATCACACAGGCCTCTAACAATTGGAAACCCCCTTTACATAGTATCCCAGACCATTAAGAGCCTCCAGCACTCCACAGATAAAATTATGAGGTCATACAGAGCGTATAGGCTGATTTCAATGATGTGTGAAAAGGCTATACTTATTCCATCACATCATGGAAATGGACAGTGGTTAGAACTTTTACAGCTAAAAAGAGATCCAAATTATTTATAGACAGGTTGTTTATATGTAAAAGGGGATATTAACATTCCATTAATTTATTTATTTTCACCATAATGTGTTCTCTTTTAGACATAATAGGGAATAATAACATGGCATAGTGGAAACTAATTTATTTACCAAGATAAAACCAGATGGGCACATAGTGATCAATATTTACATTACTGCTATAATATGTGTTATAGCAAAGACTAGCCAGAAACTTTAAGATTTTCATTAAAAGACACTTATTGGGGTTATTTAACCAGAGTGTAAATTTATGTCTGAAATAACTTACCTGAGTCATCAGTTAGATACCATAATTTTATTCATGTCTCTAGAGTGTAAGTTTCTAGTAATTCAAAGAAATTAAAGCTGCATATTCAGAAAAATTGGGTGTATTTCAAAACCAGTTTTCTCTCATTAGTGATCTGAATTACCTCTACCCAGTGAGGGATTGTCTGTGATCATGAACAAGCCTGAAAAGGTTTATAAACCCCCGAATGTATATAAACAAAATTAAAAATTATTCTTTAGTGATTTTTTTTATATAATATAAAATATCACCACATAATTTGCACATATTATTTACATAAGGAATTCAAATGTTTTAGCTTTCATTTTCAAGTATATAAGATACATCACTAGAAAGATTAAAGTTTTTTTCATGGGCAGTTGGAAAATGTTAATGAAGTTTAAATTACACTTAAATTATTTCGGAGAAATGATTTTATATAAGTAATGAACATATTTTTCTGAAAACAACTTTATAAACATAATATGCATGCCCATACACAAAACCCACAGAAAAGCTATGAAATTGTCTAGCTTTAATGATGGCTTAAGATCTGCTGTCCTACACAAAAAATATTATTTTACACAAAAATCACTTTTCTCTTTAATTGTTGTATTTCTCCTTTGGTTAACTAACTGAAAAGTATATAATTAGAAACGGACAAGTCAGTTCAAATATTGGCATTCGAATACTTATTTTTTTCCTAATGACACTGTTATTGCATTTGGGGAGGGTCATTTAGAAATATTCTCTGATATCATTTCGATGTTTAATCATTCACTCTTATAATTCTGGTTTTATTCATTTAGTGTTGTCTTTTAATCATTTTAAGTGAAAATAGCATATATCAATTTATTATATATTGCTGAATTCATGTCTAGTAAAGACCTTAGGCAGTTTTATAGGCTGTGAACAAGAAATTGTTTTCTAATTCCACTGTGCTACTCATACATTTGAACTACCACACTGCAGTTATTGTTGGCTTCGATATGTATATTTTGGTCTATGCTCAAAGGTTAGTTTACCTATTTTTGATAATGTCTTCTAACTCCCACATAAAAATTAATGAATAGGTAAAAAGAAAGCGTGTTTTACAATGAAATTAGCTTTATAAGATTACAATACTTAGTTGATTGTGTGTTCCATAGCATTGGAAAATTTCCTAATTACAACAGATCTAATAATGCCACCTATCATAGGTGACAGCTAATGAATAAAATGTTTGTGACATTTGAGGTGATATTTATATTTTAGCATGAATTTTTAACTCTGTGTTAAAGGATCTTATCCAGGCCCTTCTACTACCTTCTGATAGACACAGTAATTTCTTCCTTATAAATGGCCATCTTCTCCCTGTCTCTTTATATGGTATTCTCTGTGTATGTATGTGTGTTTCTATTTGTATAAAATTCCCTGCTTTTTATTAGGACATCGGTCACATTGGATTAGGGCCTACCCTAATGACCTCATTTTTTCCCCAAATAAGGTCACATCCTCAAGACTTCGCCATTTTTTTTTAGAAGGATCCAACTCAATTTATAATACCAGGAATCATAAAATATGTGTGATATGCATAAGCCTCCTTCAGTTAAAAACCTGAACAGTATTAGATACTTTGATGGAAAAATCAGAAAGCCCGCGGGACTCTGATGGTGTTGCAAACCGAAGAATGTGCAAATGTACAACAGGTTGTCACTGAAAAGCACATGGCATAATATTAGCACAACAATGAAAATTGACAAAATGTTGCAAGTTCCAATTTATGGGTGTTTTAAAGTAGAACCAGAGGCTTAGAAAGAGCAGACACTAACTGGGGAACCTGAGTTTTTGAAACTCACAGGGCAAAGCTCCCTCTGAGGACAAACTCCCATCTTAAAGAGATATTGTTAGGAGTATCATCTAAATTAGATGGGATAGAGACAACAGGAGAAAAGACGAGAGACAGAGCAGATAAAAAGTGTGAGAGTAAATCAGAGGAGGCAAACAGCAGAGTACTAAGATATATTTTTTATCACTTTTTAAAACAATTGGAAAGGGAATTCAGTCCCCGAAGCTAAGAAAGCAATTCTGTTCTCCAATCTCTCCCAAATGTGCAAAGCAATTCATATCACCTGAATGTAAGAAACAGAAAAAGATCTCAGTTGCATCCCATATAAAATTATCGTAAGATAAAAAGACCAAGAAGCAGAAGATGGTCCCTACAGACAACGGAGACTGAAAACAAAAATATGCTCACAAAACAAAACTGTAATCTGTCGAAACCAAAAATGCACAGATTTAACATCTCAAGTGGGCAGCAAAAGAATTTGCAAAGACAGGTTTTCTGAAGTAAATACTTTAAAAACAGAGGGAAGGGACCATTGGATTCTGTAAGAGCCGGGTGAGAGGGAGGCCAGGGCCTTTGGGGCAAGAAGCCCATCTCGGGTTCAGGAAGGCTTTAGGGGTATGTTAAGTCTCTCTAGCTGAATCCTAATACTGTGCGGAGGCTGAATCCTGCTTCTGAGTGTGGATGAATGAGGGGGCTGACCAGCGTAGTCTTCCTGATCCTGCATCTGGAAGAATTGAACCCTGTCTACGAGTGGCCTGGTCACCTTCTCCTCTGGAAGGCCATTTTCACACCTTGAGGACTGTCACTCTGACAGCTCCGAAGGTGGCTACAGCATGGTCAGGCCCCTTGATAACCCATCTCACACTGCGTGGACTCTGCCCTTAAACCGCCTTCAGCTGAGTTTCCTTCCCATCTCCCACCTCACTCCCCGCCCCACGCCCAGTGCCCAGCGCCCAGGCGTGTTCCCTCGGCCTCAGGAAGGAGGTTGGTAAGGAAAAAGGGGGTCAGATCTATTGCTGTGGAGGAGATTTTACTTTGGGTGGTGAATACACAATGCAATATACATATGATATATCATTGAACTGTACACTTGAAACCTATGTGATTTTATTAACCAGTCACCCCAATAAACCTAATACAAAAAGAAAAGAAGAAAGGGGCTTAAGCATACAGAGTTCAGAAGATACAAAGAAGAAAATCACACACTCAGTGAAGTCCCCCTGCACAGCTGTGTCTCCACCCCTTGGGCTATCCACACACATCCTGCCACTCCCCAACCCCCATCTCCAGAAATTATGGGGACTCCCGCCTGGCCTGCTCCACACACTTCTTACCTGAGGACTTCTCTCTCAGGATCTCTGACTTTATCACCCACCAACCCAGGTGGGTGAGCGCTAGATCTGGGGTGCTTCCAGGGCCTGCTCACCTTGCCCAGGTTCTGTGCAGACCTGGTTCTCCTCACCTTCCCTGCTCCCCAGACCTGGATGCAGATGTTCACACAGAACATTTCTAGGAGTGTCAACCAAGTGTGTTGCAGCATCATTGGGTCCAGGTGGGTTGTTGCTCAAGGGACCAGGAACAGAAAACAACTATCCCTCAGAAAGGGAAGGTAAAAGCTTGGGGACTGATGGGAAAAACCTTTCCCAAATGGCATAGATGTGGGAAAGGAAGCTCCAGGGAGCTAAGACCATGAGGAAAATGACAGACATTATGAGAAAACATCATCACAAACATCAGAAAACTCAGAAGCCAAGTGATTTCAGGGAAAGAAGATTCGAAAAGAAAAGCGTCAAAAAACAAGATGGGATTATAGAAAAAGGAACAATTCACAGATTATAGAAGAAAAGTTTCAATATATTTTTCTGAAGCTAATATAACATTTATGTGAAAATATGATAAATGCTGCTCAAGAAATAAAATAATCTTATATCATTTGACTATGAAAGAAAAAAAAAACAACAACAAATTATCAGCAAACAAAAGCCAAAGGTACTGTCATGAGATTGTTGTAATTTTTAAAATTTTATAGCATGGGAACTAAAGTGCTGAAAATTTATGAATAGGATGGCTACAAACAACAATTTATCTTGGACCAGAGCATGACATCTGCATAGATGTTACTCCTGCCAGTACTACATTATTTGATGCTTCTGTCTTATGTTTGAAATTCCAGTGGATTTAAAGGATCACATGAACTCATGTTTCTAAATATAGTTGACTCTTGAAAAACTAATGGGGATTTGGAAGGTGCCAAATCACCCCAAATCAAAAATTCGCATATACTTAAGTCAGTCCTATGTATATGCAGATCTCCAGCCTTTGATGGAAACTGGATGCAAACCCCTATTTTGAATTTTGTTTATTTTTTTGTCTATAGAGCAATCTCTGAACATCAGAGTCACCTCAAAATTTTATTTCCAGGAACAAATTTAAATAAATCTAGGCAAAGGACTTTCTCGTGCACACACAATCTTGGTGGAAGCATAGAAACGTTGTGAAGAATTGTCACTATCTAGTAAATATGACAGTGTATATGCTCTTCACTAGGAATTTCCAGTTGCACGTGTATCAGTTATGCACATATATGTGCAAAGAAGACGTGTAAGATTGTTCATAGTTACATTATTTGCAATAATAAAAATGTGAAATATTGTCTACGAATAGGATAAAGAAATATATATTTGGTTTATGGCTTATTCAAATTAAGGCTATATAGTAATGAAAATTAACTTGATTATTATCTATCAATATGTATAAATCTATAATTAATATAGAATTAAACAAGTACATTTACATCTACATTTCAAAAATATATATACATGAAGGTGTAATTTTCATAGGTTTTAAAATACACTCAATGAGTACTTGATATTATTTTATTCATTTTATCAAATATTATTCCATTATATGTGTATATGTGTATATAAAAACGCATACATTTGTGTATATATACATATGTGTATGTCTTTTTTATCCACTTATCAGTTGGTAGATACCTGTGTTTTTACTTTTTGGCTGTTATGATAAGTTGCTATAAACATTCATGTACGTTTTCAGTTATCTTGAGTATATGACTAGAAGTTGAATGCTGGTATTTTTAACATTTTGCAGAAATGCCCAAAAGATTTCCAAAATGAATACACAATTTTTTATTTCCCCAGCAATGTATGACTGTTTCAATTTCTCCATATTTCAGCATTTGTTATTTTATGTCTTTTGTTTATAGTTAATCTAAGGGGGGTGAAGTGGAAACTAGTTTAAATTTGCATTTCCCTAAAGACTAATGATATAGAGTGTCTTTTCTTGTGCTTGTAGATCATTTGTGTATCTTCGTTGGTAAGAAAAAAAATGTTTATTCAATTCCTATGCCATTTTTAATTGGGTCGTTTGTCTTTTTGTTGCTAAATTATTGAAGTTTTTATATATTCTGAATACAGTCACTTATCAGAGATATGATTTGCCAACATTTTTTCCCCATTCTGTGGATTGTCTTTTCGTTTTCTTAATGGTACCATTTGAAGCATTTTTTAAAAATATTTCAACAAATTCAATTTATTTTTTTAAATGATTTTTGTGTCATATTTAGAAACTACTGCCTAATTTTAAGGTTACAAAGATTCATACATAAATATATTTTTATCTAAGGATTTTACAATTTTAAATTTTAATCTTTGGTATGTTTCCAATGAATTCTTGTATAAACTGTGAGGAACAAGCCAAACATCATTCTTTTGCATGTGGATCTCAAGTTGTATCAGAGTGTTTACTCTTATTTTCTGGATGATTTTGTGGAAGACTGGTCTTAATTTAAACATTTACTAAAATTTACTAATTAAGCTATCTAGTCTAGGACTATTTTTTGAAGCAATTATTTTATTTAGTAACTTAGTCTTTTTATCTGTTACCACTCTAGTTCTTCAGGCATGGGTTTCTTTATTCTTTTAGAATATTTTAAATGACTCATGTCAAGTCTTTGTGTAGTAAATTTAATGTCTGAACTTCATCAGGAATATTTTTTGTTGATTGCTTTTCCAGCATCTGAACCATGCTTTCTTATTTCTGTTTATGTGTTGTAATTTTATTTGTTTAAACTAGACATTTCAAATAACATAATAGGGCAACTCTTGGAATCGGATTTCCTCCTGCAAGATTTGTCTTGTGGTCACTATTTGTTTAGTAACTTTTCTTAACTAATTAAATGAATTTTGTATTTTGTTGTGTGACTGTTGATGTCTCTGGTGGAGAGCTTTGTGTTCAGCTAATGATTGGTCAGAGATTCTCTTAAAGTCTTTGAAACAGTAAGGTCCTCACGCTCTACTAATGAGCACTTTTGGTCATTTAGGGACACACCTTTAGCACTGTTTACTGTGCTGCCTTAGCTTACACTTCCTACCTGAGCAGTCTCTTGGTCAACCACGGATGAGAGATTATAATGTCCAAGCTCTATCCTGGACAGGAACACAGCCCTGCACATATGTGACATTTTAGAAGTTTAGAAATATGTCAGAGCTTTTCAAAGCCCTCTAGATGGACATATCATCCCCCAGCTATCCTTTCTGTTTGGTTAGCTCTTGCTTGTCCTAATTATTATTACAAATTTAGGCAACTGTGATGTTAAGCAGCTGCCACTGATTATTTTTGAGAAAAACATAGGGGATGATTTTTTGATAGTGAGAGAGCTCTGAGTCAGGTCAGCCAGGGAACTGCCAGGCATGTCAGACAATGAACATCCTGTGCACACAGGGACTTTGTGCGGTTCCAAACCCACATTGTCTCCTTCTAGCATATCTGCTACGCTGCTGGGTTTCACTATACTGTGGCCGAAAGACTGGGTTTTCATGGTCACCGCAAGACTAGGTGAGAAGGTGATGAGAATAGGCCAAGTAAAAATGCCACAAATGTCATTGTTTTTACTGAAGTTCACGTATATAGTTTAACAAATGCTCCTCAGATGGTTGCTAGCCTGTGTCTAATTTCTAGAATTTTGAAAAAGTTTTGTTTACTATGGATAATTTTCTAGGTTTTTTTGTTTTTTTTATGGTGACATTGGTTAACAAAATCCAATAAGTTTCAGGTGTACAATTCGACAATAAAGCATATATATGTATATATTTGTGTGTGTGTGTGTGTGTGTGTGTGTGTGTGTGTGTGTGTGTATTGCATTGTGTGTTCACCGTCTAGTGTTTTTTTCTTTAACAGCTTTTTTTGGAGGTTTGGATGTTCCAAGATTCTTACTTCACTATTCATATTAGGATTATTTATTTCCTTTTTTTTTTTTTAAACTGTTTGATTCACTCAAGTATTTTCTGTGACTGGTCTTTCTGACAATCTGACTTAATATAGACTATATTTTTTCTCAAATCGATGCTCACATACTTTTCTATTTTTGATCTCTTGCTTCCTTCAAACTTTATTATAATATTTGACTCTCAGTGATAGCCTTAAAATAAATCATTTTCTCTAATGAATAAAAATCTGACATCTGAGTTTGTTTTTGTGTTTGGCATTAACCAAGAGAATTTACTAGTATAAGAACAAAGTAACAGGGAGAGATCAAGGACAGATACAGGCACTGGACCCTCTGGGAAACGATGGGGTTTAGGGATTTAAAGAAAAATAAGGCCTAGTCATAAATCTCGTCTGAAGGACTGAAGCAGCTAACTAAATTATTCTCTGTGCTCACCTAGTATCAGGTGACCATTGAAGTCAAGGTTTGGGGGAAGCTCTCTGTCAGCTGCAGTAGAAGAGATCATGGATAAATCTGGACTGCACCCTGAAATGGCATTTTTAAAAGGCTTTGGGGAGCTTAAGAGTGAGAATGATAGCCTGGAATCCTCATACTCTTGGATGAATGCACACTAAGGCCCAACGGCTTTCTACTGCAGTTCTAAAAGAATGTGTTAGTAGTTGCAGCCACAGGGCTGAGATAGCTGAACGTAAAACAGCACTTTTAGGCCAAGGGTTAAGAATGAGAACATTTGAAGTCACAGTCTTGTCAGGGAAGTTGGGTGAAGATAAGAGCATGTAAGAGATTCATATAATAATCATGGAGATGTTAAGAAAACTACAACATCTAAGTTATTCCGAATACACAATCTGCACTAAACTGCTTTTGACAACTAACGCCTCTCTCTTGGCTATTTAAGAGCTATTCCTACACTGTGCTTGAATAAAAATCATAGTAACTACATTGAAAAAGGGAGCTCTTTTCTTTGGTGCTGTCCCTACAATCTACAGTCCCTCTCCAGATACAACCAGGATCACAAACATAAATAACTTCCTGGACTGCCTGGTTTTCCTGGGATGACAGAAACCAAAAGTTGTCAGAAACAAGATGGATATAGTTACCATAGTATGAATTCAGAATTTTCTGACACGTATAATTGTTTTTACGTTAATTAATATATTACTGTACTTCTAATAACAAAATAGATGGGAATAATGTAAAGTTATTTCTGATGCATAATACTATAAAAATTTCAACAATATCTTGAGACACACATCTAATTCTTAGACCTGGACCTTCACATATCCATCAATTCTTGAATAAATGAGACTTAAGTAACCTACCAGGAAATTATATATTTCCATATATACTGATAATATTTTTCTGTGATCCCTAAACAAAATTGTAGGAATTTAAAAGGAACATGAGCTCTATGAATATTTAGGTAGTGGCTTTGATGTTATACTCATTTCAGGAGAAAGGGTATATACCAAGATCATCTAGCATTCAGAATGGAATTTTGTAAAGTGAAGGTGGTCCGTAGACTTTTGATAAAGTGCAACTTCATGGTGTTCTATTAAGATACCTGATTGTTTTTTAGTCCTTGAACTCAGTATTGGAACACTTATTTTAGTAATTGGATAAATTCATTTATTATGTGTCTGGACCATAAAACTAAGGGCAATGTTTGTAAGGAAGATAATAATGAATTCTTTAACTTTCTTCTTCTAAAGCCAAATCAATACTACATGACAGGAATTCCAAAGAAATGAGCTCGATCACCCAAGATTTATTCATAGGTCTTGGTTAAAAATAAGTACTCGCTTTTAAATCTAAGTATTTCTTAGCAAAAATAAAAATTACAATGGATTTTTATAGGTATAATAATGTGATACTACAAAATGCTGCTATTGCCCAGATGCAGTTCTTTTATGGTTTGTGTCAGCAAATCTCTTGGTACATAATTTTGTAGCTAGTGAATACATATTTATCTGAACTCAAAAATAAGCAAACAAGTCTAGAAATGCTATTTTCCCCCATAAAATTTTGCAAATTATAGTTCCCCTATCTCATCACAGGGTTAAATGACCATATTAGTTTCCCATTGCTGCTGTAACAAATTATTAAAAACAGTGTCTTAGCATAATATGTTTACTGTCTTATAGTTCTATAGGTTAAAAGGTGGAGTTGGCTCTATTATGTTCTCTGCCTCATGATTCAGAGGCTAAAATCAAGACGTTGCCTGACCAGAACTCATATCTGAAGCCTGTAGGGAAAAAATAGACTTCTAAGCTCATTGAAGTTGTTGGCAAAATTCAATTACATGTGGTGGTAGAGTTGAAATGCTCATTCCCTTGACGGGATCTTCCATAAGCCCCTCTCACCTCCTTCAGGTTGCCTGCAGTTCTTATCGTGTTATCTCCTCTGTCTTCAAACCAGCAGTGGTGAGTCACGTTCTTCTCATGCTTCGAGTTTGTCTGACTTCTTTAGCTATTTTCTTCTGTCTCTAGCTGGAGAAAGTTCTCTATTATGGGCTCTTATGGTTATATAATGGGTCTATACAGATAATCTAGAAAAGTCTCTTTTTCTTAAAGTCCATAACTGTAATTATATCTGCAAAGTCCTTATCACTGTGCAGTTCTATATTAGCAGGATCCAGGGATTAACATGTTTGATGGGACACGGGGGGCTCTGAGTTTTATAACAGAATTTAAGTTATAGGGAACATAATGGCATAGCTTTCCAGATGATATAACTTCCCTAGATGTCAAAAAAAGAAAAAGTCAAATAAGATGATAACTGGAACCGTAGTTGCCTCAGTAAAAACTTTAGGGTGGATGAAATTCCCAACACACTGTAACATACATGTTATAAAGTCTAATACCTGAAAGACCTATGAGTCTTCTAGAAGTCAAATTATTTTTGGTATGAAAGGATGTGGAGGAAACTTAAATGCATATTAGTAAGTGAAGGAAGCCAATCTAAAAGACACATGTTTTATGATTTTCAACTCTATGACCTTCTGGTAAAAGCAAAATAATGGACGCAGGAAAGAGATCAGTGGTTGCCAGGGGTTGATCTCTTTGTCTGTTTGGGCTGCTTCCTTGGGCATTAGGATTTCAACGTATGTATTTTGGAAAAGACACAGACATTCGGAACAGAGCAGTTGGGGTGGGGAGATAAATAGATGGGGCACAGAGGATATTTAAGGTAGTGAAGTACTATAATGATGGATACATATCATTATACATTTGCCTCAACCCATAGAATGTGTAGCACGAAGAGTAAACCCTCGTATAAACTGTGGACTTTAGGTGATTATGATGTGTCATATATGGGTTCATCAGTTATAACAAATTACCCAGCGCTGCTAGGGGTTGTCGATGAGGGAGGCGTCTGAGATTGTGTAGAGCTGCAAGGTGTACTGGAATCTCTGTCTCTTTATTTTTCTGTGAACTTAAAACTCGTCTAAAAAAATAGTATCTCTAAAAAATTATATTGAGTCAACTGAAGTGCTCTAACTAAAATGGCTTTCTAAACTTTGAGCTCCCTACCATTAAGTTAAATTTATGGGATGCAAAAAAGCAGTGCTAAAGGAAACTTAAAGCATTAGATTTATATATTAGCAAATAAAAAACATCTACACCCAATAATCTCATCTTCTATATTAGAAAACATGAGAAAGGTAAGTAATATAAGCCTAAAGTAAGCAGAAAAAAAAGGAAAATCATAAAAATTAGAGCAGAAATTAATGAAAGTTAAAATAGAAAACAATACAGAGAATCAACAATCAAAGGCTACTTTCTTTAAAAATAAAATCAGTAAAATCAATAAATCCAAACAAAAGTGAGAAGACAGAAGACACAGTGTACTAATATCAGAAATGAAAAAAGGGTCATAATTTTAATTAACCGTAGCCATTAAAAAAGGATAATACATGAATAGCATGAACAAATTTATTTGATAACTTCAAAAAAGGAGCAATCCTTGAAAGACAGATACCAACTAGGAGAAATTTTAATCTAATTGGTCTCTTCCTATTAAAGTATTTGAATCAATAATGAATAATTTTTCAAAAAAGAATACTCTAGAAATAGATAGCTTCACTAGGGAATTATACCAAACATTGAAAGAAGAAGTAATTGAAAAAATATTTTTAATTTATTCTAAAAAATAGAAATAAAGGAACACTAATTTATTCTAAGAAGCTAGTGTTACCCTAATATAAAAACAAGATAAAGACATTACAAAAAAGGAAAATTACATATCAATGTTTCTCATTAAAGAGATGCAAAAATACTCAACAGTATCTTAAGAAATTGAATAGTATATAAATCAAAGTATATAATATGACCAGCCTTTGAAAACAATCATTATAATTACCACATTGACAGCCTAAAGAATAAAAATCATGTGAGCTTATCAAGGGATACAGAAAAAGCATTTGAATAATCTAACACCCATCATGATTAAAACTAGAAATACAGGGGAATTTTCTCAACTTGGTAAAGAACATCCACAAAAAATATGAGCAGCTAAAATCATGCTTAACAGTATGACACTGGAGAGTTTCCACATAAATGAGAAAAACAAGATGTTTTCTCTCACCACTCCTATTTGACATTGCCCTGACCGTTCTAGGTAGGATAATAAAATGAAGAAAGCAAATAAATATATACAGATTGAAAAGAAAGAAATAAAGCCCTTTTTACTATTGATGATATGATTGCAATGTAGTAAATTCCAAAGAACAGACAAAAATCTCCTAAACTAATACATGAATATAGCAAAGTGAATATGCTCAAAGGCTACAATAAACATTTATAAGTCTATACTGATAAAAATTAGGTAAATAAATAAATGGAAGATTAAGACAACATTCCTGTGCAGTTGTTGTTCAAATAGTTTATGTCGTTACTACAACCCCAAGATGTAGCTCAAGTCCCCACACTTTTAATGTAGGCTACATGTAGTGAGCTCCTTCCAAAAAGTAAAGTATGAACAGAGGAATAATAGAGTGACTTTATAACTGAAAAACATGGGAAATACTTCCTTAGTCAGCTGACCCAACTATGTAATCATGGCATTATATATAATATGATGTAAATGACACTTGACCTCTGTGATTTTCCTCCCCACATATTCCATTTTCCCAGTCTAGCCATGAGAGGAATTCCAATTAGGAAACAGTCTATAAAATACTTAATCAGCACTCTTCAATACTGTCAAGGTCATCAAAAACAGGAAAGTCAGAAATTGGCACAGTCAAGAGAGGCTTAGGAAGACATGATGGCTAAATGTAATGTGGAATCCTGCCATGGACTAAGGAAATTTGAATAATGTATGGGCTTTAATAAATAATTTATCAATATTGGTTCATCGATTAGAACAAATATATTGTACTAAAATGTTAGATATTAACAATAGGAAAAATTTATGTAACAAATGGGAACTGCTATTATGCTAATTTTTTTGAAAATCTTAAAACTATTCTCAAAGCAAAATGTGTATTTAAAAGTAAGCTCTATGCCTATAATTTGTTCACTTTATTATATATAATAGATAAAAATAAAAACATTTCAAAAGCATGGCATAAAAATAATTGTTATTTTTGTGAATGAAATTCAAATGCCTGTTTGTTTTTATTTAATTCAGCAAACACGTGACTGTTATTTGTTAAATTGACTTTAATTTTGCACCATGCTGATGAATTTTCCGGATCAGTAAAAAAATAATTCAAATCTTGTAGAACTCAGTATGTGCAGGAGCTGTGATATTCTGAGCCTTCTTTCTCTATACAAACTAACAGATAATCTATTTTTACCCTCTTTTTACCATAATTTCAAAATCTCCACCTTTCCCTTACCCTTCTTTATATGTTCCATCTTCTCATAGATATGTTTTATTGTTTATGTAAGTTAAATCCTAAAAACTCCTAAAGAAAATTAATATGTTTTAGAAATGTTATGAAAGATAAAGAACTAATTCATTATTATGACTGAGGCTGCCAGGGCTATATTATCTGGAGCTTTGTAAGCTGGGGTAAGACATTTACCGTGAGACTTCTAGAGGGCAATTAAAAATTTTGAGCAGAGAGAAGGGAAAGAGAGCCTTTAGATGGACAATGTAATGGTAAAAGGGCATGTAGGAAATTATACAGAATTGAGATAATGTTATAAAGTCTAATGTGTACTACTTCATGATTGATTAGATATATGATATTTAAAGAAATAAATTATGTTGCAATATAAACTCCCAGATATTTTGTAAAATCATTGATCAGATTATCATGCCATCTATTAGGATATAAAAACACACATGTTGGTGGTAGAAAATCAAGGATCTCCCTGGGTACACGTTCTTTGTGAGACATTTATAATGTAGTAGCAAGTAGGTGATTGAATAATCAGTTCTGTTTCTTAAAACAGCAAATAAATCTCAAGATAGAATTTGGGAATCATTCTTCTGGTGGTGATATATGAAGTCACCAGAGTAGGTGATAAGAGTTATGACTGACTATAGGCAGAATGAAAAAAGTAGAGGCATACATCTAGTTTTTGAGAAAGTTGACATTTTATTTGCTCAGGAAAAAAGAAGACATGACTAAGAAGGCAGGGAAGGACCATGTGAGTGGAAAAAAAAATCTAAGACATTGCAGTACCATGAAAAGCAGATAAATACTTCAAGATAAACAGCATAATCATGATAAAAATAAATAAAATTCAATGTGATAGATGATTAAGAAAAAAATAACAAAAAATGTCCCTCAGGTTTAGTAAAAGAAGTTTACTAAGATCAGCAAGAGAAATTTCTTCGAAATTTTGAGATCCAATCTAGAATTGTAGGCAATTTAGAAGTGAGTAACAGGGAGTTAAAAGAGTAGAAACAGTGGGATGCACAGCTGTGTTAGGACTACAGTGAGTATAGTATAGGGTGGTGATCTCAGGGATTGCTATGATGGATAGAAAGCTTCCTTTATGAGAGACACATAAGCACAGACATGTATTTAAATGCTGATTTTACATTAGAGAGAAAAATCGTTAAAAGATATTTATAGGGGTCACAGAAATTTCATATAAGGGAGTATGTGTTAACCTGTTGGGACTTCGCTCTAACTGAGAGGACTTTTGTCATTATTATATTGATTTTCCTAGAGTCTCCTAATCTCATTATTGTCAGCTCTTGGGACAATTCTTTGTTGTAGGATGCTGTTCCTGTGCATTATAAAATATTTAGTAGAATCTCTGCCCTCTATACATTAGAAGCTAGTAGCACCACCCCGAGTTATGACAACCAAAAATGTATCTAAACATTGTAAATACACTCTGATTGAGGGCAAAGTCTCATCAATTTGGACCTGCTGAATTAAATTAAAGGATAAGTTTCAAAGAAAAATTCTAACAATATTTTTATCTTTAAAATGTAGTTATGAATATGTATTGTTTTTATCTTAATGTCTCTAAATGGAAAAGAAACACACTTTAATACATATTTTATTTGTGAATGTTTTAATACTTGTATTCTAGTAAAGTGAAATATTTTTGAAAGTTAGCATATTGTACTTGATAGTTCTTATTACTTGCAACTCGACTTATAACATTTTATAGTGTGGAAGCTACAGTTATCCTCTAAGAAACCTAATTTAGAAGTTAGTGTTCAAATTATGAATACAGCCTTCAGGGGAACAAAAGGGGTGAGAAATGGGGCATATCTTCTGGAATTTAATATTCCAGAAATGAGAATGTCTAGTGTAATTGGGAGGAAAGGTGATTATAACTCAAAATAGTACTTTGGAAGACATAAGGAATTCAAAGTGATTAGATATATTACTAACATTTGCAAGTGACATTTTCCACAAAATAATCACCATAGTTTCGTCAAATATTTTATCAAAAAACAAAGATATACTATGATTGAAATTTTATTTAAAAAATACTTAGTTTTAAAGATACAAGCACATGCTTTTTTCTTGGCTCATTAGGACCTTGTTAGTTGATCCTTTTAAATCGAGGTTCCTTAATCATTTTTGTGTAACACGGACCTTCTTGGCAATCTGCTGAAGCAGAAAGGACTCCTCAAAGTGCATACATTTATTTTAAATTTATGAAATGTAGAGGATTACAGAGGAAGCTATATTAAAATACAGATGTCAAAATATTAAATATGATATAGTAATATATGTGTTTTATTATAAATGCATTAAAAACAAAAATCAATGACAGGTATAATAACAGCATAATTTCAAAGCAGGGATGATCTTATATGCTATATAGGTGTCTGTCTATACAATATCTGATATGCAAATATTTATGATATAAACTTCCAGTTATAAAATAAGGCATAAAGATATAATATACAAAAAATAAGGAAAAAAATAATACTATAGATATAATATATAACATGATGACTGCAGTTAACGTTATTGTATGATAATGCTAATTTGAGCAGAAATGAGGATATGAACTTCATGCTGTTATAAAGGTCGTGCTGTTGCAAGGTCAGAGCCAGAATAGTTTGGTAAGTGGCTAAAATACAACCCAATTAAAATTTAGTGAAATAAAGCATTTTCGTTAGGCAAATATATGGGTGAATGGAAAAAAGGAAGGAGGAAATCACAGAGAATAGTAAATACGTAAATAACAGGACAGACATTTCCCAGGATTTCTAAACATTTACTTCACTGACTCTTCTCCATTCGAACCAAGCTGAATTCCAGGAAAAATCTTGTTAATTCCATCTGCTACTTACAACTGTTAGTGACAGTTTATTGTCATTTTTGTCTCAGACATGTAGTTGTTTGTTACTCATTGGAGCACTGCTATGTTTTGCTTAGATTTTAGAGATTTGGCAAAAATAATTTACTCCAACATTTCTAAAAACTGCAGATGCAATGACAGGGATGAAAACACTAAAAAGAGGCCTATAACTGTGATTGTATCAAAAACAAAATAAATTAAATTGATAGAAAATGATCAAAGATGCTCATGTGAATGAAACAAACTACTCAGTAGGAAATATTCTGAAGGAAGAAAAAATACAGAATGTAGAAAGTGCTCTGACTATGCCATTGGCAACTATTATCAAGAGATAAACATGACAAAAATGAAGACATACATAGGAAGAAACAAATTGCTCTTTGGCTAGACATGAGTCCTAGGCTTTTACTAAACAAAGAAGAACAAAATTATTGCTTACCCATTAAAACAAGCAAAAGGAGGCATAACTCTGTACATTTGCTTTAGATTTATCTGTAGCTATAAAATTTACCATAATCTGCCCAATTTTTCTGTGTCTTGGTGGCAAACACAAATAACCATGGAAACTAAGGTGTCCCCAACATTACAGACTTTATCAAAGAGGCTGTTTTGGGAAAGGAGTGTTACTTGGCTCAACAAATATTTTCTTTAGATGAAATTGATTTATTTTGAGGAAAGACAAGTAAACAATGACTATCACAAAGGTTAGAATAGGTATTATTGTTGAAAACATTTAAAGAAAACATTTAGATTCATATTTCAATGGCTATAACTCATTTACAAATTCCATTGCTAGGGTTGAAGGGAAAGGTGATCTATCTAGCTCCCAGGACTAAAGGAAATCAGTTTTTGGTGAAACATAGTAATGTCTTCTAAATAAGTTTCAACCCTGTTTTTAAATTTATATTTACCAATAGTCATATATTAAAAAAAAATTTCATCTTCATTTCTGTTTGGTTTTGTTTCAACATTCATTACTACGAGCTACATAATCTCCTTAAATTATAATAATAACAATTTCCTGTTAACATTTATAAGTTGGTGAACTCACTGAGGTTTTTGTTAATAATTTCTGTTAATAACAGTAATTATTAAATCTGTAAAAACTGGCATAAGATATAATTTGATAGTTCAAAGTTCAATATGTTAAATATGTTGGTTTATCATTGAATTCTGTGACATTTACTTTTTCTATTTCATCTGTCAAATAGTATTATTAGTCTTTCATATTAAATTGCTGTGAACCTGTCCAATTATTTAAATTAATAGCAGAAATTGCATCATGTATTGTAATACTAGCTACTAGATGGACAAAGCTTCTTAAATTCATTGTTGATTGAATATAGTTCATACAACAATGTAAATTATTCAATTATCTTCACATTTAATTGGATGTGATTTTGTTATTAATTTTGTTTTATTTGTTTGATGTATTTCAATTTATTTTAATTTCTATTTTATATGTTTACTTTAAACATTCTTTGCCAATGTACTATTGGCACTAAGCACCATATACATATAGATTAAATTAAGCTATTTTTTCTTCCTTCCCTTTAGTAAGGCCCTGTAATTTATTACTATATATTATCATTTCTGTTATATTGGCTATATTTTCATTTTATTTGCTTTATTTTATTTTGTGGTTCAGTAGCTATTTTCATATATTAGTCTGAAATTTTTACCAAAAAGCCTGCTTTGGTTTAGATTCTCTGGTTTAGATATCTCTGGTTTTAAAATGCTAATGATTTTCTTTATTTTCATGTTTTCTCAGTGTCATAAAAAAGCAAAGTCATATGATTTCCTTTGCAATGTGGAATTTGGCATACTTTTTACTACTTCTCTTTTTCTCCAACTCCCTAAACTTTAACTTTCTAGTTTGTACTAATTAGGTGAATTGAGCCATTCTGTATACATGTCATTTTTTAACAATGTGTCAACCTTCAGTGATAATTTTATTTTCCCATATTTGCACAATTCCCTTATTCTTAACATTGTCCATTAATTTAAATCCACGACAATTTTTATTTAGTCTAAATATTCCATTTTAAGTTAATTGTTTTGATTTATTTGTGAGTCAAGTAGACATATATATGTGTTTTACTAACTTATTCACTATTGAATTCTCTCCAAACTCATAGTAAAGTGGCTTACCAAAGGTCTTCATGCAGCTGACAAACAAAGAGCCAGGATTAGAACCTGGGCCCGTGGGCTTCAAAGTTTGTATCTATCATCACTGAGCTACATGGCTGTTTTATTTAGCAATCTGCCAAAGTAGTTTTGTGGTTTTTATGTATGAACAATATCTCGTATGTGAAAAAAAAACTTTTTTGGTAACACATATTCTTTCTCAGGACCCAATGATGTAGAGCTCATGTAGAAAAATACACTTGTTTGGTTTAGTTTTTTTTTTTTTCTTTATCGTTAGGAAAACAACAGAAAAAAAATTTCTAGATGTTTTTAGAGGAAAGCTGCTTAGGGTATAACTCCTTACTTTTTCATTCTCATCCATGGATTATTTTTCACACACTTAAATCATTTTTAAAAGCTTTGCTTTTTTTTGTACTTTGTCTTTATAATGCTTAATGCAGAATATGCATCTGCCAACGAACAGTATGAGTGAAGTGTTCTTCGCTCATTTATTGTCATGTAGGCACTTTAGTTTTCTTCTTTAGAAAGGCTACACTTAGGAATCTGTATCTCTAGGGAGCAGGGCTATTTCATGGATCTGATTGTCTCACGATCTTCCATCAGACTGCCTGGATGTATGGCTTACTTAGAGATACAGAAATGGTGAATTAAGTGTTATAGGGTCAACTCTAAAATAATGCATTTTCGTTACTCAGACCCCCAGCATGTACTGTATTCAAGCAGCGCTTCTAGGTTGGTTCTTTTTGTTATTGTCTTAAAAAATAGTTGTTCCAAAACACAAAGCTGTTCCAATTTATATCATTATTAATGTAGAGATTTAGAATATCTAAAAACATGATGATAGGAAATGTCAGAACTTTGACTTAAAATATAGTCCCACAAATCTGGGATGACTACACTCATTTATTTATGGTTTTGTTTATTTATGTATTTTCCTGGACAATAGAAGTCCTGAACACAAGGGTTAAGATGGAAAGTAGAATTAGTCTGTTTACTTTAACCGAGTCAGGTTTTTCTTCAGCAAAATGAGTTTATTCAGGAACAACAAAGAACGGCAGTTCAGGACACTTGGCCTCATGTTGAACAATGTAAGTCCAGAGAAACAAAGGAGAGGAATCCTCTTTTGTGGACTTGGGAGGAGCTGTTGTAATTTAAAAGTCCATTGGAGGAAAAGAGTTAGAAATTTAGTGACTCTCCATTGGCTGAATCATGGTGGTCTCTCATTGGCTGAGCTGTTCCTAGGCAAGATGGAACCTTTTCCTCCTCTTGCTAAGGTAATGAAGTAATATCACTTTCTGTTGGAGATAACAAGGTACATCTCTTTGTGTTGCGGTCAGTAGTGTGTGTTGAGTGATTCATGCATGAGAGTTCTCCTAGCTTCTCCACTCTATTTTAAATGAAGTTTCTGCTTATTCATTTAAAAGAATCCAACACATTTAATAAATATATTAGTGTTTATATTACATAGTATATTAATATAATAAATAAATATATGTAATTGGATTATATGTGTGTGTGTGTATGCAAAGCCTATCATGAATAGTGCAACAATATGCTTCTTAATTAATTTCTGTGCACTTATTGTCCACACACCCATTCTACATGTCTTATCTTCTTTTTACACATAGCAACCCTCAGTCATTGCCAATCACCATTATCCTTTCTCGATTCTTGTCTATCGTTATACTTTTTTTAGCTTTTGGTGCTCTTGCATTTTTTTTTTTTTTTTACTTTTTCAGCTTTATGGTGAATATTTTAATAGGAGTTTCGAGATGTTGTTTATGTGGCTTGAGACCTGGAAGTATTTTACAGATTGTATAGAATTATTTTAAATTTAGTCTTGTGAAACAATTTGATGGGTTCAGATCCTGGTACATTCCATTGATTACCTTCTTTCTATGGTTAGAAACTGGAGTCAGTTCCAGCTTGGGGGTTTTTCATTTAAATAACACATTTGCCCTTGTTAGTGGGGGCTTCCACTGACATAAAACCAGACCAAACTCTGTTTCTACAACATACATGCAACTTTCCCATGTTCATTTTATGCAACAGAAGAGGCTCTAGTATAGGAGTTATTTCCATCAATTAACTTTAAAGCATATTTCAGGTTAGGTATTCTTGTTCTTTGATATTCTGTCATCCAGTAGATATTATAAATATAATATAAAAGGTCTGTCCTAGTTGCTTTATAAGTGCATGGATTAAATAGACAGTGTTCTTGACAGATTTATCACTCACAAAATCTTATAAGTCTGATAAGAGAGACAAAGAGAGAATGAATGATTAATAAAATCTCTAAGTGTAGAGCGCAGTCTTCCTTTAGTGTCTTGAGAAGAATTGATTCCAGGACCCCTGGTGAATATGCAAATCCATGGATGCTCAAGTCTCTTATATAAAATGACATACTATTTGTATTTAACATACGCACATCCTCCCCTGTACTTTAAATCATCTCTAAATTATGCAGAATACGTGATACAATGTAAATGCTATGCAAATATTTCTATACTGTATCATTTAGAGAATAATAACAAGAAAAAAAGTCAGTATATGTCCAGTACAGACACAACCATCATAGGCTTAACTATATACTATACATCAGCAACAACTTAACTTTTTTAAAAGGTACTTTCAATCTGTAGTTGGTTGAATCTGGGGATGCAGAACCCATAGATGTGGATGGCCAACTGTAGTTCTACCGTGAGAGTTTAGAACAACAGAACGGAGCAGGAAAATCTTACTTTATTATAATCCCGGAGTTGGTTCCTGGTAGATAAATTGAATTTGGAAATATGTAAATGTCAAATAAGGCATTTCAACTTGAAGAGCTGATGGCAATAGGAATACTTTGTTTCATATATTTCATTTACTATACATACCAAAAAAAAAGGCACAGAATTAATGTACCTAAGATTTAAAAATATTATTTTTGTATGTATTTCTTTTATGTCATTTTATAACCCTTTCTTTTTATGTATGGTATTCTGTGTTTTGATGTGCTCAATAATTAGCACACTTCTGGAGAACATAAACTGAAACTCTCAAAACAAGTAGATTTGAAAAATAGGTCTCTCAGAGTCAACCAGTTTATCGCAGATGGTCAATTATTGTTCCTCTGGTCTCTTTGTTAAAGAAGACTGATGTGTACTTTATTTTTACATTGTTACTGTTTTTTTTTCATTGTTGTCTATGAGAATTATGTGTAGGAAAAATATGTCTTTGTGGCATGAGTCTGAGTCTGTGTCATATTTTGAACATCATGTTATTAATTTTATGTGACATTTTAAAATTGATCATTTTAATGTCACTGTTAATGACAGTGAAGAACACAACCGCATATAATTCTTTCCCATAGTAATATTTTTAAAAATCATTAAGTCACTGTTAAAAAACACATCCTTGTTAATTCCATCGGGGGAAAAAAATGTTGACGAGCAAACCTTAGAGGAAACTAGACGCTCTCCATAGTAAGCAGTTCTGTGGAAACACATTTGAAATACATACACTTTGCTCTACTGGGGCTTTGGATAATACCACAGAATGTATCAGAAGGAGCCACAAGTGTGTTAAAAAAAAGAACCTGATGCTCTGTAGAAGGCAGACTGATGAGGAAAACAGTGCTAACGGCATATGTTGTTTTCTCTGTAGAAAAATCCAAATGGGATATTCTGATGACTGAGACTGGAAGTAATTTTATAGGCATTAACATTTGTGGGTGTTTCACACATGCAAGGACAGAACATTTCCCTTGATGCTAAAACAAAGTGTAGGCATCAAGAGAGACATGTTTAAAAATTATAGCTTCTTAAAATCAGTTGAGTTCTACATGAACCTTGTTTTGCTTGTTCTCACAAAACTATACAGCTTTTTCTTGACCAAAACATGTTGGTTAAACTAAGGACAGATATTTTTAGACTAAGTGGATACTATTTTTATATTGCTCAAACATTTATTTCATCACAAGAAGTGTATTGGCATACCTACATATATTTGCTTGTCATTCTCTACATTTTTTTTGGGGTGCTCTTTTGCAAAAGTAAAATGAAGACCTTTGTTAAAAATCATTCCATAAATTTAACAGGTTAAAAATTTAGTCTGGGAAAACATCAGTGCCTGCCAGAGAAAGTGGATCATGCATTTTAAATGTTTTATAATGTTTTACGTTTTAATCGATTCAGGGGAAAAAAAACACACTTCATGGGAAAAGCAGTGTAACATCTTGAGCATTACAACTGAAAATCTGATTTCAAACCTATTATTTGGATCTGTGATCAGAAGTTTATGTTTATTAAACAAGTATAAATCTGTAAAACACTTTATATTAGCAACTGTGCTAGAAATTCAAAGACGCTGTCTTAGCTTCAGAGGTCTTCTAAAGTAAAATTTCTATGATGTTACAATAGTTGACCTAATTTTTGTCAATTATATTTCATCAAGGTTTATGATCATATCTCAATAGGATTATAAAATTCACAACTTATAATGTGTTATATGTTTTGCATTTAGTAATAGAAATTACCATGACCTTTCTTATAGTCTGTTGAAATTTCAAAAAATATGTGTTACCAAAAAGAAAAATGGAATCCAAGCATAAATCACTTGTTATACAATAATATTTGACTAGATAACATTTAGCGTCTTTCATATATGAAAATTCTGATAACATAATATACCTCTATTTCATAGCACATACACTATTCCTACTTTATTTTAGATTTTGTTTTCTGTTTTTAAGACAGGATACTATTTTGATGTATTTATTTGCATTTCCATGATGCTTTATTTTCACAAAGGGGAAAAGTTTTGTTTTTCCTTTTAGCATCTAAAGATTTATATGAATCACTAAATATAAAGCCAATAAAAACTGTAAATATTGGATTATTAGGCAAAAAAGAAAATTGGTCAAATCAAAGTAATCAGAAATGAATTTTCCACATCAGAAGCTTAACTAATTGACTCTGAGGTTTAGAGGGTGAGCAATATGGTTTTGAAGAACCACATCATTTGAAAATATGTAAGGGTTAATCAGTAAGTAACCTAATGGAGCCTAGGTCAGTTCTCACCAGGTGTCAGCTAGACACGTATAGATTTAGGACATTCATCTTAGTTTGTTTTTTGTGTCATATTTTTGACATTCTTTATGTCTTATTTCAGCTTTCTTTTTATCTCATTCTCTTTTATTCCCTTTATTTGGATTATTATTTACATTTAATTTTTACCTCTACTTGTTAAAAAGTTATGCCTTCTGTTGATATTTTATTTAGCCTATAAATTTTAATAAGTATACTTAGCATAAAAAAATGAAAGAGGATCATAATCTCTGTCATTAGATCCCATCATCCAGCTTAGACTACTTTAATTTAGATTTCTTCCTCCTACTATGCAAGCTATTATTGTGCTGCATTTTAGTTGTATTTGGTTTTGACATATTGTTATGGTATAATACAGTCAATGTTTGCTTAAAATCACACATATTTACCATCTTCTTTGCTTATCATTCCTTCCATATCACAGGTATTTATATCTGGAGAACAGAATTTTGAGATGTTCTGATAAGGCTCTATTTTTGGAAAACTTCATTTTCACCCATTCATACCCACAGACACACACACACACACACACACACACACACACACACACACATGCACATGAACACACACATAAGTGCAAAGGGCTTAGAATAACTAAGATGAATATCTGTTAAAACTAAGACTGGAAAACAATTCTTTTTAGAGACAAGATAACAGTAAATAATACTTCGTAAGGAGAGAAATAGGGACTAATAAAACAAAATGGAGAGTCCCGCAACAGATCGACAATACACAACCTCTTCCTAAAGAGGGCAGCACTGCAACTGAGTGGGGGAATAATATAATTCTGGAGCATTTGATCTTCTATGTAATTTTAAGTGGGTGATGTACTTAAACGTAAAAGGTAAAATGATAAACCTAGACAAAGTTAAAGGAAATATATAGTTATGGATTAGAGGTAAATAAATATCTCTTGAACCTGATGGTTTTAGTTTCTTATTGTTGCTATAAAAATTACTGTAAACATAGAGGTTTAAAACAACACAAATATATTATCTCATAATTCTGGAAAGTAGAAGTCCTAAAATCAAAATATAGACAGGATTGCATTTTTTCTGGATACTCTAGGGAAGAATTTTTTTTCTTGCATTTTTCTAATTCTAGCAGTTACCTACATTCTTGGCTGATGGCCACTTTTCCATCTTCAAAACCAGAATAGAATCTTTATGTCTCTCTCTCTCTCTCTCTCTCTCTCTCTCTCTCTCTCTCTCTCTCTCTCCCCTCTTGAATGCCTCTTATAAGAGCACTTATGATTTTATTGGGCTCACTGCATCATGAAGAATCACCTCTGCATCTCGAGATGCTTAACTTAATCAGTATTTCCACATTCTTTTTTGCCCCAAGAGGTAACATATTCATAGATGCAGGAAATTAGGATGTGGACATATTTGAGGATGCCTTTTGATCCCTAAAGATTTATGTCCATCCACATGTAAAAAGTATTCATCCCATCTTAACACACCAAAATGTCTTAACCCATCACAGCAGCGTCTCATAGTCCAGGCTTTCATTCAGAAGCCTCACATCTTATCATCTAGATCTGGTATGGATGAGACTCTGGCATGAGTGCGCCTGAAATAAAAATGTTACTGTATCTGTAGACTGGGAAACTAGAAAACAAGTCATCTGCTCCCAAGACTATGGTGGGGCAGGCATAAAATTACAGTAGTAGACAATACCCTTCCAAAAGTGGAAACAATGAAAGGAAAAAGAAGTCACTTGTCAAACAAGTTTGAAAACAGATAAGGTTAATTTTCAAGGCCTAGTAGTAATCTTCGGGGGTTCATAGATCCATCCTCTGAATCACATGCCCACCCTTGAAATCATTCTTTCTTTTTTATGTTTCCTCTTCGATATAGAGAGTATATCTATAATAGACTCCTATTATTACACCTGAAAAAAAAATACACTTACTTGTATGGACTCTTAAAAGAGCTTCTTAAATTGTACCTTCCATGATATAACAGATAATAAATAGTACATCTATCACGGTTAAAAAACAAAAAGGTAAAAATAACGTTCTTTGACTCTTTTCCTCAGAATGATCTAAATGAAAGATCATTCAAAACAGACAGATTTTTAAAACCATAAGCAAACTTCAAAAAACAAACAAACAAGCAAAAAGAAAACAAGAACAACTGTTGATTGCCAATCAAATGGCTAGCAGAGATGAGAGGCAAGAGAATAAAATCAGATTTAAGTGTTTTGCCTCAGTTATAGTCACATAAGATTAGTGTGAGAAATTTAAAAGTGAACATTTTAGTTTTTAGTCTAATAAATGCCACTGAGCAAGTGCATCTAACTTCAAGTAATTTACTCTATCCTCAGATATATTTTCTATTCAAATGTCTTCAGTTTTTAATCTGTGAGACTGATGGCAAATATTTGGTTTCACAGAAACATGTAAACCAGAGCCTGAATACTAAGGGCCAATTGATACCTTTGTCTGTTTGTAGAAAGTGATTCTTCTTTATACAAGGAAACTGAAATTTTTATTCTGTACTATCTCTAAATTAGGTACAGAATAAAAGTAAGTAAATATATATCTTTCTATGTAGTCTTACAACTCTATTTTATACAAATGTAAAACATCTAAAAGAGTCTGCCAGTATTTAAATATACTTCTATGAAATGAAAAGTATCTTTTTATTGTTGTTGTTTTATGCCTACAGCACCTGGTCTTCCTAGGTGGTCTCCCATCCAATTACTAACCAGGCCGGACCTTGCTTAGCTTCCGAGATCAGATGGGATCGGGCATGTTTAGGAGAAATATAAAGTATCTTATCAAATACCTAAGGTGAAATGATTTTCTTCTAATTTGTAGAACAAAATACAAAGATAGATTATAGATAGATAGTAGGCCGCTAGATAGCTAGATAGATGATAGATGATAGATGATGATAGATGATGATGATGATGATAGATAGATAGATAGATAGATAGATAGATAGATAGATGATAGAGGCATTCATAGTTCCTTTTGAAAGTTAGAGCCAAAAGTATTGTGCTGACATAATAATTTTTCCTCAATTTTTTGCATATATACATTCTGGGTTGCAAATATTCAAAAAATCATTGTCAACTCATGTGCATTCCCCTGAATGATTATGAATTTTTAATAGCTAAATATTTTCTAATTTAATAAGATTTTAACCTTCAAGAGCCAATTACAATTCTAATGTCTGCGGCCATTCGTAAGACGACCCCAGATGTGTATACTTTCCTTGTTCCACGGTCCCAACCCTACTAACTCATCACAGCAGTCGATCAAGTATGTTCTATAATACAAATAACAAAAAACTTTTTCTGTGTGCCAGTTTTGACCTACAGTACAGAATAATAAGAGAACTCTCTTATGTATGCATATGCAAACATACAACAATTTTATAGCATTTAAAAAAAAATCCCTATTATACTGATGTGAATACCTGCTTTATTTGGGAGAGGCCTAAACCTGTAAATGGATAGGACTGGCACAAAATTATAAAGTCTTGCCATTATATGAAGGTAAAGTGAAACCACATGTTAAATGTCATTGTTATAATCATGAAATCACTTATGCGATGCTAGCTGCTATAAAAAGAGACCCTTGCATTTTAAATGGTTTACTACAGTAGTAGTTTAATTTTTGCCTAGCTTACAGTCAGTCCTATGAGTTCTCTAGGTTTTCCACAAAAAGGGAAGGAGTGAATTCTGCTTAGTAAGATGAAAAGTACCATCTGTAGCACTTGAAGTACAAGGTGGTTTTATGCACAAGCACTTGGCCGATAGAGCAGTAAGGAGAGTGTGACTAGGATGTATAGTTCTCCTCAGCTTCGGCATTAAAGTGAAATTTACCACTTATGTGTATGTTTACTTACAGCAGACGGGTTCCTTTAATGCAGTCCAGGTGTAGGGGTGTAAGGAGAAGAAAGTGGGCTCTGGAAAAAGAAGTTTCCAATTGATTAGCCATTTACAAGCAATAAATAGGTTCTATGGACAAGAGAGTACAATTTCAGGTAGACAGTTGCTGTCAGCTATAATCTGCCCTCTCTCTACTGTACAAATATTTTAGCATGCCCTTCTTTTTATGCCTAGAGGAAGCTCAAGCTCTCTCAAAGGAAATGAGCCAGAGTCTCACTTAATCACTGCATCATGCACACATTCTAGAATGCCTGACACATCTCGGTCAGTTCTAGATAGGCTTCTCTATGATCCAGTACACTCTGAACTAAAATATTACCCCCCACTACAAAAAAAAATGGTGAAGGGATCAAACAAGTGCAGTAAAAAATTTCAATTCAAAAGAGAAGTGTGGAAGACAAAACACCTTTAGTCCAGAGAATGGATGAAAGTCCTGTGCATCAAATCATCAGATCCTTTGTCCTGAAGAAAAGACATTTTCTTTATTATAACGTGGTCTGCTCTCTGGGGAGGAATCTCTGTCCTTGGATCCATGGTCCTTGTTTAGTTGTTGGGGACAAACTTTTTCATTTATTTCCAATGACTGTCCTAAGTCTTACTTACTCAAGTTTGAGGACCCATAGTTATTTCGACATTTCTTCAGAAAATAGTGGTTTTAAGATAGGTGTTTTATTTCAATATGTAATTCTTTGTATATTTATGGACCTCTGTTTATTTGCTTCTGGTCATTTCCACATATCAGTGACCACATCCAGAGGTTTTTCCTAGGCATAATTACTGAAACTAATTTCTTTGCCATCTTGCCCCAAAGACTCACATTCTCAAATTAATGGGAGCTCATTTGAGGCCTGGAAAAAAAAAAAAAAGATAAGATGGAAAGGTAGTAGCCTTAGTCTGAATTTTGAGAAATTTATATTATAGAATTTAATCGACTTTTGTTGTTCAGAGGATTGTTTAGAACTTTATCTCAGACTAGCATCTGCAAAACTTTTGTTTTTTTCAAACCTTTGAGTTTTCAACCTATTTCATTTCAGTGCTCTCGAAAGACTTCTGTTTTTCAAACCTTTGAAAAAACTTTTGTTTTTTCATACCTCTGAGTTTTCAACCTATTTCATTTCAGTACTCTCACAAGACCATTATTTTTTTATTTGTCTTTTTTTACAGGTATTTTTGCTATAACGCAATATAATATGTTCCTAAAAAATTATATTTTTCAAAATTAAGTGAGAGATTAATATAGTTTGACAGAAAAGACAGGCCAATCAAAATCTATGGCTGTGTAATCAAAGAAGTTGTAATGATAATTTTTTAAATTCTTTAGAAAACAAGAGCAGAGTAAAAAAATGTATTGTAAATTACAAATGGAGACATATATTATCTTTGGTAAATGTAGTTCTTAAAATTTTTAGTAAAGGTAGCCTAATGCAAATGAGTGCAAGGTTGAGTAAGCTGAATGTGACAAATACACAAAGACATCATATTATATATGACAGACAATTATATATGACAAACTAAGTGAGGAGGAAGAAAGTGGGCTGAAGGGGTATGATGAAAAACCGAATTTCTGGTACATTCAGTATTGTTAATATACTGTGTAGTCAGTGGCTGTCACAAGGTGGTTCAAAATATTAACATGCTAGAAAATACAACTTATTACTTAGTATGTCTTCTTCATTATATGGACATCACTCCCCTATTCATTATTTATATATGAATATGCATAACAGAGAAACCGGCTTTAATAGAACAATGCAAAAGCTTTCAGAATCCCACAAGTAACTCTCAGCCCTCTCTCTATTAACATTGTGCTTTCAGTGTTTCCCTTAGCTGCAGGCACTCTGAAGGCTCCAATCTGTCTTCTGCATTATTGCGAGAAACAGTTTTACCAAATGCATGAGAGTATCCATCTCCCAAGCCTTTGATCAATATTTCTTTGCCTCCTGCTGTTAGAAGTGGTAAGAAATTCTGGTAACAATGTCTATATTAGAAAGAATAACACAGGCAAGCGAGTGTAACAAACTCCAAATTCCTCTAAAATTTTACTTCTTATGCTCTTAAGAGTTCAAAATAGAAATCTGGGACCAACTTGAAGGAGAATAATTTCTGCTTTACAAATTTATGTAGAGACCCATCTGAAGGATGCTGTGCTGTCTGTGTGCATGGCTTTCAAAGTCAGCTTGGTCTTTCAGCTTCCAGAAGGACAAGACAAAATGAAAAGACGCACTTGTTTTTAACCACTTCAGCCTTGAAAACAATTCCTTTTACCCACATTGCATTGGCAAGAACTGGTCATGTGACTCTATCTATATTCGAATAGGAAGTGTTGGATAACCACTTTTAAGCATAGCATATTTACATACAGTGGAAAGAGGGAAACGTAAAAAAAAAAAAAGAAAATCTTTTAAGACTTTCATAATCATGCTTGAGGATTGTCAAGAGCAAGTGGACATTCCCAGTAATTGTTTTTGATTATGTTAAACATAAGTTTTTTTAAGCATTAAAGCAAAGTGCAGTGGCTAAGGACATAAACTGTAAAACCAGACTGCCTAATTGGGAATCCTCATCATACCGCTTCCAATTTCTTTATTTGTAAAAGGTAGAAAATGTATCCGCATCCTTTTTCAAAAATAGCTAATTGAATGAATTAACACATATGCATAAAACAAAGCTGAAAATGTTATGGATTTTAGAAAAATGGTTTAAGAAAACATACTTTCTTATACTGTGACAACACATTTTATTCATTATGTTAAAATATGTAATACATATCCATATTAAACAGAAACATGGAAGTACAGTTACAAGAAAGCCTGCCCACGGCTCTCGCCTCTTTCCTGTCTTTGTACTCATGCTTTTCATCTCTGGATAAGAATAGAGCTTATAATATTTTCTTTTAGAAACATTTTATGCATGTGTAATATGTTCATCATTCATTTAAACATGAAAATCACACCCTATACATGCTGCTGCTATTTCTTTCTTGAGAAAAGTAAATCTTGAAAGTCAGAGTTCATCCATATTAACACATGGAGTGAACTTTTAAAAAAGGATGCATAATTTGATAGATATTTAACTATTTTTCTATTAATCCACATTTAGGATGTGTTTGTTCTTACAAAAAATTTTTTCATGACTGTCTTTGAAAATAGGTTATAACATATTTTATGCAATAAACAAACCATAACAAATTTAATTAACATAAATCAAAATGTGCACATTCTTTGGCAGAAACAGAATTATAGTCAAAAACAGTTGCAGAGATCTTAAATTAATAAACTAGTTTTCACCTAGGGAAATAGAGCATATTAAACTTAAATGCATAGATTCAAATAATATCACAGCAGATATCAATAAAGTAAAAAAAAAAAGAACAAATGAAACAAAAAAGTTTTTTCTGAAAGATAAATAGATAAAACCCTAACTAGGCTAACCAAAAACAGAAACAAAACACAATAACAGTATCAAAAATGCTAGCAGTGCCTCACAACTTATTCTACAAACATTAAAAGGTTAATAGGGGAAGGTTATCAATAACTCTGTGTCCCCAAATTCCATTATTTTGAATGAATGAATGAATTAATTCCCTGAAAAACTCAAACTACTAAAACTCAAACATATGTAGATAATCTAAATGTCCTTCATTATATGAAAGAAAAAATAATCTAGTTAAAAACGTTTTAAATGAAAGCATGGGATTTACACTGGTCAAGTCTAAGAAATGTTTAGAGAAAAATAATACCATTTCTACACATTCTCTTCCAAATAATAAAAAATAAGGCAACACTAATCTACTCTTTTATGATAGGATTGTCCTAATTCCACAGAAGAGAATGACATTGCAAGGAAATAAAGGTGTAGACTAGTAATTCTCATGAATGTAGACACAAGTCTTTAATAAAATATTAGTGATTTGGACCTAGCAATATATGTAAAGAAGAGATTAAAAAATAAAGTAGAATGGGGGTGGCCGAGGACTGGGGAAAGGGGTAATAGGGAGTTTTGTTGAATGGGAGCAGAACTTCAGTTTTGCAAGATGAAGCATTCTACAGATGGATGATGGTGATGGTTGCACAACAATATGAATGCATGTACTTATTACCACTGAGCTGTGCACTTGAAAGTGGTCATGTTTTTCTCATACTGCATTCATTATTCTAATAACGATGCAGCCTCTTTTATTTACAAGGACCCTTGTAATTACACTGGACTCATAGGAAAATTCAGGATAATCTCCCCATCTCAAGGTCACCTAATTAGCAACTTAGTTCTAACTACAATCTTAATTCTCCCTTGTCATGTAACAAATCATATTCGTAGGCCCTGGGGGTTAGTACGTGAACTAAAATCCATATGAGTTTTCTGTGACTGCTGTAACAAATCACCTCAGTCTTGGTAGCTTAAAAATAACAGAAATTTATTCTCTCACATGTCTGGAGGTCAGATTCAAAACCAAACTGTTACAAGCTGCACTCCCAGAGGCTGAGTGAGAGAATCCACTCTTTGCTTCTTCCAGTTTCTGCTGGCTGCGGGCCTTCTGGGTTTTGGTCCACAACATTCCGATATCTGCCACCAGTATCTTCACATAGCTTTCTTCTCTTTGAAAGTCAGTATCACAGAGAGTGCATTTGAGATTTGTTATGATAATCCAGCATAAACTCCTCAATATCCTTAATTTAGTCACATTTGTTCTCATATAAGATCCTATTTACTCTGTATCGTATCAGATAATATTTGCCAGTTCTGAGGATTATTCAGCCAACATAGCTCTGGGGGCATGATTCAACCCACCATTGTATGTATGTATTTACACAATAGAAAAGGGAAACTAACAAATAGAATTTGTTCTTTGTAACAAATCTATAACCCTATGTATTTTTATTCTTTTACACATTTTACCATATTCTATTGTAAATTAAAATTATGGTGACAAAGTATACTTTTTTGTTGGATTTTGATTAATTGAAGTTATGTCAATAACTTTTATTATCAGTTTGGGGAACAAATATTTGATTTTTGACTTTATTACAAAATCCAACCATTTTCTTCTGCAGTCTTTTACGAACTGAACATATTCACTGTCATCTTTTTTTGTCACCTCCAGCAGTAATTCTCTGTTACCAAGATATGGCTATGGCCTTAATGAACTGCCTGCATCTTCTCCATATCTGATCATTCTTCTCAATGTAGGATTTTGTCACTTCCCAGAGGCATGGTCTAAGCAATTTATTCTACTTTGTAAGTTTACTCTGAAGGAAGGCAGAAACTTGTCACAAGTTGAAGACAGAGGGCAGAAGGATGCTTTAAGAGTGCAAGGTGAGCCCGGGGCAGTATGGCTGAGTAAGCGAGCACAGATTTTGAAGTAAGACAGAGCGTTCATTAGCTGTAGACCCTTCGGCATAGAGAAAACTCTCACGAGCTTCAGTTTCCACAACAGTAAAATTGGCATAATTATCCAGGCATGAATGTGCTTGATATAAAGATACTCTTATTTCACAGACATGCATTATGTTGGTTATTTAACATTACTGAGCTGAGGTATATAAATAATCTAGCACAGAGCCTGGGATGAGATTTTATTTTTTGATATTTAATCTGTTTTTCTAGTTTTATTGAGATATAATTGACATAACACCACTATGTAAGTTAAAGCGTACAGCATAATGACTTGACTTACATATATTGTGAAATAATCACTATAATAAGTTTAGTTAACATCCATCATCTTATGTAGATAGAAAAAAAAGAAAAAAATGTCTTTTTTTTTTCCTTGTGGTGATAACTATTAGAATCTCTTTAACAACTCTCAAAATCTATTACTTGACAGTATTGGCTATCATCAGTGTGCTGTACATTACATCCCCACTATTTATATATCTTATAACTAGAAGTTTGTTCCTTTTATCAGCTTTAACTGGATGGATGATGGGGGATATTTTTAAATAGTAGCTGTTATTTTATTAAATATGGAGTAGAATATTCTTCATTGTGTCGTGACAGTCTGTAATAGCAACTCCCAAAACTCAGGAACATAGCAAATTAAAGGTAACCACCTTTTCATCTTACAAGTCCAGTGTGGAGTACACATTGAATATAAGGTAGTCTCTACATGTAGCGGTCACCCTCCAACCTCAGGGACACGGATAGTTAGAAGTTTAGACTCAACACCACTCACAGAGACATTTGAAGCAGGATAATGATAATCTGATGACTTGTTTTCTGCCTTTAAAAATCTGTACCTTAGGAAAAGATTAAGAGGTACAAAATGTTAGTTACAAAATAGCCTTGGGGATGTGAAGTACAGCATAGGGAATATAGTCAGTAATATTCTAATAACTATGGATAGTGTTGGGTGGATACTAGACCAATGAGGGGGATCCCTTCATAAACTACGTAGATAAATGTCTAGTCACTATATATATATATATATATATATATATATATATATATGTGTGTGTGTGTGTGTGTGTGTGTATACACACACACATATATATAATATATATACACACACACATAAATATATATATACACATACACATATATATGTATATATATATATATATATGTCAAATGTCTAAACTATATACATAAATGTTGAGAACCCGAAAGTAATGTAAAATAATATTGATTGTCAACTCTAATTGAAAAATTTTAAAAATGTCGACCTTAATTACACATATTATTTCTAATATCATTGTGTTAGTCTGCACAAGTCTAATATGCTTATCTTCAATGAGGATCCAAAAGTACAATGTTATCACGTTCCCACGATGGAACAAGTTATATGTATCCTGCTCATGATTATTTCCAAGCATATCAATCAAGTCCTACATGTTCATAAAATAGGAAAAGATCGAAGTGGAAATGACAGTGTGATTTACTAATATATAACAATAGCAACCTTATGAAATTTGTGAAATGCACTGGTATTTTTCTAACTCCATCTTAATCAGTGGGGAGATCAGACCAGGAATAAGTATAGCCACATGATGACAAGGGACTAACTAGATTTACGAGTGTTAAAATAAAATTTTTCACGGAGAATTTACTTATCTAGTAGGCACTTATTCAGAATTCACGAATTGGGCAGCCTCCAATCTAGAAGGAAGGGATTCTGATGAGCTGTGCAAGGCAAGAGATGTTTAGAGACCCAAGTGAGCAGAAAGAAGGAAGTGATACTGCGCATTTCCTGGTGGGTTCCAGCAGGGTAACCTTCAGAGGCGGAGCAAAAGGAAGTCTTGCATCCCTGGCAGGTAACTTTTGCTAGGCAGGCGAGCTCTGATTGGCTGACTCACGCCTCCCTTTTCCGGAAGAGCCGAGCATAAAAATTTGATTACGTTTGGTTTGCTGATGTGGAGCTCTGGCGTGAGCCACTCAAGTTTGGACTTAATTCGATTACTTTAACAGAAGGGATGCACAAATAACAACCTGAAAAACTCACACCTGCCAGTGAAACTCAAAGAGACCCATTTCTAAATATTTATGGAACGGTGAATGAGCACCGGACATTGTCCTAGAGTGGTGTGGAGATTAATGAACAACACAGACTCAAAGTGCTAGTAGTGGTTCTCATGCTCTCTCTATACTTGTTAACGTGGATTATTTAATATCAAAAGAAACCAATAGCCTGCCTTTTCGTGGGATGGCAAAGGCATCTCAAACCTATTCCATGAGATTTTTTTTGTGTGTGAATAGAAGAATGAGGAGTAGATCTAAAACCCTAGTGTTCTCTGATTTTCCTACAACCATGTCCAAGACCAGATAACTCTGAGCTCTGCCGGAAAGAGACGTGGCTTCCCTGCTAATGACATAGGGCAGGCGTGTGTGGATTCTGGGACCATGTTGCAGAGTGCAGTCGAAGCTAAAACTTTTGCCAGCCACTTTTCCAGTCTATGTTTCTATTTCCTTAACTGACAACTGCAGCTGATGATGAGAGTGTCATCTCCCTCAAAGCTTATCATTAGGAATAAAATGACCTAATAGCTGTGAACGCACTGAGAACAGTACCTGGGCAGATAATATCATTAAATCTACCTCTTGGGTATTTGGCGATGGCAAATGAATATGTAAAACAAGATGCTTCAGATCAGAATTAAGGTAAAACATATGCTTCTATCACTCTCTTTTCAACATCACCATAAAGAAAGATTTATGTTGCAGTTTGGAGAAATGGACCAGAAATGGTTTACTATTAATCACTGGTAAAAGTAGAAAACTTCCAGAGTTTTTGTTGGTATACTAAGCATTTATGAAAGATAAATGCCAATTCCTAGTACTTCAGCAGTAGTTGAATTGATGCTATGGTTTAGTTTTTTCACCAGCTTATTTTGCTTCATGCAATATTATTTTATCATATGTCTACCCATTAGAATGTAAGCCCATGAGGGCAGGAATTGGAGAATGTTCTGTTCAGTGTCCCCAACATCTCGAATACTTTCTGACACATATATGTTCATGTTTTTGGATAAATGAATCAACTAGTGAACTAATCTCGGCACTTACCAGCCTCTTACAGAGTCATCTCCCAGTTCCAAATCTGCCCAGAAGAGTTTTCATGATATGAAAATTTCTGACAATTTGTCACACTGACTCCTAGTGATTATAATTTTTCTTTCTTTTTAAGTGATGCATGGTCATTAATGCCAGTTACATTTTCACGATAAGAGGAAGTTGGATGTACGGGTAACTAATTTACTTTTGGTTGAATTTCTAAAAATAAATGTTTTTACTTTAATTTGGTTTCTCTCAAAGGGGTTGCATATGACAAAGTGCATGATTTTTTAAATTAATTTCACGGAGAGCATTATTCATACAAAGTAAAATTAATTTTTTTATGTACAGCTTTGACTAAAATATAAAATTGTGTAACCACAACCATAATCGAGGTATAAAATATTTTCATCATTGTAAGATTTCTTGTATCAATTTCCTCCTTCGACACCTACACTAAAACCTGATAACCATTCTTATAGTTTTTTCCTTTCAGTATGTCATATAAATGGAAACAAACTATGTAAATTATGTTTGCATTTCAATTCTCTTTTGGACTTCTGCATTCTAAGTGGATTTGCATTTTATTCGTTTAGAATTCATTCATTCATTCATTCATTCATTCAATTAATTGAGAATGCATTGAATTTTAAATTATATTTGCATTTCAGTTCTCTTTTGGACATTTGCACTTAAATGGATTTAGAATCTGTGATTTAACTTTATTGAAAAAATATATGGTGTGTTTGTATGTATACATGTATGTATACATCTATATAAAATGAATACATAGTAACATATATATGAAAATACTGACATATTACAAGCGTTTTACATTATTGTGATTATGTTTGCCTTTTTGTTATCATGAGTAGTTGAGCATTTTGCACATGATTCTCTTGTACATAGTCTTGCAATTATATGATTTAGCAATCCGTGACTAAAATATTTGAGGTGGAGACCTAAGTGTAACAAATATAATGTATTTATATTTTTCTTACTCAATATAAATGATTGATAGATAGATAGATAAAGTCTTCACTGTGATTTTCTATTTCAATATTAGCATTCTCCCAGCTCACAGAAGTTTGCTTTTTTTTCTCCCTCCCTTTGGTCAGCATTGATGCTTGCCTATCTTATGATCAGTAATTTTCTGTTTGTTAAATATTTACTTAAGTATTGTTTCTTTTGAGAAAAAAATATTTAGGTTTCAAAGAAAGTCTTCCACTCAACAATTCTTTACAGACAAGTAATTCACATATTCTCTCAGACTATGGAAATGTAATAAAAAAATATATTTTTTGAATCTTTTCTTTTCTGCTTAATGAGGTTGCTTGGCAAATTAAATGATACAATGAGAAAGAAATCAAGTAATATGAATCATTGTGCAATTACAAAGTGTCATTTTTCTCTGCCACTATTATAACCCTCCCTGTTCTACTGAAAGTTTCCTGATTGGTTAATTCTTCTAATCTTCCCATGCTCCAAATCCCTCCTTTGCCTAGCTCTTAATTTTATCTTTTTAAAACACAGTTCTAATCCCATTATTTCCCTGCTAAGTTTTTCTTGATGGTCTCTCACCAGTTACCTAACAATACCAAGATTTCTTATCCTGCCACTTAAAACCCATGTAAGATGGTTCCAAAAAATGTTCTTTGTTCTATCTTTCTATTTCATCCTTAAAAACTCTTATGCTATCATTATATTGAAATTTATGCTATTTTTGAAATAAGCCCAGACTAACTTTGCCCTCACTTGGAAGGTCCTGGCACACTTGTAATGCAAAGTAAATATTAGTTCCCTTCAAAAAACCAGGAAGGGAAGTATATCAAGTCTACAATTTTATGATGCTTCAAGGTTAAGAAATAAGTAAATAATAACTATATTATTATTATTATCATCTTTACCTATTACTAATTATATTGTGTCATACTAAAGTTAATTTTTAAACATTTTGTATTATGTGCAATGATTATTTTTAAATTTATAAACAATATATGTTACAAATGCCAATATTTTAATGGGTTGAATGTAAATAACAGTCATTTCAATATTAAATTGTAAAGGAATTCTGATGATGAATTATTTAAAATAATTTAAATGTTATTTAAAATTTAAAAGAAGATTGGAAATTGCATAAGTAATGCAAATAATTTTTGTGACAGTTAATAGTTGAAGTCTAAATCCTAAAATCTAGCTAAAACTATATTGCTACAGAATTTGTTGCCCAACATTTCTCTACCATGATAACCTTAAAAAGATAAAACCTAATGAACCCCTTTTTGCTTTCTCATATACACAGTGCATATAAAAACGCACATCCATGAGAATTTTGCATAGCATCAGCAGATGTGTAAAGATGTTTAAGCCCACCATGTGTGCACTGTGGCACCATGAACTCCAGAGTTCATTCAAAACCTTGTGCTGTCTTCAGAACACATCTCCTGAAACAAAAAGCCATTAAATGATAACATTCATCACATAATTAATTTAATAGTTGTTAAATTGAAACACGTCTAGATATTATTCCGAAACTAAGGAACATACAGATGATGAATAAAATAAATGTCCATGATTTGAGAGAATGAACGCAGGCACATTTCAAGTGAAAGTGCATACATTCTTTAGAAGGAATTTTGTTTTTTATAATCATTTCCGTAGCTCCAGGCAAAATTATAAATGCTCATATGCAAGAATGTCTGTGTGAGATAAGAAAATATTCTCGCACTTATTAAATTTACTAATTGATTATAAACATAAATATACAAAGGGGCAAATGGATGCATAAGTTTAAGACTTTGATGGATGTTTATGCTAATTATCTATTATTTATATAAGATTTTCTCTAGGTTTGTTTATTAAAACTTTTATTTTTATCACTTATGCATATAGATAGTGATATATACCCACATGTTTGTATATATGCATGTACATGTCTATGTACATATATTTATAATTTCACAGCAGTTATTAGTGGGTTTTAATATCTTTGATTTGATTGATCTAATAAAGACCAAGGAGACATCAGTGTAAAATAATGCACAATAAAACACGTTCACATTTCACTTCATTACTTTCCTTGCACAAGGTTAGCAGATTACCTACCACACACTTAGCATCTTAAACACCAGAACTTTATTATCTCAGAATTGGCATGAATCAGGATCCAGGCAGAGGTGAACTGGACCTTCAGCCCAGGGTCCCACTAGGCAGAAGTCAATTTGTTGATCAGGTCTGCGGCCCCTTCAAGCCTCAGGCTTCTCTTTCAAGCTGACTGAGGTTGTTGACTTAATTCACTTTCTTGCAGCTGTCAGACTGAAGTCCTGTTTATTGTGTTTTGTTTCTGGGGGCTGTTGGCCTGGGTTTGCTTTCGGCACTAGAAGTTATCTTCAGGACTAAGTCACAAGCCCCTCTCAAAAAAGACATCTTGTTTTACGAAAGCGAGAAGGAGAATCTCATTTGCTTAAAATATCTCCATCCGAACTCCTAAATTGAATTGTCTTATGTCACCTGTTCAAGAGAGCAAAACTCCTATAATATTCATAAATTCTGTTCTTACTCAAAGAGAGGGGAATATACAGAATAGAAATCAAAATGTGAACATTTAATATTCATATGCAAGTTTGCAACTTTGTAATTAATCTAATAAATATTTTTCAGAACCTAATTTGTGCCAATCTCTGTATTAAGTGCTAAGATTAAAGTTTTTTGTTTTTGTTTTTTTTTTAAAAAAACAGGTTAGATTAGTCTATGCCCTTGTGAAATTTATATTCTAGCGGGGAAGACAGAGATAGAGATAAAAAATTGCAATATCATGCAATAAGGAGATCTTAGGAGTGGTGTGATGTATTTGATGGGGCATAAGAGAGTGCTGCTATTATGATTTCTGAATTGAAAATAACAAATTCACATTAGCTAGTTTTATTAGGAAAGACATTTATTAAACAGGATTAAGTCACGACACATTTTCAAGAAAATCCAAAAGAATAAAGTTTGACAGTTACACCGCCAGGAGTGTTGTCTAAATTGCATCACAGGACTATTATAATGAAGACCCTTCACTGTTTTTTTTCTGGGCACTGACTGCATAGCTTACATCATTCAGAGTGTACACTAAATGATACCACTGCTGCTGGGGCCGTCAGAATAAAACCAGGGAGATACTTGTCTCTACGCTAGTTTCTGAGTAGAAATTGTATGACATATTTCACGTTTTATGCCTGAGACACAGCTAAAAATTAGAAAAGTAAGAATGTTTTCACTTTTGAAGGACATGAGCAAGGAAGACAAAATCAAATTATAATACAATACAATAAATGTCTGTTTTACCTTCCATGAAGACAAGAGCCAATGTTATCAACGGGCCTTCATTAGCTGTTGGTGCTGTGATTATGGCTGGTTTTGCTTTGGCTGTTGGCATTATTGAGCACTCAACAGGATCGGGAGCCAGATCCGTATTGCCGAAAGAAAAAGCTATTGATGAGCACATGACAGCAAGGTCCATCTGTTCGCACATCCATTTCAAAATCATTAAGGATGGGGAAAATGACGGACTTCCACTGGGTGGATTATCTCATTGATCTGATTTTTGAAAGCCTCGGGCAATGGAAAGCTTTGATCAGAGACATTCATGTGCAGTCGCACTTATTTTCATATTTAACTTGCTATGCCAGTTTGTTCTAAAAATATCATTTTAACTAACCCCATAATAGCTTTTGTTAAAAATGCCTAACTATTGGCAAAACCATTAATCTTCTCCCATAAACTTTCAAAAATTCTTACTACAGATTATCTTTTCTTCAAGACAAAAAAAAAAAAAAGACATGTAAATTTTATGCAATAAAAACAGAAATTATCCTTCCTGACTGTCTTCACCTCCCCAAGTTTATGGACAAATAATTACCTCTCAGTGTGATTAGTATGTCCAAAATTGTACTTCCAATTATGTCACCAGATAATGCAGAACTGTGTTAAACTTGTAACCATATTAAAAAAATCTTCCTTCTCAGTTAAATGATCATAAAGAAATGCCCAAGAAGCTAAAGGGGTGAGATTTTGGAGCGGGGACACCTTGTCAGGAGTAAGTGTGTGAGACATGTGCATGTTCATGTAACTTCATTTTGCATTCAGGTAACTACCTTTGCCCCACATGTATTGCTTCAACTTGGCAATGATGCCCCAATGGGCAACTAAGTTCGAATGATTGCCTGGTCACCTTTGTCAATCATTCAGTTCCTTCTGTGACTCAGTAGCAAGCTGAGAACAGTTTCTCAAAAATAGAATAGCTATTTTCAGTATATGATATAGCCTTGTTTTAAAATAATAGAGCCCTTCTCTATGACTTTCTAACTTGTTTAAGTGAAATATTTTAATATCAAAAAGCTAATGAGAACAGTGGGTATCAAGCAACTGTATGTCGAAGATGCCAAAACACTATGAAAATTTTAAAGGTGTATGCACAAACTATTTTCATATATTCTAGCTGTGTATTATTTTTGGTTTGCAACTTCGGGAGCTTCCTTGGTGAAATCTGAGACTCGCTCCTGTACATGGAGGTCAAGGAGGGACCCAAGAAAGAGGAAGACTATCCAGAATGGTAGCAGCAGGTTTAACAAGCAAGGAAACTTACATGCAAGGTTTTGTCTTGGGTGCCACAAGACCAGTAGGTCACCACACCCTCCTGCCAGAATCTTAAAGGTTTGTACATAGACCTTAATTGGGTTCAACCAGTTGTACCATCCAGATGGTCTCAACAACACACACTCTCTCAAGGCTGTGACCTTGAAAACAGCTTTCATTGTGGCCACAGTGGGCAGAATGTACATTTCGAAGACATGGGAGGGAGCAGGGAGCCTCCGATTGCCTGGGTCCAGCTCTCAGGTCAAATCAGTGATCATGTTCTCTCGATGATGTCCTCCAACACGCCATGCCTCGTGACTGGTTCTTGCAAATCTCACATGCCCCTATCTTCCATAATGTGTTCTCGGTGGTTTGCCAGGCATTTTAGTAGCATGGCGGTGGTGAGTTTGGAAGCTATGTGCCTGCCTTGGAAGCAGATACCACATCAACAATACAGGCACTTGCAACAATTAATACTGGTTCCCAAATAAATCACAATATATATATATTTTTTTCCACCAGGAACTCCATGATCCAAATCGCTGATTTATTAAGTCCCCCAGGCTGGGGGTCAGGTCATGTGACTTAATAAATATGATACAGTAGCAGACTCATCGAGTATGAAAACAAAACATTCTTATTGGATAATAGCATGTCTGCCTCCTTGGGAGACAGTAAAAATGTCCAAGACCATTCTATTTTGGAGGATAGCTTTTCTCATTAGATATTTCAGGGTTTGGTGAGGACCAACTTTGCCAGCTATCACTTAGAGCTTGCCGGGTGAATTTAGTGAGGGCTTCTGTGTGTGCTATAATGTCTTCCAGGGTGACGGTGGGAGTAAGGAAAGCAACCTGATGATCGAACTAGTGACAACATAACACACCCATCTGGTCTCGAGAGGAGGGAGGTTGGCATCAGGAGAATCTTGACCCGGTTGTGCATACCCTACATGTCAGCCAGGGGAGGCAGCACTGTCAGGCGTGAGGAGACAGACGGGGTAGGCAAGATATGCGAGACAAAGACCCCCACCCTTCTCCCCTTTTTTAATGATACATATTTCATGCCAGGTGTAGTGTATTTTAACAGGTCCAGCTTGCAGCAGGACTATAGGATCCCAGTAGATATTGAGTAGTTCTCCCACAGACAGAGGTGCAAAGTAACTCACCCATCCCGGTGGGACATCTCATGGCATGTGAGCTTTTGCAAGGTATGGTGGGGCTTGGTGTTCTTAGAAGCACAGTACATTGATTCACGGTCAGATTCGTGGTAGTAGTTATTTTTCATGACCCTTATGGAACTGGGATTCTCAGCAGGCATTCCTAATCTGGCCCATGAGGTGACTAGCCCTACAGGTTGATCATTTAACTGTGTTAAAGACTGGCTTAGTACTCTTTTATTCTTATGCTTACTCTCATTATTATTATTTTGTTAATAAAGTCTTGCTTATATTTCCTTTCAGGTTTTACTTATTTATTTATAATTTATTGGGTTGGCATTAGTTAATAAAGTTATATAGGTTTCAAGTGTATGAGTCAGTACTACATCATCTGTATATTCCATTGTATGTTCACCAACCAAAGTTAAATGTCCTTCTGTGACTATGTATTTTACCCACCTTACCCTTTTCTACCTCGCCCACCCCTTTCCCTTTGTAAATCATTAAACCATTGTCTGTGTCTGTGAGTTTGTCTGTCTTGTTTGATTGTTGCTTTTAGTTTCTTATCCCATATATATCAGAGAAATCATGTGGTTCTCAACTTTTTGCATCTAACATATTTCCTACAGCATGATGTTCAAGATTCACCCATGTTGTCACAAGTAGCAGCATTTTATCATTTCTTGTGGCTAAGTAATATTCCATTGTATCTATGTACCACATATTCATCCAGTCATCTACTAAAGAACATTCTGGTACTTTCCATGTCTTGCCCACTATGAATAATGCTGCTGTGAACATCGGGGCACATATATTTTTACAGGTAAATGTTTTCAAATTTTGGGGGTCAATACTCAGAAGAGATTGCTGGGTCATATGGTAATCTATTCTTAATTATTTGTTCATAATTTTTTCCCACAGTGGCTGTACCAACTCACATTCCCACCCGCAGTGCATGAGGGTTCCTTCTGCCCCACAACCTCCCCAATACTTGTTGTTACTTGTGATATTTGTACTTGAGTTCACCCACCCAAAGTGTTTTTGCCTGTTAGTAGTTCAATCTGCTGCTTTAATATTCTATTTTCTTCTTCTACTAGCCCTGCTCTCTATAGCTCTGCTGTTAGTGGGATATAGGAGAGATGGAACCTCCATTCAGTGTCATGCTTTTTTGCCTAGTCTTGCACATCATGACCTTTGAAACATGATCTCTGATCATTATCTATTCAGTGAAGGTATCTGTACATGGTGCTGAGCTTCTCTAATCCCTTAATACTGTCAGCTTGGCTTGCATGGTGATGGAAAGCTTGGGTTAAGCTAGACACAGTATCCATACAAACCAAGGTATATTTAGAACTCTTACTCAAAGGATGGGGGCCAATATAAACTATTTTCTAATCCCTGATCGATGCCCCCAAAGTCCTCTAGTGGTTGCCTTGGACATCATTTAATATACATAGGATGTACTGTTATTGTCTTAACCTAGTCATATATTTTAAGGGCATTCAGAATCCTTGGCCATATGCCATCCCACCCAGGCACTACGATGAGTGCTCTTTCTATGCACTTAATCTGTTATATTTAATGAAGAGTCAGTTGCTAAAGATTATACCTGAGCTAGTGCTTATATTTGGGGGGTGCCAGCGCCTTATAAGCTGGGACACTGAAGACAGTGAGGACGGTCTCAGGCTCTTGCAGGTAAACCGAAATGTCTTTCCACATATTCTTACCCTGCAAGGGCTTATTTATGATCATCCACCCCTCAGTTTTCCATTGTCCAAGCCATCCTAAAGTTTAATAACTTTAGGATAGCCCAGTTATCAATGCAAAGGTCTAACAGCCAGTGCTCATGAGCAATCACCAGCCAAACTGCTCTGAGTTCATCCCACTGGCTGCAGAACTTCAATCCTGTTTGTATCTATCTGACAGGATGCTCTTCTGCTTCAAATAGGCATGCCATTTAGTCAAAGTGGTAGATTAAGCCATGGCAGAGGTAGGCCAATGGAACATATGCTGAACCCATTCCTTGATGGGAAGGGATGTTCTCTGGGTTACATAAGCAGAGTAAAATGTTCTAGACTGAATAAAATTAGTAATGAAAATTACTTTGAGATATTTGGAATATTGTTTATCTTCTCTCCCTCTTTTCAGGGAGTAAATATTGAAGTTCTATCAGGCAAATGCTATATTTATTCCAAAAACACACTCCGAAAATGGAGAAATGATCTTGTCATGAATTTTGGTTCCCGATAGACCCAATTTGTTGTAAACTTATATCAAAAATCTACTTCTCGTCTCAACTCTCTGAATCTCTACCTTAATCTTAACTGCTTTGGTATTTAGCATCTCAGGGGGTTAGATTTAGTTCATAGTTTTGTACAGTTATCTCCAAATATCTGCCTATTTTCTTACTGCAATGAATTGTTTTTATTATGAATATCTTGAATGCATGCTGTCTACTAAGAAGATACTCAGTGCATGGTTTTAATGTTATTGGAGGATATTTCCTCAAAGATTCCCAGATCTCCCTTTCTTCAAATGATGCTGAGTCTGAGAATTGTGTTAAGTCTGGAGAATGAGAGATTATCATCACTCTCAAGGCAACTTAAATTCGTGCCAGAGTAGTTTTCCTTGTTAAACAGATCAAATATCACTTTATGGGTAGCTCACACATTTATGAACTAGGGATTTAATGGTCTGTCATCTACCACCAGATATCAGCAGTGGTCAACCTGAATATGGACTCTATGCTCACCTTGCCTGTGAAGGCTGACAGCTATCACCTGGCCTCATGGCTCAAAAATTCCTTATCCTTACAGAAATAAGAAATTTTGTTTTAACTGGACCATATTTTACCTAGAGAAAACAATCACAGTGGCACATTACAAAGATACTATCACTTCTCTCAACCAAAAATCTATCAACCTTAAGGTTAATTACTTTCTGGACCTTTTAAAAGATATATTTCAGGGTTAGGCAACATTACCATTTTCCTAAATTCTAGATTTTTTTCTTCTCCTCTCAACAAGTAATTTCTGTTGTTTAACTCACTAATCAGAGGCCACAGGTGAGTAGCAATTTCAGACATTCAGGTAAACAGTGAGAACATCTGTTTGTGTATTGAACTAACAGATTATAATCATAATTTTTGGTAAGTGCACTTGTGTTAGGTCAGATGCCCTTGAAGCAATGTCTGAGATGGAAACTTATGAATATTTGATTTATCAGAAGAATGTTTTTAGGAAAATTCATTAATGGAATGAGATAAACATAAGAAGAGGAAAGAAGCTATAGAAACTGTAGTTTCAAGTAAAATTTAGGACTACTTTGACAAGATCAACTCATTAATAATTGTCTCATAGATCTCTACAAGAGAACAGGTTATTGGAGGTTCGGATTGTGTGTGTGTGTGTGTGTGTGTGTGTGTGTGTGTGTGTGTGTGTGTTTCTGGCAGGTTAGATATTCAAGAGCAGCAATAATTGGATCAGCCTTGGTGATCGACATAATTATGGCTGTTGGCAAAGACTTGGTCTCTTCCATTTGTGTAGTCCATTGCATAGTTTGTGAGGTAACTGAGGAAAAAGACTCATAAATCTTGGTCAAATCATTCTATGCACTTGTTTCTTTTTTTTTTTTTCAGTGCCTTTCCTCTGGTGGATGCTTTGTGGCACATTTTAAAGTACAATACAAAGACACCTATAACTTGCTTATTATTTCATATGTCTGTTTATGTACTTCTTTTCCAAACATCTGGTCCACAACTTTAAATGTTACTTCTTTCAGGCCTTTGACTCACTAGCCACGGCATTTGTGAATTTACATGAATCCATATGTATTTTTAACTCAGGACACTTATCTCTTCACATCCAGTGGATGAGTAGGTTCAGTACCAAAAGCTCCACTCACTAGAGAATAATCTACCTCACAGTGCCTCTTAAGACTGCATTTAAGTATGTCTGTAGCATAGCAGCTGGCCATTTTTAGTCCATACCACCATACCAAGCTAATTTATACATAAACCAAGTCTAGTATTTTTATTCTACCATGAGGTAGAATCAAGAATATCCCATGAGGCTGTAAGTAAGGCTACAGTGATGATTAATATATTTGGACTGTCTGTATTTTATACAGCTTACATATGCCTAGTATCAAATCTATTACTTTCACCTTATGATGGATGCTGCTGTGCCTACTCAGCAACTCAATGATGTATTGAATCTGAAACGAAAAGCTTATTATAGGAAGGTCAAATCTCAAGGTCATTTGTAACCCATCTCCAGATGCTCATGCACATGGCAGGAGCTGCTTTTGAATGTCGTATAGCGTTTTGTTGCAAAGGACAACAGAATTCTATAGCTTTGTACTAAAACTCTTCTTCTGTGTCTTGCTGGGGCATGGTATGGAAGGTTCTACTATGGATACCTTTATTACAATGTTATCTGATGAAGCAAATGTTCAGAGTGACATTCTGCTTGCACTTGGCTTGGACCCTACTTAAAACCTACAGACATTTGTGTAACTTGATGAAAAGACTTGAGAGTATTTCTAAATATGGAATATACAAACTGCAGAAACTGATGGGTTTGTGCTTACTTTTTAGTGGTAAGGAGTTTAGTTACTGGTACTTAATCTTAGAGGAGATATCCTAGTGTGCCCCAGAATATTAGAATGTTAAAATGTTTACCTCCATGTCAAGTTTTTGAACTTGTTCCAACTTGAGGCAAGGGTTCTTTCTAACACAATTCACCGTATGTCATTGGCTAAGACCTAAGGGGTGAAAGATTATAATTTCCAAGAGATTCTGGATGGCACGGTTGTATTGCCCAAGGTTAATCCTTCAGAGAAGTGTGCAGATTTTATTAATCAATGTAGGCTATCTGCTGCAAAATTAAATCAATATTCAATCTAATCTAATTTTTTCTTTCCTGATTCATCTTATTGCATATTCATGAATTTTATATGTATATTTCATGTTATATTTTTAACATACATATAGATAAGGAAATTTTTCAATTCTTCTTTTTGTGAATAAGTTGTCTTTTCCAGGATTTGACTTTGAAATTGGTCCTTAAGGGTAGGTTCTGGTCTTACTCTTATAGGTCTAGAGAAAATGAGACATTAGGGGAAGGAAAAATGAAGATATTTGAATTCTCCTTGCAAGTTAACTGCCTCCAGTGTGATGAGTTCAGCATTTTAAAGCAAGGCAGAAATGGCTTGCATCGAATGGTTAAAAGGATCATCACACAGAACTGCTTTGGATGGCAAAATATGATCAGTGGGGTTCTGGGCCTGAGTCCTATGAATCTTTTCTTATGACCCCTTTCCAACATTCAAGTCTTATCTCTGCTGATAAATGACTCATCTTTCATGTAGTAGATTCGATGAGCCTGAGAATTAAACTGGCCTAATTTGGCAGCCCAAAGGAGGACAGCCTTAGTGGGAATTTTGGCTATATGAACACTATTTCTGAAAGAGAGAAGATTATTTCAGGAGAGAGCTAGTCTCTTTGCCTCTGACTTTGTTTTGAGCTGAGATTCAGGACCTGTCTTTTTCTTTTATTTATTTTACTTCTCTATACATTTGGAAACAATCAGCTTAATTCTTTAGATTTTGAATTACTCATGTCTTTAGTAATATTTCTTAGCAGTTGAAATCTGTTCTTATCTAGTTCCCAAAACTTTGCTTTTTTTTTTTTTTTTTGTACATTTTTCTAAATGGCATATGGGATAATTTAACTCCTTATCTCTGTATGGAATGGGTCCACAATGTCCTGTTCTGTGATTAAAACATGATTTTTATTGTCATCACAGCCAAGCAGGTCCAGTAAGCAATCATCCATTCCTTTTCTCTGTCAAAGTTTTTCACTTGCAGCATTCTTGGTACTAATTTATCAGTCAGTGTTTTTTTTTTTTTTATCTGAATGCAATAGAAATGATTGTTTTATAAAAATTAAACAAATTATTCATTTAACAACGATTTAGTGACTATTTAAGTTGTCTTGAAAATCAAAATTCTACACTAGATAGATTAAAAAATACATATCCCGAATTACACCGTAGAATGTTCTGCTAATGACACATTTCTGTTGTCCAAGAGCAGGAACATTAAATCTCCATTACAGATACTGCACACTGGACCTTGCCACTAATATTACTGTCACTGCTGAATTCCAAAGCTGAACATCCCTGCTGCTATTCGATCAGAATGGAATATTCATGTGGGCTAATTTTTCAGGTTCAGTAACTTCTGAATTAGATATATTTGATTAGCATAGTTATACAAGAAGCTGGAAAAAAATGAATTATAGGTCCCAAGATTGCCAAATTATGCATTCATAACTTGAAATTTTCCAAAATATGGAGGAGGTGTTAAAAAAAATGGTCATTGACCAAAGAGAATGCCAAATGGTCAATACATTGAAAAATCTAAAAGATGCATTTAAAAGATGTACTTAATCTATCAAATGAAATTCTCACTTATATATAAGGGGAATAAAAGAGAGAGTGTATAAGGAAAAATAAATAGTATATAAGAATATATATATATATATATAAAATGAAAGTAGGTTAGAACAGCAGGGATATAGGTGAATTAGCCTATAATTATAGTGAGGCAGATTGAAAGAACATACCAAGAACAGAGGACCAGTCTGTGTAAGCAAGCAGTGACTACATCATGCAAGGATTCATGAGCCTTGTTAAGGTCATGGATTCCAAGCAATGGGGACTCTCAAGAACTATGAGATGTCTGAGATTGGACCCTTCATGCAAATTGTCAAGATTTATGGATGCTGGTTTTACAGCTGCTAGTAGAAAACACAAGATTTCTGGGACAGGCATAAAAAAAAACGTTTAATATTCACAACGACAGTAATTAAAGTCATGGTGACTTCTTTGCTGGTTTCCTAAGATTGGATTCACATTGGACTCTGTGAAGACGCCCCAAGACACCCATCTATGTAGTGAATTACAGGGAAAAAGTAGTGAGTTTAGGGGGCCAAAATGTTTTATATTTTGTGGTAAACTTGCCTGCTTTTGCTCTGGAGGAAGAAATCATCTTTATTTTACTAGATGGTAAACCTGCCTACCATTTACTCCGAAAGAAAATATTATCTTTACCTATCAAGTTTATCCACTCTACAGATACTTTTGAAAAGAGTGCCAGAAGAAAGGCAGTCACTGTGTCCCCTCAGAAGACTTGTAAACATGTGAGAGAACCAGGGAGAATCATTCAATATTTCCAGCATAAAGATCCTTAGTCAATAAATCTTTTTATTCACATTTTTTAAAAATTTACTTGGGAATATAAAGAATGATTTGAGAATATCTTTCTTGAATTAAGTCAATAGGAATCCTAGAGAACAAATTTAGAGACAAGAGAGTTGTATATTGGGTCAAGAAAGAGGAAGTACCGTACTACATAGAAATGAGAGTATGGATAAAATTATAACCTAAATATATGATTGTGTCTATAATAATTACATACGATAATATTTTTTCTCACACACACTCTATACATAGTTACTATTAGGTAATAATACAACAAATGCAAAGACCTCTTTGTATCAGGCTAAAAAGTAGTAAATACACACATATTACACATGCATAACACAGACACCATAAATTTGCAAACAACACTTTTATATTTGTATATGCATATGTATATATACACACATAAATATATACATATGTGTGTTTATGCATATTTTTACAGATCTGCATTTTTAGATAAAATTTGATTTCAAATGGGAAATTAAATGTATCAAGTATTGAGTAAAATACTGTACAAAGACTATTTCACTGTGAATGTGATTTCAAGAAAACCATGCATACTCCAAAATTATACAGCTCTACCCTGAACACCAGATATTTTGGGGAGGATATCAAGAAACCCAGATTGTAGACATTCGAAGAAATTTTTTTTTTCAGTATATTTTGGTGGGAGAATTGCAATTGTAAATGGTTCCCAAAACTATTTACTTTATGGACCCAGAACTAGGGAAGAAAGAAGTGTGTGCTAGGCAGATATTTGATTTGAGTCATGGTTTTATCTGTAGCTAAATGGCTTTCTAAAACTCTGAGTTTTTCTTTTCTAGTCCTTTATGCCATCACAGCCTGAAGCTCTGGCTATCACTGCTTCTGTGAAATGAATCTCTGCTATTCTCTTCACTTTACTTTTCCATTATTCACATTCTCCTCTTTCTATACAATTTTTTTCAGGATGTTTATCTTCTATGTTAAAAATATGTCTTTTACCCACAGGCAAGCTAAAAATGTAATAGTCACATATATGAGCACAAATCTGGGTGTTTCATCCTTCTCAAAGTTTGGCAGGCTCAGAAGTGCATTAAAAAAAAAGTTTGTTGTTGTCATTGTTGATGCTGCTCTTCCCTCATCACTTGATAACAAAGAATCCATCATACTAGAATCACACATGATTCAAAATACTAACCTTTGCGTAAGTCTAGTGTCATAGAATTTGATTTAAACATTTTCTGTTTTCCTGAATATGACATGAGAATTCATGCAAATATTTTTAAAATTAAATTTATTGGGGTGGCATTGGTTAAAAACATTACATAAGTTTCAGTTGTACAACTCATAATACATCATCTGTGTATTCCACTGTGTCCTCACCACCCAAAGTCTAGTCTCCTTCTATCATTATATACTTGACTCCCTTTACTTTCTTCATTCTCTCCTCACCCCTCTTCTGGTAACCTTTATACCATTGTCTCTGTCTACGAGTGTATTTGTTTTATTTGTTCGGTTGTTGCTTTTTTTTTATATCTGACAGATAAGTGAAATCACGTGGTTCTTGTCCTTTTCCATCTGATGATAGATCCATTCATGTTGTTGCAAATAGCAATATTTCATCTTTTCTTATGGCTCAGTAATACTTCATTGTATATACGTACCACCTTTTCTTTATCCAGTCATTGCTCAGAAGACACTTAGGTTGTTTTCATATCTTGGCTGTTGTAAATAATTCTGCAATGACCATAAGGTACATACCTTTTTACTAAGAAGTGTTTTTAAATTTTTCTGGTAGATACCCAGAAACTGGATTGCTGGGTCAAATGGTAGTTCTTAATTTTTTGAGGAATCTCTATACTGTGTTAGAGAAAAGGGCACCCTCATACAGTGCTGGTAGAAATGTAAATAGGTACAGCCTCTATGGAAAACAGAATGATGGTTCCTTATGTAGGTATTTAAAACCTGTGTTTATTCCCTTATATTCTTTTTCTGATTATGTGTCCATCAATAGCAAGTAGAATTTTATTCATAAGAAATTTCTAATGTTTCTAAATGAAAACATTTCTCATTGGATAGTTAAATTATCTTTACTCTTAACTTGACAATATAAATTCATTACATTTATTTATTTGGATTTTTTCTATTTTCTTAATGACATGTCATGATACTACTTTCATAATTTGATTTACTTTTAGAAATAATGTGCTATTTTTCAAATCTTGTGTTTCCAGGAACATATTTATTTTAAATGCTTGGTTTATCACCATTAATAGAACTTTAAAAATTAATACCCTAAATGATAATACGTGATAAGATGAAACCTAAAAATCCTACAATTAATTTCTTGGGGTAGAAAATATGGCAGAATTGTACATGTTAATTAGACTCCAGGAAATTTTTACTTAAAAAATTTAAAGTCTAAAATTGATCAGCATAAGGTACATATTTTTAATTGAGAAATTTTTTTTAAGGAAACCAGTATTAATTTTTTTGTTGTTGTTCAACAAACCACTTTCAGCTATTCAAGTATTTACAAACTATGAGTTCATGAGTTCATTAGAATTGCTTTTTGTCATTGACCCTTGCCCGAGCAGGAAGGGACATCTGAGTGAACTTGGTTCCTTTGAGCAATGAGATGACACATGAAGTTGGCTGTTAAGTTACATAATGTAATTGGAGCTAGCTCTTCTTGGCTCAATTACTTCATTCTTCTGCAGCTTTGCCTCTTTTTTTTTTTTTTTAAATTAAACCTGGCATACATTTAACTAACATCAGAAATAAAGTATCCAATAAGAAGCTTTATTTGTTTTTCTTAAATGTAAACATTTTGTTCTTTGTATCAAGCCTATGCAAAATGATGATATTATAATATTTTTCTTTCTATTCCCATTCCAGGTATCTTATTTAGGACCAATAATCAGGAATATAATTTAAAAAGCTAAATAAATTAGAAAATTAAAATAATATATAGATACTTTAAACATTTTATTTAAGCTTTTTACTTACAAATGTACATTTATTCTGAAATAATTTGACATGGAGTCAAAGCCCTTTCTCCAGATAATACTATAAAATTTATATAATTGCAATAACAAAAATGATGAGAACAAGTGTGAAAATAACACAAGACACTTGGTAAGCTCACATGGAATCATAAAAAGTAAAAGTATACAGATTGCCACAGGAAGTAGTCCACCAGCCACAAGTGTCCTTGTGCAATTAGCATTTGAGTGTGTTTTTTTCATAAATTATTTTTTAAATTTTAGTGAACACTTAACATGTGCTACACCCTCTTAACAAAGTTATGAGCGCGCAGTATAGTATCATTACCTACAGGCACGATAATGCTGTGCAGCCGATCGCTGAGACCATCCGCCTTGCACAGTGGGAACTTCATTTACACCGTTGCATGGCGATCCCACACCCCAGCTCTTCTCAGCCCTATTTTGCAGTTTGTTCTAACAGAGTCTGTTTCTACACAATTTACTTCTAGAGCTTTAAAATAAATTAAGTAGCCAGAAGAACATTGCAGAAGGAACTATGTTGTAAGAGGTTAAAAGAAAAAAGATTTTTTAAAAAACTCCTTTGATTTAAAATGAGTTATTCTGGTTCAGTCAATGCTCAAGAACATGTTACAAAGTGTGAAAAAATGTAAGTGGTTTAATAAATAGTAATTTAGGTCTAGATGATGCTATTTCAGTGTTACCCCATCCACCTCACTGACATGCATGGTTCCTGCCACCTCCCTCTGCTCAGTGTATTCTGGCTACACAGGAAAGACACCGTTCTTATGTTCCTTCTACCTGGATTGCACCCAACGCACACACACACACACACACACACACACACACACACACACACTCACTAACTCACTATATGGCTTCATGTTCACTACATATTTGGCCTTTGCTCTAGTGTCTCAGTCCTATAATTTGCCTCTTTACTACTGTTTCATACCTACAGATACTACTTATCACTACAGATAGTACTTAGCATTTTGTAGTATGTAGTTTCCTTTGCTTTCTTGTTCCCTATGACTAGAAGTTAAACTCCATTACAGAAACAGAGCTTATTTACCATTATTGTGAACAAAAGTCAGCATACTGCTATTTGCAATGACATGGGTGGATCTTGACATAATTATGCTAAGCAAAGTAAGTCAGACAGAAAAAGTTGATAACCATGTGATTTCACTCACATGTAGGATAATAAACTGGAAGTAACAACGAACAGACACACAACAACTCATAGACACAGACAAATTTAGTGGTTACCAGAGGGAAAGGGTAGAGAAGGGTAATGGGGGTCAAATATATGGTGACTGAAGGAGATCTGACTTTGAGTGGTGAACACACAATGCAATATAAATATGATGTATTATTGAATTGTATATTTGAAACATATAATTTTATTAACCAATGTCACTCCAATAAATTTAATTAAAAAATAAAAATAAAAAAATAAATAAAACTTGAAAGGAAACATGTGCAAAAGATTTTATTTATACTTCAAAAAAGTTGTGGCAACCTATAGTCTGGCCCTATAGGTTTACCTAAACCAGTGGCTCCTTTTTGCTCCCACTTATGTGATTTATTATCTAGTAATGAAGCTTAGTGAACTCACTCATGGCAGAGTTATCCTCCATTATGACAATAAACTGTAGATAGCTTTTCCTATTAGAAAAGAGGGTCATGGGTTGAAGAATTCACGTTTATTTTTTTTTCTTGTGGAAATTTGTCTTAAATTGACTGAAATTTGTATTTATATAGGTTTATGAATTGTTGCTAAGAACCTAATTTTATTATAAGTTTATTGTGTCACCAATATTGAAATAGTAAAGATACAAATATGGGACAACCTCCTATAAACAAATACAATGACTTCATTATACATTCAGTCTTTATGTGTGTGTGTGTGTGTGTGTGTGTGTGTGTGTGTGTGTGTGTGTGTGTGCGTGTACATGTGCACACACACACGTCCAATTTAAGGAGCAAATTTATGGGAAAGTTTCTGGGATTAAATAGGTGATAAAACATGCTTGGTTATCATTTTTCCTCTAGCCTGCTAGATACATACTTGAATTCACCTTGGTAATAAAAATATTGAAAAGAATGAGACTCAGAAAATTTTTTATAGATCTACCTGAGTACAGGTGCCATAATAACTAAATTGCCCTCCTGTGCTTTGCTTCCACCCTATTGTATCACCAGTTTTTGCATGTAAAGCTCATTTAGTGAATATTTTGAGTTTTCAGAGCATGATTGTAGTACACTCTGTTATAGTTTTAGAAAGTCACTGGCCATTTTTACAGCCAGTTACTCCTTCACACCCATTGCAGTTATAATATCCCAAACCGCTATATCATTTTTGTTGTTGTTTTTCTTTTGATCAGCCTCTCTTTAGATACTTTCTCCTTACAGATAATATCAGTAAGAAAATATATTTTCCTTCTCTTCATTTTAATATAAAGTGTTGTATTCTTTTTTGATTTTGTTTTGTTTTGTTTTTCTGAGTAAAGAAACAGTTCTTTCCTTTAGGAAAATTATTTAAAATTTTTTACATTATTTTTCTCTTGAAATTTGTATTCCAGTATATTTATTGAATGATACTGGTATGGAAATTTGTAATGATAAATTGTTGATTCACAAAGAAAGCTAAAAAACCCTCTAAAAACTATTTAGCAGATAATGACTATAAGTTCTGACTTAAACAAATTGGCAGATTGTTTTAAGAATATGAAAATATCTCACATTCATTATTAATAAACATTATTTATTGGAGTGGCTTAATTTGAGTAGATTTCTTAAAATATTAGACAGTCACCATCACTGGAGGTTTATGAATGTTCTGCTTATCTATTCTGAGTACAAATGTCATGACCCAGCTATTTATCAGTGACCTGATAAGACAGGCTCTAAAAAGCTTATAATTATGTTTAGGAAACATCAGAAATTTTTCTTTAGTGATGTAGAAACTTTTCTGCATATTGACAAAATTTGTAAACTCTTAGAATGGTAATAGTGAAAAAGCTTTTATTCAAGTTGAAATTATTCAAGTTGAATTTCATTGCAATATGGTTTCTCATGCTTAAGGTGAAATAGGAAAAAGGATCTGAGAGAAAGAAATGTAGTAAAGTGCCTTCAAGTTTCTTCATGAGTGTCTTTAAAGCTGTATGAAAGGTTGCTTTCATTTCTTTCTTTCATCTTTGCCTTTCTTGTCCCTTATCATCCGTATATGTAAAATGGTATTTAGCTAACACAAGGAAAATTGTACTATTGCAATTAAAGGAAAAGAGAGAAAGACATTTTACTACTGACGTTCTGATTCATAAATATTCATAAACTTTGAGATAATTAAGGTACAAAATATATTTTTAATTACTTAAAATTTTAGTTTATGTTTCTTTTCTGTTGTTCATCCAGCCCATTCACTTAAAGCAGTTAATGAAACAATATTTCTGCTTACACAACTTTCTAAAAATAGTTTAATTCATCGATAAACATTTAAGCCAAGAAGATATATTTTTACATTATGTGAAATGAATCAGAAATAAAACACTTTGTCCCAAATCTTATTTTTTTTTAAAATGAATTGATCAATAAACTCAGACAAAACCGGTCTGAGTTGCTACAGGTCTTGTGAAAATTGCTATTACACTAGCAGGATAAACCCATTTAAAGTAATAGACCTTCAGCAAATGAAATATTTTCACTGTAGAAGCATAGTTAGCATTCTAACTGCCTGTTTGTTTTGCTACAGTAAAGAATTTTCTGTGACTGTAGAATATCGAACAGAGGAAAAAACATCTGAAAGCAGAGTTAACTATGGAAATTTTTATTGACTGTGGTCATGGAAATGCTTCTGCCTGATAACAGAATTTATGCTGTTTCTTGGCCTGTAGTAATAACCCAGGCTGCTCTCTCCAGTTATCAACAGCTGCAGGCATCTGGGTCAGGCTCCTCCGTTGTGCCTCGAGGGTTCGCAGCTCTGACTGGGACCGCAGGCAGCCAGCGGTTCAGCTGGTCAGGTGCGTCTGATTTCAGACTGACTTTGGCCTTGCTGCCCATCTCGTTAACTCCTTCTCTCAATCTTGGACAAACTAGCACATTCATTCTGCACTTACTATGGGTTTCCTAACTGTTGTATTTAATGGACTTTTGACTTTTCAATACCTTATTTAAGTGGTTTTCTCTCGATCCAAAGTCAAAGCCACATGCCTCTCGTATATTATTCCTATGGTTAAAATCCCCTAGCTCGGGAGATGCTTAGTCCTTGCCAGCTCCTTCTTGCTGAACTCCTTGTACGTTCACATCTGGAGCCTGTCGCACAATTACACACTTAGAGTCTTTATTTGGGCTGTTTTAATTGCAATGTTTTGGTTGGTTTTGAACCAACATAATGATGGCTCGCATCTTTCTGTTCGTACTAGCTAAAAACCAGTCCTGACTGATCTGCCTGCCGCCCCTAATCAAGACGGGTTCTCATTGCTCTAACTTGTCTTTCAAGAGAATTTGAATGTGTTTTCCCTGGGCCACAGGACGTGGCCTGAAATAATGTGAGTTCTCATCGTAATTCCAGCCCGTGCTGACCTGCTGCAGCTGAATGCGGTGTATCTGAGAACGCTCTTCTGCAGCTGATGGGCTCTGACTCCTGGCTCCACAGAGCTTCTGGCCACAGTTGTGAAGCTTATAATGATGCTTTTGGTTTTTTATAACCCGATTATTGAAACTAAATTCACTTACTACACAACTGACACATTTACAGTAATTTACCCTCATTCAGTAATTTATCATATATTGATACAGTTGTATAATCACTACCACAATCAATTTTAAAACATTTTCATTACCAACTCCTCCTCCAAAATACCCTATTCTCATTATAAGTTACTCCCCAACTTCTCTCACCCCACAACCAGCCACTTATTTATTTTCTGTCCCTATAGATTTGTCTATTCTGGACCTTTCATATAAATGGAATTATACACTATCTCTTGGATTGTATGGTGGTAACTCTTTGTTGAGACACTGGTAAACCGTTCCAAGGTGACTCCACTATATTACGTTCCCATCAGCAGTGTGTGAAGGTTCCCATGTTGCCTTATCCCTACCAATACTTGTTATTTTCTGTCTTTTTGATTATAACTATCCTCATAAGTGTGAAGTAACTCATTTTGGTTTTGATTTGTGTTTGTCTCATGCCTGACGATGTCGCAAATCTTTTCATGTGCATAGTTGCTACGTATATGTCTTATTTGGAGAAATATCTATTCAAATCTTTTGTTTTTAAATTGAGTTGTCCTTTTATTATTAAACTGTTTTTTATATATTCTAGATACAAGTCTTTTGCATATGTATATATATATATATATATATATATATATATATATATATATATATATAATGTTTTCCCCATTCTTTGGGTTGTCTCTTCATTTTGTTGATGGTATTTTTTGAGGCACAAAAGTTTAAATTTTGGTTAAATCCACTTTATTATTTTTTTTCTTTTTATTCCTTATACTGATGGTGCTTATAGTGACTTTTGATGAAGATTAATGAGTTTTCTTTTGCCTCTTTTGCCTCAACATTAACCTCCAGTAAAAGCAGTCCTAAAACAAGTGAAAGGCCAAATTTGGTGCTTAGTGGTTCAATGCTCATGTTGCTTTTTTATTTGCTGTCTATAATCCTAAACATTCAAAAGTCTAAAAATGCATCATTTTACCTGAAATATGGAGACAAATTTAAAATTAGTTAAAACAGAGTTAATAATGCCCACCATCCCTGAATGATTTCTGGGCTTGTTCTACCAGACTGAGCAATTCTTCTCTCCTTCTAGCGTCCTATACACCAAGGCAGCGTAATCTCCCTTGGCACAGCTAGATCATTTTATGTTTCTGATTTCTGGCCACGTTTATAGGTTTTGTAGTTTTTAGTATATTTTTGTTTCTTATTTTTAAGAGACACAGCAAGTACAGCGCTTGTAGCCTTGCTTTATAAGAAAGATTAGCACTGCAGCTCCTTTCTCTAGTATGACTGATTTTGACACAGATGAGTTGCTCAATCTGTGCCATCAAATATGGGTTATTGCAAGATAAGAAAATGAGGAATCTACTGTTCTCAGACACCACATACATCAACAGAAATCTGAGGGCATGTGCACTAAATTGTGACAAGCTGAATTTTTTCTGCACTTTTTTTACCGGCTACTTTTTTCACAGATGTATCATACATTTTATTGCATGACCTTCTAAGACCTACTCTCGTGTTGAACTCTTCACACCTGGCTGTTTGAGTAATTATCCTTTGGCCTGCTGGGTTCTGCTTCTTCCCCAAATTTGAAGCAATAATATATTTTATAATTTTTTATTCAAAGTGACTTTCTCCTCACCCCAAATCAGATGGTTGCAGGTCCCATAGTTACTGCTAATGGATGCCCCAGTAAATATAGAGAACAACGTTAAATTATGTGTAGGAATTATTAGAAAAGGTATAATTTTGTCCACTTTCTGCTATGTATAATTACATAGCGAAATAGCTATATTTTAACAAAGCAGCCATACATAATATATTTTCTGTTCTTCTTATATCTTCATCTAGGTCTCACCAAATTTCCTACTTTGTATAATGAAGCTTTTTCTACTTCATGCTACAGTGCATATCTTGGATATGTGTTTTATTTTATGCTCAGGGTTTCTGATCAAGCACTTATTTCTGTAGTGTTTAAACCATAGTTCTTGCTTGATTTTGGGAGTACGATAGCTCTCTGGAGAACTAAATTTGCATGAAACACAGAGCTTAGGCTCACACTTGTGCATATACAGATCTGTAGCCTATGAGAGAAGTGGCATGTCACTTCGCTAGAGAGACGAGCTAGGAGAAAATTATTTTATGTAAAATAAATTAGATTTCTGCCTCACACCGTATTACAGAAATCAGTGCCATTTGGATTATGACCTAAATCTTAATGCTAAATTTTTAAATTATTCATAGAAAATAGAAGCACATATTTTGGATTTTGGAAAAGATAAAACACAAACAGTATTAAGTATCAAGGAAATGAGTAATCAAATTTGAGTGTATTTAAATTTGTAACATTGTTCAATCAAACCATAACTTTAAGTAAATGGAAGAAAAATTACAATGCGGGAGCATAGATTCGTGATACAAAAATCAGCAAAGCATGTACAACATATAAAGAACTAAAAGTAATAAAAACTAGAAACCGTCCTGTGAATTAGAAGATTTTCCATTCTTGTTGTTCTGAGGCTCTTAAAGTAGCTGGTGAATGGGGATAGTGTGCCAGATATAGAAAATAAAAAGTACTCAGTTAAATTTAAATTTCAGATAAATGGTTAATATATTTTTACATAAATATTTCACAAATATTATATGGACTATACATATTCTTTAAAAAATTGATGATCAGAAATTTGAATTTAACTGGGTGTCCTATGTTTTAACTTGAAATTTTACTTTTCAAATTTTTATTGAAAATAACACAGCCCACCCAAAGGGGAGTCTTGGCTCAAGGCCTAAGAAAACCAGTACATTACACAATTAAATTTACTTTACTTTTAAATATATAGCTATGTAAATATAGATATAATAAAACAAAAAATATATTATTTGTTATAATAAATAATAAATCACCACAGGTGTTTATGTAAAAGGCCTTAAGCAGTTACATAACCTTTTACAGAAATCTTAATATTTCCACTTATCAAATAAAAGAGTTATATTATTTCATTATAAAAGCTCACTTATCTCTTAAGTGATTTTATGAAGCTCCACTATTGCTGGTTTAAATTAAATCTGAGGATAAACAGTACACATATATTTGATTACTAACCTGCAGTGATATAACCATTTCATTTCACATCTCTTGGTTCCCCATTTAAGTCCAGTGCTTCACGATTTAGCTGCAACTATATTAATCCGCTGGAGGTAGCCTTTTTTTCGTTAAAATAATGACATACGGAAATTTATGGTAGCTTAGATAGAGTTAGATCTTTGTCATATAAAATACCAACTCCGAAGAAGTAACATAAAATAGGATAGCTGCATTATTCCTGGTGCTGAGTTGAAGTGGTCTGCATTCTAATAAAATGGGAAAGAATGACAAGTAACCTGTCAGAGAATAGACTTCATTTTCAACTTCTCAAATGAAGCAGTAGAATGTGAGAATGTACCTCATCAGCAAATTAGCAACCTCTTCGCTATTATCATCACTCATCATATTTCAGTTAGAATGTCTAAAACATAAATAGGATTCAGTGAAACTGAGTAGAAGTAAAATCTTCAAAGTTACATTTTCTAGAACATAGCCTATTTCAGTATTTTATTTGTATTCAGCCAGATTAAAATGGAAATGATGTGAGACAGAGAATTCATCATTTATTTCAGTTTCAGTGACTCGGCCATTTTTATTCTGAAACTCACCTACAGTGTCCCCTTCCTTATTCTCTTTTTTTTCTGTAGATTCCTTAAAGTTCTCCTTTGTTGTAACATGGAGAAATGGACTGAACCAATCCAGCTGGCTTCTAGGAGGCTGCTTTAGTTTTTGCCAAAGGATCAGATACTAATGCATGTAATGATACAGAATAAGAATGGCTGCATGTATAAAGAAAAGCACTTCTACTTTTTCTATTCATTGGTTTTAAAAACAAAGCAAAACCAGAAACTTGAAATTAAAGGGTCTAAAATAAACCTGTATTGTATACATTAGACAGGAGAATATGCTGAGCCAGCAAATACACTATGAATAAATTAATGTTAAAATATGTTTTACAGCATTTAAAATATAAAAGAAACCAGGACATACAAAATGCCTTAAACTGAACATGGAATAATTTTGATAACTTACACACATAGTCTGCCTGAGGCAGTTAAATAATTAGTGTCACTGATATTTTAAGATGCCTAATTTATTAACCTTTCTAGACTTTGTGATGAAATCACAATGGAGAGGGTATTAAAGAACAGCAGACAGATAAAATTATATCAATTTCCTCAAAAGCTCATGTTTCATAATATTCTACTTATTCTATATTTAAAAATAGAAAATTTTAATATTGAAGTGAATATACCTATAAATGCATCTTTTACCCACGTTGACATTAATCATCCTCTTGCTTTATATATTAATGCATACATATATGCATGGAAAAATTTTAAAAATACGTATAAAATTATAGCTCTTTTTGTCAGCTTTCTCTGCTTCACTACATTACCATGTTTTCTAGGGGCAAACAGCAAGATTTTTTATATGTGTATTTGTGAAACATATATAGTATTTATACATGAGAGCTTACATTTTCATTAGTGTTATTACTTATATAGCTATGTTTTTCTGTAGCAATCAGCATTATGTACTTGAGTTATACCCATGTTAATATAGATACAGATATATAGGTAGATAGATGATAGGTAGAGAGGTTTGCAGATAGGTAGGTAGATAGATAGATAGATAGATAGATGTTAGACAAATAGGTGGATAGATAGGTGAAGAGGTAGGCAGGTGTAGGTAAAGATGTAGATGTAGATGTGTAGAGACATGTTTCCTTACTGTGTCCAATATTATGGCATACATTTATGATAAATATTAAATGTATTACCTTATTGATTTACAATTATATTAATTTAAATAACACATATGAGACGAGTATCTCCTGGTGCACACATACTAGTGTATTCCCTAGGTCATAAAGAGGCTTCTGATCTCAGTCAGAATTATTTAAATCCTAGCTCATAAACATAAATGCAGTAATCTTAAACAGATAAAGAAGTTAACGAATCTTAATTGTTCGATATTTTAGAAATTCAAGTTTTCTTCACCAGTTGGAAATTTTTCAATGTATTTTAATATAAGATAAAATAATTTTTTTGTAAATTTAAAAAATGAGTGAAGTTCAATAATCATTCATGATAATAAGCCTTAAGAAGCTTGGAATAAAATAAAAAAGTAAATATGGATATTTTATATTTACTGGAACCTATCTCAAAAATAAATTGTAATGGTAAAATGTTAAAAGCATGCTCTTTAAATTAGAAAACATGTCAAAGCTGACTACTATCATTACTCCCATACAATATTATAAGGGAAATATATGCCAGTGCAAACATTAGAAAATAAATAAATAAACGAATGACTATTGGAAAGGAAGGAATTAAACTTTGATCATTTGAAAATGATTTAACTGGTGATTTTCTACATGGAAAACCTAATGAGAGAGATTTTGAAGTTAGCAAAGTAAATATTTAAAAATTAACAAAAAATTACATTTATCAAATGTAAATAAGATGAATATGCAAAAGACCATTGTATTTTTATAAACCACCAACAGGTAGAAAACCCACAGTAGAATACTTCTACCAAAAAGTTTAGTAAAAATTTAGTAAGAATACTTCTAACAAAAGTTTACTCCTTTATGTCATAAAATTAAAAAGCTTTATTGAAAGACATGAAAGAAGACAAGTGATGAACATATTCTTGGATAGGAAAACTCAAGTCACTTTTAATAATGCTCTAATGACATATAATTTCCATCTGAAATGGTAAAGGAGAGAATATATTTACTCTTGCTCAAAACCTGATGTGACATATCCTACTTTTGACTGTCAGAAACAAACAATGAGGAGGCTCTTTCAAGTGTATGAGTTTGCAAAGAAACAAAAGTGAATAGCTAGAATCCACATTAATCAAAACTATATAGACAGACTTTATCTAAGAGCTCATTCGGTGTTCATCACATATAAATACATCCATTTTATTATTTTTATAGGCTTAATAAAATTATAGCTTCAGATATAGATATAAATATCACTTGTCTGTATTTAGAAAAAATTATAACAAGCAGCTTTATAGGCTTTTAGTTGAAAAAGAAAATATTTTAAAATTGACATAACAATGATGTACTATGAAAGCATTCAGTAAATTCAATTACCTTCAGATTGATCTTTCTGTATAAATGTTACCACCATCATAACCTATTTCTAAACATTGATTGTTTTTGAAGTTATGAATGTAAACTTAAACATGAAACATTTAACATGGCTGACCCAGCCTGCTCTGGTTATTATTTTAAGTTACTCATTTATTTTTATTCACTCTCTACTTCTTTGGTATCAGATTAATGGTGAGTCCTAACCATAACAGTACATACTGAGTGCATCCTTGTTAATTGACTAAGATAATGACATTGCATTGAACACTGGAAACATTATGTTTCTGATCTGACCATATGCACTGTTATTGTTTGTTGGTTTCTTTTTAAATTTCATCTCAAAATCAAGTCTCCCAATGAATTTATTTCTATAAACATACAAGACCATGTCTTGTGACATTGCTGTCCCTCCTGGTGTTTGTGCCCCTGATTCATGTATAGAGTTCTCATGTACAAACAAACAAAAGAAATACAGAAATGTGTGGGAAAAGTTAGCACGTAGTGTACATTCCAGATGTAGAAATGGTTGTCTGAAATGTATGTAGACGTCTTAAAAGTCAGTTTCATGTTTCCATGCCACTTAAAGAGGTGGCATCAGGATGGACATCGGGTCACTCATGAATATTAGGACTATTAAAAGGAGACCTAATAAATTAACACCAGTCAGACCAAGATATCAAAAATAAGTACATTGACATAACAACTGATGATAGGAAGACACTTCAAGGGCCAGACAGTGATGACCAGCATTAATTATGGAAAGACCAAGAAGACAAAGTAAATGCTGCATAGTGATTCCTGGAATTTTATGGTACATAGCACAAAGGAGATGGGAGTTTGGCCATGTGCAAAAAAGTGTACTTCCATTGTCCACATTTCTTCCAGTAATTTGTGCTAACCCCAATGTCATCAAGGGGGGCGTTGCTTGGCTGGCAATCTGAAGCTCCACCCCAAAAGCCAGACTGTGAAACAGAGAAAATCAGTAGTTGGCTTTATTTGTGTATCTGATGTTTGTTAAATTAAACAATAAATCTTCTGTTTATAGCTATTTCTTCTTTCTGGTTTTCAGTCTGTTAGCTCACTTTGACGATTTTTCACAGAGTTGGTCCTGATCTGTAACTCTTCCATAGAAGATTCCTTCAGTTTGGAAGGGATCTGGAAAGGTTATTTGACCCAGCCTCCTATGTAATGGTTCCACGTAGCCTCAAGTGCTTAGACACTAAGGGACAGCTCTGGGGGAGGAAGGAAAGGAAAATAATAGGTTTTGCTATCAGTCTCTGTGAATAAGCTTTAGCAATTTAACACTTGTACCTGTAGGCAAATAGTAATTTCCAGTTACAATATTTTCATCTGTAAAGTGGGACATGAGTTACTTTGCAGTTCTTACAGGGATTTAAAGACAAAAATGATGATTCTTTATTAACTCTTAAGATTTTTATGGTAGTGTAAAATCTCATTCTGTTAGCTTTAACCATTAATTTTATATTTCTCATTCAGGGAAATACAAAATGGAAAAATACATAAATAAATTTCTCTTCAGTTCATTGATGAGAGCTGCTAAGTGTGCCTTAAGTCAAACTCCACCAAAATTTCTTAAGTTAAAATATCCATATTATGGAAATTTTATATTATGAATATTATAATATTGTTTTGGGTGATTAATGGACACAGAGTTAAGTATAACTTTATTTATTAGATTAAATTTTGCTTATGACCTAATAACCTAATATTTATTAGGTTAAATTTTGTTTTTAAGTGATTTAGAATAATGTTTTCTTTTCAAAAGAACTTAATAGACTTCATATATGTAGGTAGGAAAACAATTGATATGATACAGTCTTGTGATAAATTTCGGAAGCATGACTTATACAGTGTTTTCTGACCACTATCCTATTCTATTACCAAAAAACAGTTTTCTTTTTGTAATCAATGGAGGTTTTGTTTTGAATGCAAAAACATCTGTGTAATAATCTACCAGGATATAAAAGATTTTAAAATAATTAAGAATCACATCAGGGATCTATCTTCCCCTCCCCCTCAAAGGGGGTGAAGCAGAACAAAAATAGACCTAAAATAGTACCAGTAACTTATGATTTTAGCAGCTAGAAAGAAAAAATAATAATAACTTCCATAAATGTGGAAAAAAAAAAACCAAAAAACAAATCGTAGTACTGTGTCAGCCAAGGAAGAAAAGGTTCAAGTCAAGGATATGGCCCTTTTTAACACATATATTTTCTTGTATTTTAAGACATTTTTTTTTTAAATTTATCATTGAAAGAAAATATTCTTTCTGTACTTATCCCACACGTTCATCAAATGTCAGAGCTCTCTTTCTGAATTGAAATCTGACAGCTGTCTTCCAAACAATAGAGCAAGGTCCTAAGAATTGTTTATATATATATATATATATATATATATATATATATATATATATATATATATGTGTGTAATTTTGTAATCAACAGAGGATAACATATAGTTGTCATAACTGATTGAATATGTTATTCTTTGCTATGGCATTTCATTTTACTACCAGGCCCTAAAAGAAAGATCTCTGAGTTTCCGCAGAATATTCTATATCCACATTGACTGCAGGTCTTACATCTTCTTTCTTCACAATCCTACTACATCTTCAAATAAAGTTATACACCTGGAAACCTATGCTAATTCTCTCAGGTCCATAAAATCTATTTTTTTCTCCTTATATTTTGCAGTGGTATTTTTGCCTTTTCCTTTTTTGGGGTTGGGGAGGGGAGGGAGGTGGTTTTCACTGTTACAATTTGTTTTCTTTAAAATTATGTTTAATATATATTTTTTTCTGTGCAGTTCATTAACTACTAAAGGGTGGAATATTCTTTGCTACTTGATTCCAGAATTGTATTCTCTTATTTTAAAATGAGTTTTCAGAGCAAATTTGGCAGTGATATGGCTAAATTGTTTCTGAAAACTTGTATTGGTTTAAAATATAACAAAGTATTTAAAACTTTGAATCAAAGACAGTCGTAATTAAAAAATAAAAGCTAGACTAAAATAGAAAACCTGTATTTATTTTCCAAATGTAGCTATCTACTCCAAATATGCATTATTCTCTTGAGCGTGCTTTATGTGCTTTCATCCTGTGACAGCTTGTCAGAAATGTAATTTATTCACATATTCTACTCCTAATTGATAGGCTCTCATTGCTATTATATTTGGCCATCAAGTTTAATCCAATATGGTACTTATCCTGCCAGACATCAACTTGTCAATCTATATTTTGTGAAACAAGTTGATATTAAGAGGAAGAGTTACTAACTTAATTTAAATAAATTTATTAAAATTTACATTTTAGAATGTCTTCAAATTATATTTTCAATAAATATAAGTTTTAGCTTTCCTGTTTTTGCTATGATTAGGAGAAAAAATTATTAAAACAAGGATATGTCGAATATATAAATGATTATGTGTTGTTATGTTTCTGTTTATAAATGGCAAATATTCATCCATCAAATAACATTTTTTAAAAATATTATCCATTTGAAAGTATAACGTTTTGCTTTTATTTTATTCACTAGTGTCTATTATTTGATCACAGTTGACTTCACTAATGAGTAGATATAAAGAAATTACAAGATGATATTTATGTTTGTTCATTTTAAGTTCTGAATTTTCAGATATTAACATTTTATGCAAGGTATTAGTGTAAATCAGAAATATCTCAAATAAATGCAGGTATTCTTTTCCTCAAAATTTTTCCAATCATATTGTTGATATTGGCCAATATATAGACTCTTCTCAATATGTTATCTCAGGTTGGAGGAATAATCAATGCTATTTTGGAAATGTATAGTTTTACTAGTCAACTTATTTAATTCAAAAATAAAATAAACGTAAGCTAGATTGATTAAGTATCAATATTATTTATTGCATAATTAATTCAAAATCTCAAACATTATATATGCAAAAGAGGCATTTTATATAAGTATATTTCAATAGTATAAATCCATTAGCAAAATATATTTTTGCTGAATACATATATATAGTAATCATAGTAGAATTTTAATATTTGATCAGAAACCAACCTCTAGTGAGTGATGCTTCTATTTGAATATTTACACAGGATGGAAAATTTTCCCCATTACTGATTGATAATATTTTATTTGTTTTTCCCCCACTTCGTTGTGTTTTGGGTTTTTCAAGACACTGTAGAACAAGAGGTGAAAATGAGTAGAAGTAGGTAGAGTCTATGGATTTTCTTTTTAGGAATTATATAGATATATCTTAAGTATAAATAGGTACCAGGAAATAAATAACTCTAGGAATTGGGGTCTGAGAATTCTTGGCAAAAGATTAGACCTTTGCCTGAGATTATTGGACCAAATCCTGAGATCATTCCAAGCATGAGGCTACTAGCAATAACCACTACCAGTTAATTCTGTAGAGTTCAGAGCCAAGTAAAACTATGCATTACTGATTCCTGTGAGGATAAGAAATAACACGTATACACTGATTGTCACAAAGTATAATTACAAAAAATTTATTACTATTATAGTTTATGTTTATAGAGGTTTCCACAACTCAGACCTGAGAGATGGGCTACCAAATATTTAATATATAAGGAACAAACAAAAATGTACTAACAACATAATTGAACATAAATTTAAAAATATTGAAGGGTAAACTAACCTATCATTTTTTAGCAATAACACAAAGAAAACAAAATATTTCTGTGAGCAAGAAAGAAATGTTTACACATGAAAAAGCAATGTATGCGAATGCATGAACTTAATTTTTTCTAATATACACATCTGGGTCTGAGAAAAATGACAAGGTGATTCTTCAGATCTTATGGGAACACAAACTAAAATAATGTGGAAAAAATAATCATAATAAAGAGGAGAAGGAGTAGAAGAAGAAATTCATGAGGGTAATACCTTAGTACGAAATGTTTATGAAAAAGGGATAAAATGGGTCAAATATCTGGTGATGAAAAGAAATCTAACTATTGGCAGTGAACAAATGATGCAATACATATATGACTTAGTGTTGAATTGTACACTTGAAACCTATTGGGTTTTGTTGATCAATGTCACCCCAATAATTTTTAACATAAAAAGTCATGATATGTAGGATAACGGAGAGAACTAAGAAAAATCAACAGCTGAGATAATAGAATATAAGATTTACACCTTTTTTTTTTTTTAGTCTTTGGACAGTTATCATTCTTCTATTTAATGATGTCTTTTTATTGGCACGCCTTATTATATTTGCTAACTGATAAAATCCTTAAATAACAGCTCCATATTCAACCTGTTTTATGTGACATGTATGCCTATCAGTATTGTGTTGCATGAATAAACATATACACATTTATATACATAATGAAAAAACATTTTTCTAATAATGTATTTCTTTCATAAATTTGGATCATTAATAGTGATGCAAGGAAAGTAACAAGTACCCTATAAGTAAGCATAAATGCTTTGCTTTGTGAATTTGTATGAATATTTAATTTATTGATTGTTATATTTCATGCTAGCTATTCAATATATGCATATATTCTAATCCAGAAAATATGCCCACTTTTATAATGCATGTTTATAAAATATAAATTTGTTATTTAATATTTATGAATCATTTAGAAATTATACATACTGCAAATACATATATACTTACCCAAACTGATTTATAATTGCAAGACAATTAATACTAAAACATTTCAGGGGAAAATGTGTTTCAACTGCTGCTTCATAGCATACATAATGCTTCTCAGCTTGGATTATTCTAGCTGCTTATGAGTCCCTTGATGTACTCGGTATATAGTCTGTGCCTTTAAGTCGAACGTGGAAACAAATGGTGCATTTGTCTGTCCCTAGTGTAATAGTTCAAGGCAATTTTTCTTTCAAAAAAGGATTTGCAAAATTTTCCAATACTATAACGTTATGAAAGAAAGAAGACAAATGGAGCTGTGATATGAGATGTCCTGGACAGGAATTAAGATCAAAGTCACCTCCAAAGAAGGTTCGAGCTATGAGGAGAGCTGACTAAGATTTTTCTTTTTTTCTTTTGAGAGTTTGCTGTATTTTTATCTATAAAATGATCTTGGTGTAGCCATAAATCTATCATTACTATCACTTGACTTATCCTAAAAATGAAATACTGTTCTTTATGATATGAAATGTCAATGTCACATTTGAATGTCTAAATGAAGCAGAAAAAGAGTCGTATGGCACAACTATAAAAATTGAAATTCTAGGGTAAAGGTTTTATTATTTTTCTAGTTTTATCTACTTTATTTCTTGTAAGTTTCTGCGTATGTATGGAAACCTGCAATGTATTGTACTGATATGTCATATGTAGAGGTCATATATCAGGTAGATAAAAAATATAGATAAATTAACAGTTTTAAGCATTTATATTTGATATTGACTTTATAATCTTTATTTCGTAAATGTCTATATTTGTTCGAATAAAGCTCATGTTACTGGCTACACTAGATTATCTTTTAGCTAATAGGTTTCTTCATGGACATTTTATATTCACTGACTGTCTTTTAAAAAAGCTATTATACTGTCATAACATTTTTTCATTGTAGTGCATCTGTACAGACAGAGAGGATGAAAGTGAACTACAATAAAATGATTTGTGTATTCAAAATGCCTTCAAGGAGAAATAACTATTGAGAATTTGACAGTTTTTTTAATGCAAATACATTTATACTATGATTGAAATGATGAATAATTATTTGTTGTAGGCAATTTGGTAAGCATTTTTATTTTTATAAATTCAGTTGTACACTGTAACTATGAATGTGGAAAATTAAATCTGTTTCCTTATAATAAAGTCACTTTTGTGTTGTGTGTGTGTGTGTGTGTGTGTGTGTGTGTGTGTTTAGTCTTTCCCTATGCCTTTTGAAAGGACTATTACTGTAGTAATAACAAAAATAATACCATATAATGAGCAACACAAGAAAAATATGCACTATTAATTTTTATAGTGTTGTGAATAAAAATAACAAGATATATTTTGTGATTGAGAATATTATTCTGTTGATGGCTGCACATTTATTATCAGATGTTAACATTCATCTGAGCCATAATTGAGTTCAGTTCAGAGAGTCTCTTCTTCCTAACTCATCTTCACAGAATTCATATTGTCAGCCCAACACCATTGGCTAGCTCAGGATAATATAGTAGTACTTTCAGTGAGAAATAAATTATCTGTCTTTAGAATAAATGATTGATACAAATTAGAATAGAAAAACAGTTGCCGCAAGGAAATTTAATAAAAATGTTTTAAATTTATTTTTTATTATTATTTTTATTTTTTAGATGAGGCAACCCTTGGTTAACTTCACAGATTACAAGGACCTGGTCAGCTTACAATATCTTATTTTAAATTTTTGTTGTTGTTGTTTTTTATGCCTATAGCATCTGGTCTTCCTAGGTGGTCTCCCATCCAAGTACTAACCAGGCCCAACCCTGCTTAGCTTCCGAGATCAAATGGGATTGGGCTTGTTCAGGGTAGCATGGCTGTAGACTAAAAAATATTTTAAATTTTATAAAACCTTTTTTTTTTCCACTGTCAAGATGAAAAAAAAAATTATTTTTATATTATTATTGAAATTGAATTTCTTTGAAATTGAAAATGTAACAATTTTGATGAAAAAACACAATATGTTTGGCCACAGTGAGGGAGGGACTCCACTTTGTGTTTTAACAAGCTTTCCAGAGGAGCGGGTTTCCTAATAAAGGTAGAAAACCACCCGTTTATTACATCTTAGGTTAGATTGTCTACAGAGGAGCCATCATAGTGCTCCATCAACTCAGAGCTTGTTAGAAGTACAAATCCTCAAGTCTCCTTCCAGGCCACTGAGTCAGAGTCTCTGAGAACTCGTGTTTAAGAATCTCTCAGTTATTTGTAGCCTCTACAAGTATACCCTGGGATAAGGGTCCAGGCATAAATAATTTTTTTAAGGAAGTTCCACCTGGAGAAATCAATAAGGGAGCATGGGAAACAATGAGGAAGAGGAAGACATAGGCAAGAGGGCAGTTTCCGGTGAGGTCTTGGTCTTAGTTTGGTCCTGGGAAGACCTCAAAGAGTAGGAATTATACTTTATTGTTAGGCCCTCTAAGCATTCTTTGCTCTCCACCCCTGCCCAGGCACTCTCTGCTCTCTCTGAATTCTCGGTGAATCAGCTCCAATAGCCCAGGAGCAGCTCTCTAATGAAGGATGCAGGATGAAACTGCTGGAAGTAAAGCACTCAAAACTTGAGGTATGAATGTATAAAACTGAGGAAAGAAATTTGAGGGGACTGATGGAAGAAAAGATGGTCTTGGCTTGGAAATATGGAGCTTTCTTTCAAATCCTCAGCATGCCTTATTTGCTTTTTTAGCATTGAGTAAATTATATTGTATCTGAGCTCCAGTTTCATACCTGTAACATTGGATTAAGAGTGTATAGACATTTTAAAAAACAAATAAGATAATGCACAGACAAATAAGTACTAATATAGACTTATGCATAATGCATACGCATGAAATAGTGGTATTGAAATAGTTAAAATAGTTGTATTCCCTTTGTAGGTCTCTATATGATTAGAATGTATTAATTCAGTATAACTTAAGACCAGCACCGTGAAGTAAGCTGGAAATACTTTTTCAAATATCAAAGAGTCTAAGTTAACCCATTTTTAATTGAAAACAATCCATAATGATCCATGATTTGAACCTCCACATATTTATTTATGTCAATAATGTATTTAAATTATTGTTCTATGGTCAATTAGTAATCTTTCAAATGTGTTTAAAATGTAGTCATTAGGGATATAGATTCCACTCAAAATTTACATTTTTGAGGAAATCACTATAAATAACAACTCAAAATTACAGAACTGTTTTTCCTTCATAGAATATTTTTTTGTTTTTATCCACATGAGGCAACGTGGTGAGATATCATCAGTAAAGTCAATGTTTCATGAAAATAAATGCATTTTAGTTTCATCAAAGATAATTCTACTCTTCTGAGTATGCAAGGAAAATAGCATGTCTTGAAATTATGATTATTTATCTACAATTCTATAGCTTTCATAGAAATATTAGGTGTTTTATTCTTATTCATAGATTGTAAAATACATTGTGTTTTTAGGTTTGCTGAAAATCATTTTATGATACAGAAAATGATATGTCAGTTTTGAAGTTGTTTGATGGCTTTAAATACATTATATTATTATAGAAATATTTAAAAACAAAGCAAAAAATCTCAGAGAAAAAAATCTTGTCATATTTTTGCTTTTTTGCAAAATGAAAATCTTAACAAAGCATATTTAATAGAAGTTAATATCTAACTTTACTCAAAATAATAGTAAAATAATAACCCATAGGCTATATGCAAGTACGCAATGTAAGTAATAATCAATGTCATTTATATCAAATGTCCATATAAGATTTGATACCCTACTGCTAATAATAGTAATAAGTTAAATGAAGCAAGATTATTTTTTATCAATTACTTTGTCTAAAATATTTTATACATTGAATCATTTTTAAGTGTAATTGACCAATACCACTGTACAACTATATTTTTAAAATAGTAGCCAATGGTGGTTTTTAATCAAATATTTACACATGTATATAGGCATCTGTGGTGCCATTTTCTATTTTGTGCTTCTAAGGATCCATTACAAACACCAATTAGGATTTATGCACACATTTATGTAGCCACTTTTGAATATAGTCCTCTCTTGATACTCTAATAAGCAGCATAATTGAGAGTAATACTTTGAAAACTAAGGATTAAGTGGTGCATGCTGAATTTGTCTCATAAATTATTTAACATTTTTATCATAGTGCATAAAGTCAGCACACTTAAAACAAATGAATAGGACCTAAAACTATCCTTTTAGATGCATAGAGCTATGGACACATACATATATATTATTATCCTTTAGTACACACCTATATTCTGTTATTCGTCAATATCAATGTTAATATATTTTAAGTTCATATCTTGAAAGTCAGGATAACAGATTTTATACCAAAAGAGTCTAGTATGAGATAAATGGCTAATGCTAGATCTTATTTTCTTCTGTGACATGATTTTTTTCCACATTATTATATTTTTTTTGTACAGTATTACAGATTTCTTATGTACAGTATTACAGATTTCAAATCTTTCTCTTCTCTCATATCTATTGCAACTACTGCAATATGTCTTCTTTCACCCAGATGACTGCAGTAGGCTCTAAGCTATTCTCTTCTGGAACTGATTTTCTATATTCTTTCTCTATAAAAACATACAAATGGTTGAATAAACCTCCTAAAAGTAAGTTGAATATATTGATTTAATTTTAATATCATAATCTAAAATCTCAAATATTCTCTTTACATTGCCAAGAAATACTATGGACTCTCAGTAGGAAAGTTAAGAAATTCTTCTAGACAGTGATTCCATATTTTTCTTCAAAATTTTATCTTTAACTTCTGCCCCTCTGAAAATTAGTGTGTGTGTGTGTGTGTGTGTGTGTGTGTGTGTGTGTGTGTGTATGTG